>LR738714.1:318340709-318361900 GCA_902687465.1 Secale cereale
TGGGAGGGAGAGGTGCGCGCGACAGGGGTGGGATGGTTCGTCTGGGAGGGAGAGGTGCGCGCGGCGGGGGTGGGATGGTTCGCCGGGAGGGAGAGGACGGGATCGGGGGTGGGGAGGTTTGTAGCTTCCGTCTTGCATCAACGAAGAAATCTTCATAACACTGTCTTGTCATGGCTTGCTCTTCTTGAATCTTGAGGCATAATAAATAGGTAGAGGTCTATAACAAGGAAACTTATTCTACTTGCAAAATAAATCACAAAGCACATCACACAACATCAATCCATAAAAATCACAAAATTCACACCACACAAGAAAAACCTACAGGTAAGGTCATATCCACAAGAGATATGATCTCATCATGCTGCGCGTGAAGTGTTTATCGAACTTAAATCAGCAATGGTGGTCTGAATCTAAGCTTTTCCCTTCTCACCTAAATTAAACATGAAGATCATCTAGCAATCTATTAGTTAGTCCTTCTTGAGTCACACAAAATACTCCTTTCTTGAATTCCTTCACTCCTTATTGTAGCATTGCCTCCCAAACATTACATCCTCATTGACAAGGACAAATGGGGTTACTATGGGATGGCCAACTAATTTAACACGAGATGATAAGTTAGAATATGAATGGCAGATGAGAAATACGAGTATGGTAGTAAGTGATCAAGAAGTGATAAAATAATTTGTTCCTATGGATTTTCCTAGTCCATTCTAAGGGTTACGACCTATAGCCAACATGGGTTCTGATACCATCTGTAACGACCCGGACCTGCTAAGATTCGATGTCTTTGTGCTCACTGTGCTAGTCCCTGGATTAATAGCTAGGACACACAGTACAAGATGTAATGTCAAGAATAAACCACGTGTCATAATATTACATCGTAGATCCAGAATTTAATATAATACATACATGCATAGCTCAAGCTAACATACAAAGAAAACATAGCGGAAAAGCAAATAAAATCTCCATGAAGTCCATCAACACCACAGGAAATGTCGAGTATAGACATCGTAACCCTACATCATATCACTCACTCATCGTATAAAATCTACAACATGAAACGTTGCAGCCACGAAGGGTCAATACTTTGAATGTATTGGCAAGTCACACAAGAATTAAATAACAGACCTACATGTATATGCAAGGTATATCAAGAGGATACTGTAGTGGTTGTTTTAAAGAAAGCTAGTTTTTCCCTGATAACTACAAAATATAATAGTCAAATTTTAATTATGTATTGCTACAATTAAATACATATGGTTGAAATGGGCAATCCAATTCCAAAGTTTCCCAATTATTAAGTTTCCCACTCAATTTTTATTCGAGTATCATCTGTCAAGATCATCCAACAACTGTAATGGCGTAGTCACTCAAATTTGTCCATCACAGGGGACACAACTAATCATGATCAGTTTTTACACTCTATAGAGGTTTGCACACTTTAACCACTAGACCCAACCCGAATATTGAGACGAAGTCTTTTAGAAGTAGTCACCTCCACCCACCGGCATCCGATACATCTACTCATATCTACATCTGCTAGCTTTGCCCGGGCGAGGATCCCACAACTTAATCAACTAAGCCAGAGCCCATTTAGCTAGTGGTTGCACATGAAAGCTACTACTCACTAAGTCCGGCTGATCTTTTTGAGCCTGGACGGCACCCACTTACATTCAGAGGGTATAAACAATGATGTTCTTGAAACCACCCAGCAATACCATTCAGGCGCACTTAGACATGGCCCATGTCCTTAGAAAAGCAACATGAAACCATGATGCAACCCTGTCCGTCTAGAGGTTAATGACATAATATGTTTTTACTCACACAATCTCGATGAATACACGAACCAATCCCCGTCTACATAGCATAGCAAGAGTACAACTACCATGATCTACAATAAGGCCAAACTAATTGCATCTCAATAGCAATAGCATATACTACCATAATCTTCCAACACATGCATAATATAGTAATGTGATATATATATATATATATATATATATATATATATATATATATATATATATATATATATATATACATATATATATATACATATATACGACATGCATAGAAAAATAATAGGACGGAGGATGATCAAGGTGTAACTTGCCTGTACGTTTGATGAAGATCGTCCCACTCACAATTTCTGACAATTATACTCGTCACGCTCTGAGCAATATATCGCAAACGGAAGAACCCAAATCAATAACCATGCCATATATAAGAACCAAAAGAACAACAAAACAAATATGGCAAGGTTGAACAACAACAATATATATGCTTAATATTATGATATGGGTCTCGATGTGTGCTATAACGTGAAAAGTGGAAGGATCAACTCACAAGAGTTAAAACAGAGAGAGATATTGTTATAAAAGCTTATGTTTGAGATAATATAGAAAAAGGTAAAAATTATTTGGAGAACAACTTGCAAGTTGTTTGACATAATGCATATGACATATCTATTCATTTGCAAAAGGAATTAAATGAATAGGATCACTGCAACTCAAATTATAGTGAGATAAAGTTTGAATTTAATTTAAATTCAATCAGGTCAAAAATATTTCAAACTTTGGGTATACAAAATATTAACAACAAGTATTTGATACGAATTTTCAGACGCAAAAAGAATCAATTGAATAGGATATACGGTTCTCCCCCGATATCATCAAATGAAGGTATGAGTTCAAATTTGAATTGGTCAAATTTGATATATTCAAAAGTTGAAAACTATGGTGTCAATAGAAAGATGGTCTCGCGAGGATCACTCTGCAAAAAAATTCACCTCAATCGGAGTTATGGGCAAAGAGATATAATGAATTGAAGTTAGAGGGCCTATTTGAAAATTTTCAGAAACAATTTGACTAAAAATAACTAATTTGGGAAAAAAAAGGGACACGTGTCATGCTGTGATTGTGCGATACTGGTTCAGCGTTGGGGCTTCTGTGAACCGTTGGATTAAGTCGTGATCAACGATGCAGGTTCTATCAAGATTAGGGTTTCGGCCGAGGGGAATTTCCTCGTCTGGATGAACTCCGACGACCATGGTGATGTCGGCGGGCATCGGGAGGTAGATCATGGCGTTGATGTGGTGATCCTAGGACTTCAGGGAGAAGCGAACGGGTCCACGGGGCTTCGCGGCGAGCTCGAGGATGGCCTCAAAGGCGTCGAGCATGGCCTCCAGCAACGATAGCAACTGGCTGAAGATGGGTGGTCATCGGCGTGGTTCGAGGCAAGGTCAAGGAGGTTGATATGGTGCTCTATGTTCGCACACGAACACGCAACTATGTACCTCCAATGCCGAGGGTGATGCACCGCAGCTCACGTCGAAGGAGACCAGTCTAGAAGCGCGATACACAAGCAATCTTGTGGGCGCTTTTGTAGACCCGAAGCCCCGCTTGCCCGAGAGGGACCCCGTCAGGGCGCGCGACGGCTATGGGCTGCCCTAGGTCGACCTGGTCGCCCCTAGGGCCTCGAGGTTTGCCGCCGTACAACAAGAAGAACATATGAACAACGAGGAAGAAGAAGAACTAGGGTTAAGGAGAAAAGATAAAAGATAAAAAGTGGTAGATGATTTGATTGATTGTGTGTTGTTCAATCGGCCATCACCCCTTAGGTATATAAGCGGCGGCTGGACTTCCCGTGCAATTAAAAGGCTTGGATTCACGTCCAAAACCCTAGCCAAATTTGGATTGGTTTTGTCCGAACTTTCCAAAACTGTTTGGTTTAAACTGGCTACACCTTGCGGGTAATTTTTGTGGTGGTAAACGACCTCGGATGGAAAAGAGCCCAAAAGCAATCTTGACCATTCCAACGAAACGAAAAACTTTCATGTTGAACATTTTTCGATTTGAAGCCATCCTCTAGGCCAAAATGGTCACGCAAAAACACCTGTTCGCTCGCGTTACCCATCAAACATAGGTCTGGTGGGGCGCGCCACATCTTGCCTCATGACAGGGCTGCACTCCGATAACTCTAACTTTTGCATACGAATCCGGATTGAGTCGATTTTTATATCAAAATCGACCGTTTCGACGAGATGAAGACAATTCATGTCGAAAGGTTTTCCATATGAGGCTGTCTTGGGGGTGTAATCAGCTGATTAGTGTTCTGAATACAAAATCTCAGTATTTCGAACACAATTTCGGCCTTCGAGATGAGATTGGATGACGATGGCCCAAACTTCAAAGATGTTCATATGGACAATACGAAAATATTTTATGTATATCACTTCTCCATTTGAGGTCATATTAATTAAGTTATTGACCGTATCAAAATGTGGTGTCAACACATGCCCCCTCTTTTTCGGCAAAACTTGGATGCCGAAAAATAATTTGCACATAGCTTGTTCTAAGGACGATGTTAACACTCCATCGGCCATTTTTCCTGTTTTTAGGACGATAAGTATATATCGACCATTGCTTGTTTGAACCTCTTGATGCAAACCTGGGCGAAAACTTCTCAACTTTTATAACAATCCGGTGATAACGTTCCATAGATCAAAACCATCCTACGAACCATATTGTTCACCCTTTTGTGTCACGCCCCGGACACACCCGCCGGTGGCCGTTACTCCTGGCAGGATCTAGACTGGCCCCACATATCAGTACTAGTCTTTTCTGCGCACTTTGTCCTCACTCGTGCGCACCCGGGAGCAACTTCCCGGTCGGTCACCCATCCTGAAATTACTCCAAGTTGAGCACGCTTATCTTTGGAGTTCTGTCCGAATGGGCTCCCGGAAAAGAAGGAATTCCTTATTGATATGAGTAGTCTATCATCCCTAATAAGCCAGTCTATCACATACACCCCCATTCAGAGGAACTGACGTCCTCGTCGGGCCACAAGAACATTCCCTCTTGGCACAAACGTATGTGCTTCCAGTATAACACATGTGCCATGCCGTGTGCCACGACGGGTCACAAACGTCATGCACAACATGACTGCAAACTGTCCGCAAACATCCGTGTAACCGTGAGGGTCGGCTCTGATACCAATTTGTCTCTCCCCGGACACACCCGCCGGTGGTCGTTACTCTTGGTGGGATCTAGACTGGCCCCACATATCAATACTAGTCTTTTCTGCGCACTTTGTCCTCACTCGTGCGCACCCGGAAGCAACTTCCCGGTCGGTCACCCATCCTGAAATTACTCCAAGTTGAGCAAGCTTAACTTTGGAGTTCTGTCCGAATGGGCTCCCGGAAAAGAAGGAATTCCTTATTGATATGAGTAGTCTATCATCCCTAATAAACCAGTCTATCACATTTTGCTAGGATTTTGTAGATAGGCAAGAATGAACTTCCCCCAATCCTTAATTCGCCTGCATAAAAGTTTTATTAGTGGCCGAAGCTGTGGACTTCGGTTCGGCCTTATCTATGTTGACAAGACGAAGCATCGACTATTGAGAGAAATGCAATACACCATGATTAACATATTAGCTGGATGCTTGCTGTGCCAACTCTTTAGAATTGTCATGTCTAAATATATTAATAATTTTAATGAAACCCAAGGTAAATTTTGCCTCTAGACATACCCCAAGATAAACTATAAGTGATTCGTCAAAACATTGATAACCCTTGGATATTTGTTGCACTATTCATAACGAATCACCGAAAGCCTCAATATGTATAGCACCTATACCAAGTAAAAGAGTTGATCCGAATAACAATGCATATTCAGCTTTGATTAATCGTGCATAAAAATATTCTAAGCGGCATGAGGGTTCACAAAATAGTACCACAAGGAGATAAATAAACAACACCAACACTTTGGCCATTGCTACGAATTCAACCATAAAAACATAATCTACATAGTACTAGAAAGACAAGGCTAATATCAATATTATGCATGTCATAAATCTGATGTTCAGCAATAAAATCAGCTATGATTTGGCCTCGTATAGATCTCAAAGATGCATAAGCCAAATCATATCCAAACGAAGTATAAGCCCACTAGCCAATTCTGCAACTATGAATTGGTCTATGCAACGTATATTCAACAATGTCTCAACTCCATTCAATCATAATATAGGCATACATATGAATTTCCATGAGCACATACCTTGTCTCCCTCTCCAATCGAACTAAGGACAATGTTAGAATACTACACCGTCCATGCATTGACATACCCTTAGGACGATAGATAAATATCCGCCATTACCATGTAAACTTCATTGAAAGCACATATAGCCGAATTAAACAAATGAAATGACAAATCAAGTATTTCGGCCCTTTTGATTAGCAATAAACTTGTAGCTAATCAAATGTATAGTGACTTGGTAATACCCTTTCATGACCTTAGAAATTATATTGCATACATGGATTAAAACAAGCCCATTGAGGGTTACCAATCATACCTGATGACGAATTCCATGGCATAGGCGTTAATGGCATAGTTGAAGAATATGGATAATGTGTAGACCAAAGATGTTGAAACGTTCGGCTTGGTCCTTCATAGTTTTCACTTTTTTCCTTCTTCACCTTTGCCACACTTCTTGTAATGGAGGCTTGCACATAATTCTTCTTTTGAGCACTTCCTTTGGGAACCCATGCCATGTTCCTTTCTTCAAGTTCTTGTGCACTAAGTTTTTGTATTTTCTTTTTTTGCCAATACGATAAGCTGAGCGGGCATCTCAGCTATGATTCTGTTTTGACCAATGGCAATTCCTTTTTGGCCTTGTGCACTCTCATATTCTTTTCTTCACATTTGGCACTTCGACTCTCAATAATTGGTTGCTTCGTCTCATTGCCTTTAGTAGCCAATGTCAACACTTTAATTGGCTCTTTTTCATTTGAGATCAAATCTACAGTTGCACTCTTACGACCATCTCTTTTAACACGGTAAACTTGCTTGACCACATCTTTCTTCTTCCTTGAGCTCTGGACCGATTCCTTATGATTGAAACGGTCTTTAACATTTGATTGTTCAAATGTTGATCTTCTCGGAGCTGCATAATATTGGTGAGATGGTCTAAAATAAAATGAATAATGTGCCCTTGTATCATACCTATCCCATGATGGATATGGATCTATATGAGCATAGGGAGGCATCCACGGCATTGGCATTGGCGGCCCAAAATAAGGATATGAAAATGTTGCATTAAAATTCTCACTTTGCCAATACCAATCCTCATATTTGCGCCTTGGGGTCAATCTTGGTTTCTTTGCATGATTTGGCCGATAAGTATTCTTCTCTTCACTCTTATTTTGATATTTATCCAATAGTTCAGCGAAGGTGATTTTTTATCTCTTACACTTGCGCTCATTTCAGCCTTTGTTTTCTTTTGGTTTGCTTTCGTCGATCATTGGATTGCCTTGCTGCCCCCCAAGTCCTTGGCGTCTCCATTGTAACTTCAATAGAACTCATGCCTTCAAGAATATTTTCATTGTGCTCTTGAACAACTTCCTTACTTGAAAGCTTGATTTCATCACGTACAACTTTTACCTTTTCTTTAAATGGATCGGCTTGAAGCAGCCGATGCAAAAAGTTTTTGCCATCAGGACCAATCGGAATAGACTGGTCATCTCTTGGTGTTTCAACAAATTTCAATCGTCCTTTATCAATAGTTGATTTAACTATTTGACGAAACATGTTGCAATCCTCGAAATTATGCTCGGACGAATCATGCAACTTACAATACATTCGTCCCTGGATGGATGGCTTGACATGGTGATCAAGAATTCTAATGTAATTATTTTTCAGCAACAAATCAAATATTTGACCACACATGCTTGAGTTGAAGGTATAGTTCTTGTTTTCTAGCCGATCTTGGTGTACGAACGGCTATGGAGGTAAGCAAATGAATGGTTTAGATTTTGTAGCACCCCATTCGGCTATGAATTTTATTTTGCATTCCCTTACCAATGTCATTGGATAAGATATTATACTAGCATCGGTTTTATGAAAAGAATCTAACCTTGGCTTTAAGTTTCTCAAACAAAAATAGTTATAACATGTATGCCTCAGTTGAGACCAAGAGTGAGCCAAGTATGAAACAAGCAAAGCTACCCATGTAGATATGAACTTTAAATAAATCAACGGGGAAAACTTTGGCTGCAACAATAAGTAATTATCGGTCTTTTTAAATGGCACAATAGGTTGACCGATATGTTCTATAACAATTTTATTGCTAACAAGTAAATTACCCTTCTTCATTGGTCTTTGAAAATTACTTATGAATTTTTTTCTAATAGATGCATCAACAATAAAGTTGTGACCAAATCTGGAAACAGGTAAATTACTTGCTAGACGTACCTCTTTAAATATGTTGAGAGAGCATGATGGTGGTGTAAATTTAACAATATCTTTCTCTATCTTTGGATGGCTCCCCAACACTTTATCATCATATTTTTCTTGATTCCACGCACCATTACTTCGAAGATCCTTGTCAGCCGAACTTTGTTCGGCTACTTGCTCTTGTCCTTGAGGCTTGTCAATTTCTATGGCACGGAACTCATAGGGTAGGAAGTAGGTTCCATTAACTCCAAAAAAAATCAAACACGGTTGTTTTCCTATGCTTGCCATGACCTTTATCAATGATGCTTGCATCTTTGGATTTGATGGATTCGAAATATATACTACTTGATCCAACTTTTTCAACCAAAGCACTTTTAGTTTCCGAATCATCATTCTTTTCACCGGTTATATCAATTGGCAAGGCTTATTTTCTTTGAGCTAGTTCCCTATCAATTTCAGCCCGCTCTAGATTAGTTTGCCCCCCAATGCTTTTAGGATCTTTCGGCAATAAAGTGTTAGTGTTGCCAAAATTTTGCAATTATGTAGGAGGTGTATAATATGCTTCGGTACTAGGTGGAGGTGTATGCACAGCTGTATAACCATATGCTCTCTCACCAATACTATCAATTGATGAAGTTTCATCTTGCTGCAAAACTCTAGCCTTTATTGCAGCATAATTAGGAAACAAACCCTTTTCATATTGTTCCAGGCAAAGAGCACTAATTCTCTTATTTTGTGCCAAGCTCTTTTTTAATGCAGCCACTACTGCTTCTGGAAGGGATTGCTCCGCAATACTTCCAGATTCCTTCGGCAATGATTCGTGAGTGTTGCCGAAATTCTTGAATTGCGTAGAGTATGCATTATATGCTACAATATTTGATGAAGACACATGTGTTCCTGTAAAATTTTCACTTATTCGGCTATGACCATGAAGATGCGGGGCTGAATTATGAACATCTACAGTTGCATACGGTGCTGAGAAATTACTAAAATCAGGTGTAGCATATGATGGTTGAGGGTAATTGGCTGAATAGCTAGTAGTAGCATGGCCAATTCTCCCATCCGCCAGCAAGGTTAGATTCACATATTGCAAATTAGTTGCCGATGAATAAAAGGGTAAAACACTTTCTTGTATGCTATTGAAAGTTCTAACTTGGGGTGTTTCAAATTGGTTAACCGAACTCATCATGTTGCTTATCGGCATATGAATTTGCTGGGTTGCCGATGCATGTGAGTTGGAATACATATGTTGCATGTTACTAATATCATAAGAATTTGAACCATGTAAATTACTTTGAATTGGCCCTTGCACGTAGTTAGATGCATGATTGAAAAAACCAGGGCTGGGCGATACATTATATTCATTAAATGATCTAGTAACACCATATGAATTATTTGCATCTACATAAGGGGATTGGGTATTCATATTACCTTTGTAGATTGCAAATCCTAGATGATGATCTCTTCATAGCAAGAACGGGATGGAGACCGTTCAAAGCTTCGTCCCCAGCGGAGTCGCCAAAAAGTGTCTTCGCACACGAACACGCAACCGTGTACCTCCAACGCCGAGGGTGATGCACTGCAGCTCGCGCCAAAGGAGACCCGTCCAGAAGCACGGTACGCAAGCAATCCGGCGGGCGCTTTTGTAGACCCAAAGCCCCGCTTGCCCGGGAGGGACCCCGTTTGGGCGCGCGACGGCTATGGGCTGCCCTAGGTCGACCTGGTCGCCCCTAGGGCCTCGAGGTTCGCCACCCTGCAACAAGAAGAACAAACGAAGAACGAGGAAGAAGAAGAACTAGGGTCAAGGAGAAAAGATAAAATATAAAAAGTGGTAGATGATTTGATCGATTGTGTGTTGTTCAACCGGCCGTCACCCCTTAGGTATATAAGAGGCGGCTGGACTTCCTGTGCAAGGAAAAGGCTTCGATTCACGTCCAAAACCCTAGCCAAATTCGGACATGTTTTGTCCGAACTTTCCAAAATTGTTCGGTTTAAACTGGCTGCACCTTGCGAGTAATTTTTTTGGTGGTAAACGACCTCGGATGGAAAAGAGCCCAAAAGCAATCTTGACCGTTCCGACGAGACGAACAACTTTCATGTTGAATGTTTTTCGATTGAAGCCATCCTCTACGCCAATACGGTTACGTAAAACACCTGTTCGCTCGTGCTACCCATCAGACGTAGGTCTGGTGGGACGCGCCACATCTCGCCTCATGACAGGGCTGCACTTCGATAGCTCTAACTTTTGCATACTAACTCGGATTGGGACGTTTTTTATATCAAAATCAACCGTTTCGACGAGACGAGGACAATTAATGTAGAAAGTGTTTCCATATGAGGCTGTCTTGGGGGAGTAGTCAGCCGATTAGTGTTCTGAATGCAAAATCTGAGTATTTCGAACACAATTTCGGCCTTCGAGATGAGATTGGATGATGATGGCCCAAACTTCAAAGATGTTCATATGGACAATACGAAAATATTTTATGTAGATCACTTCTCCATTTTAGGTCATATTAATTAAGTTATTGACCGTGCCAAAATGTGGTGCCAACACTCTACTCAAGGGGGAAAGGTTCAAAGAGATATGATGCAGAGGGAGGGAAAGTTTTAGCAGGGCGAGAGGACTCGGTACCCTCGTTCGGTGATGAAATCAGTTGTAGAAGTGGCTTCACGCGACAGATCTTCTCGAGCTCCGTGGACTCGATTTTGGGGATGAACTCAAGTGGCAAGGGTTCTAGCAAGGATTATATTGGCCCATAGCCCTCCAAGATGCGGTTGAGCTCGTCACAAAATGTGATGCCTGTCAGTTCCATTCCAAGAACATCCATCTGCCTTCCCAAGCTCTTCAGACAATCCCCTTGTCATGGCATTTTTTGGTCTGGGAGCTCGATATCCTCAGCCCTTTCCCTTGAGCAACCAGGGGCTTTGAATTCTTGTTCGTTGCCATCGACAAGTTTACAAAGTGGCCGGAAGTAGCTGCCATGAGAAAGGTGACTGCTCAGTCAGTTATCAGATTCTTGAAAGAATTTGTATGTCGTTTCGGGGTCCCGACACGGATCGTCACCGACAATGGCACCCAAATCACGAGCCGAGCCTTCATGCAATATGTTCATGCCCTCGGAAGCAAGATCTCATTTGTTTCTGTGTCACATCCCAGAAGCAATGGACAAGCTGAGAGGAAGACCACTGAAGTGCTTTGAGGTCTCAAGACAAGAACCTTTGATAAGCTGCAGAAGTGTGGTAGGCGATGGATTGATAGGCTCCCGGTAGTTCGTTGGTCCTTCAGAACAACACCAAATCGAGCTACCGAGCAGACTCCCTTCTCCCTAGTCCGTGGGGCAGAAGCAGTTATCCCCACGGAACTCATTTACGGGTCTACTTGAGTGCTTGCCTACGATGAAATCGTGCAAGATCAGCACCAACGTGACGACGTTGTGCTACTCGAGGAGACCCGTCTCTGGGCCGCTACACGTGCTGCACGCTATCAGCAAGCCCTAGGTCGCTATCATAGCCGCAGGGTTCATGCCCGGTGTTTTGAGGAAGGTGAACTTGTCCTTCAGCGCGTTCAGTCGGCCAAGGATACAAACAAATTAATGCCAAAGTGGGAAGGCCCTTACCGGGTGGTATGAGTCACCAGACCCAGCGTAGTCCGTCTGGAGACCGGAGATGGCATTTAGTTGCAAAACTCATGGAACATTGAGCACCTCCGTAAGTCCTACCCGTAAAGCATGGCTGTGGGGCCCTACCCGGTAGCCACCCTTTTGTACAGTCCTTGCCTCAGTTGCATGCAACCCCTTGTACAAAGATAGGCGCAGACCCTGAGCAACAGATAAAAGATCGAAGCACTGTAGTGGGGGGGCCCCAATAAGATTGCATGCATGCATGATCCTGTTATGAGTTTTGCATACTCATATAGATTAGATTGCATTTGGTATATTTTCATCTGCATAAACCACATGTTCTTGCCGAGGACTTGGTTCCCACAAGAGGAGATCAAAGGAGAAGCCAACCCTGCAATCTTCGGCAAGCCAGACAGATAAGTTCTTTTGATTATCCTTACATGTTCTGTAAATACTTGGGCATAGGAAGACCTCCCTTCCTTTTCCAAGACTTTGGTGCTCCCATTCTTTGACTCGAATGATGCTTCGGTCAGGATTGTTGAAGTGGCCTTTGGCAAGAAAGGGTTGGCGGGGGGCTGGTTCCTCTCTATGGTTTATGCCCGGTAGGATTAATCCCCGGCAGCAAATCTGAGGGTTCCAGCAAGGTACCTTACCTGGAAAAATTGTTTACTTAGATGTAAAGAAGCATTCCCCCTCTGCGTGGTCGTATGACACACACAAGTCCCCGACTAGTTTTATCTTTTGCATTAATATGCTGATCAACAAGTACAAATCTTACAGAACATTACATGGATAAGGAAGTTACATTTATTTGAGCTAAAGTTTGGCACTAGCCTACAAGTTTAAGCAAAAAAAAGATAAGTGCCCCGTAATCCCCTTCTTTGCCTCCTTTTCCAGGCACTGCGGTTGGAGGAGAAGAAGGCGGAGGGCAGGCCCGGCTGGGATCCGGTGCCTCCCCAGGATCTTGGAAGCCGGGAAACCCAGCTAGGAGGAAGGAACGAGAGGGCAGGGGCGGATGGTGGTGCTGCCGAAAGCTCCAAGCGGAAGCAGCGGAGTCACCGGCAAGCATGACTCGTCGGAATGGTCGCCCCGTTCTTGACGCATCGTGGGTTGCCACTGCCTTCAGTGCCACCAACACCCGAAGCGCCTTTTGCGGCAGGGGGCCCGGGTACCATGCTCTTCGAACAATTCTACACAGAGCATGGTCATCCCCAACACCCCGCTAGTCGATAACCACCACACGGTGGAGAAGCGAGCACAAGGGCAAGAAACTCCTCCACGCGCCAAGCCTGTAGTGTTAGAGAAGGACGGTTTCACCCCCAACGATGACAAAACCATGTCACGACCTTCCGCCAACACAGGAAGAACAAGAATGTACCATGATCGACTACCATGCCACGCGCCTAGCCTGGTGCCGCGTGGGCCGCCCCCACTAAGATTGAAGCTCTGGACAGCACGGTGACGAGCGCCACGAAGTCACCACCACTGGTGCTACCATTGTGCCGTCCACGCGTCCTCCTTAGACTTGCGGGAGAATGAGGGAGGAGTTCCACTCCCCGAGTTCTGGTACGGCCATTCAGCCCCATCAAGCACAAGCTATTGCCTGGGGGTTGGCCTAGTCTCTCTGCTTCAGCATAGCCAGAAGGACAAGCAACAGAAGAAGAGGGTGTGGATGAATGCCTCTGCTCCCCCTCCGCTCCTTCTCTGTATAGGCGGGCTGGGAGTGGGGGCTGATTACCCGGCGGATAACCGCCGCCCTTCTCCACCAATCCAAGGAAGCCGGGCCCTCACCTTGATGCTCTTCTGCATGGCGCGCCTCTAATTACCTACCCCACTCAATGCATGCATCATACATGGCTAAGGATAAGGGCATGGTGGGAAGGGTGAATTGGCAGTTAGCAGCCCGTGCATTAAAGTCATTCACAATCCATTACAAGGATGACCCCACCAGCATTGGCGTTATGCAACGCGTGGAGGAAGCGGAAACCAGCCCAAGCTGAAAGTTAATGAAGAAGCAAAGGAAGTACTCACCCTTGCCTATGCACTGGTTAGAGCCTACCCCGGTGACACCCAGCGGCGCGACTGTGCCAGGATCGTGGGCTTCTGTCGGTGCACCAGACCCTGGGTCAGTTGCACCAAACTATGCATAGGCTCATGGGCAAGTTTGCAGCGTCAAGTACCAGACCAAAACACAGAGAAATCAGCCCCTTGATGAATTAGCAAGCTGGTCAAGGAGATCAAGACAACCAAGATGCGAGGCGCCACTAGAAGGGAAACCATCTTTGCCGGACAGGCGAGCCTGTCGGGGAGCTAGATTCGCCCAGCAACGAGTCACCAGGGTCAACTCGGCAAGCTTGCCGGAGCATGCGGAGGTAAAACTCCACCTCACAACAATGCCCATTGCCAATTAGTGCGGTGTCAATCTTTAAGGTGGCTTAGTGGCCACCCCTGGATACGTTGTAGCTATTTCCTACCACAAGAACCACCAAATGCCACCCGTCCAGAGACTTGTCAAGCAAACAGGAGCACAACTGGCAAAACAAGCCGGCAAGGCTTGCCGGATGAGCTATGATGTGACACTAAGTGGTGCATTTAATGCACTCTATCAGCTGCAGAGTTAGTTATGATAGCACATTTTGCTATCTAATCAGCCTAGAAAGACTGTTTTGCCACTGTGGTGACCCCTTAACCTATAAAAGGAGGCCAATGGCAACCGTAGAAAGGATTCGGCCATTCGAGCCCACACACACTCATACGCGCGACCACTCTCACCTTGAGGTGGCCTTGCTGGGCAAGAGTGGCGTGTCCATTTTCCACATTTCCACCATCAATCCACCAAAGCAGGAGTAGGGCTTTACACCTCGCAGCGGCACAAACCTGGGTAAAAGGTGCTCGTGTGCTCCCTGACGCGCTGCTCGGCACTACTCTACTCTTTGTGCAATGTGTCTGTCCCCTTGCCGAACCAAACGGGACCTCTGTCCCATAGGTGGTCGTGGTTATACCCTGACATGCGCTTTACACCAATATGACCTAAGCAGTGGTTGCATAAACATGTGGTACTATCATTATTAACTTTGTATCTTTTGGCATCAATATTATGAATATATGTATCACTATGACCGAGATTCAATAAGAATAAACCATTCATAAGGGGTGCATGACCATAAAATATGTTACTCATATAAATAGAACATCCATTACTCTCTGATTTAAATGAATAACTGTCTTGCAATAAACAAGATATAGATATGATGTTCATGCTCAACGCATGCACCAAATAACAATTATTTATGTTTAAAACTAATCACAAAGGTAGATGTAGAGGTAGCGTTCCAACGGCGATCACATCAACCTTGGAACCATTTCTGACGTGCATCGTCACCTCGTCCTTAGCCAGTCTTCTTTTATTGTGCAACTCATGTTTCAAATTACAAGTATTAGCAACTGACCCAGTATGAAATACCCAGGCGCTACTATGAGCACTAGTAAGGTACACATCAATAACATGTATATCACATATACCTTTGTTGACATTGCCAGCCTTCTTATCTGGCAAGTACTTTGGGCAGTTCGGCTTCCCATTACCATTCTCCTTGCAGTAGAAGCACCCAGTCTCAGGTTTGCGTATAGCCTTGGGTTTCTTCATGGGAGCGGCAACTATCTTGTTATTCTTCTTGAAGTTCCCTATGTTTCCCTTTCCTTTGTTAAAACTAGTGGTCTTTTTTTACCATCAACACTTGACACTCCTTGATTTTTACCTCCGTGACCTTAAGCATCGCGAAAGCTCGGGGATTGTTTCCTCCATCCCTTTCATATTATAGTTCATCACAAAGCCTTTATAGCATGGTGGCTGTGACTGGAGAACTCTGTCAATAACCATGTCATCTAGAAGATTAACTCCCAACTAAGTCAAGCGGTTGTGAAACCTAGACATTTTGAGTATATGTTCACTAACGGAATTATTCTCCTCCATCTTGCAGCTAAAGAACTTGTCGGAGGTGTCATACCTATCGACCCGGGCATGAGCTTGAAATACTAAATTCAGCTCCTGGGACATCTCATATGCTCAGTGGTGCTCAAAACGTCTTTGGAGCAACGGTTCTAAGTCATAAAGCATGGCGCACTGAACTATCGAGTAGTCATCAGAATGTGCCTGCCAGATGTTCACATCATGCATAAACGACACTGGAGGGGTTGCGGCACCTAGCAGTGCATCAGGGCCATAAGCCTTCTGTGCAACAGTGAGGATAATCATCAAGTTATGGACCCAGTCTGCATAGTTGCTTCCAGCATCTTTCAACTTAACTTTCTCTAGGAACGCATTAAAATTTAGGGAACTACAACATGGCCCATTGATCTACAACATAAATTTTGCAATGAACTAAGTTCATGATAATTTAGTTCAGTTAATCAAATTACTAATGAACTCCCACTAAATCAACATCCCTCAAGTTTTCTAAGTGATACATGATCCAAATCAACTAACCAATGTCTGATCATCACGTGAGATGGGATAGTCATCAATGGTGAACATCTCCATGTTGATCATACCTACTATATGAATCATGTTTGACCTTTAGGTCTCCCTTGTTATGAGGCCATGTCTGTACATGCTTGGCTTGTCAAGTTTAACCCAAGTATTCTGCATGTGTAAAATTGGCTTACACCCGTTGTATGCGAATGTAGAGTCTATCATACCCGATAATCACAAGGTGCTTCGAAACGACGAACTTTTGCAATGGTCCACACTTAGGGAGTAGACAATTTCTTGCAATTAAGTGAAGGGATCATATTATAATGCCACCGTCGTTCTAAGCAAAATAAGATGCATAAAAATATAAACATCTATCATACCCGATAATCACAAGGTGCTTCGAAACGACGAACTTTTGCAATGGTCCACACTTAGGGAGTAGACAATTTCTTGCAATTAAGTGAAGGGATCATATTATAATGCCACCGTCGTTCTAAGCAAAATAAGATGCATAAAAATATAAACATCACATGCAATCAATATGTGACATGATATGGCCATTATCATCTCGTGCCTTTGATATCCATCTCCAAAGAACTGGCATGATCTACATCGTCATCGGCATAACATCATGATCTCCATCATCGTGTCGTCACGTGGTCGTCTCCCAGCTATTGCTTCTACAAGTATTGCTAGCGCATAGCGATAAAGTAAAGAAATTACATGATGAATGATAAATTAAAGACAACCCTATGGCTCTTGATGGTTGCCTTACTCATGACATGCAAGTCTTCAACCTTTTAAAAAACATGATCATCTCATACATCAACATATATAACATCACATTTTTGCCATACCACATCACAACATGCCCTGCAAAAACAAGTTAGATGTCCTCTACTTTGTTGTTGGAAATTTTACGTGGCTGCTATGGGAAACTAGCAAGAACTATTCTTACGTACGTAAATCCACAACGGTGATAATCAATTTGCCTTTTAACCTTCTACAACTATCGCCTTCATTAAATTAGATTCAACTAAAGTAGGAGAGATAGACATCGGCTAGCCACCTTATGCAAAACAAGTTGCATGTCTATCGGTGGAACCGATCTCTTATGTGTGGACAAGTAAGGTTGGCCCGGACCGCTTCATCCCACAATACCATCGAATCCAAATAAGACAAGAGTAATGTCAGGCCCAAGATGCGATTCTATCCCGATCACGTGACACACTCGTGATTGGGGCACAACCGCATTTCGGGCTCTTAGCAAGATGGATATCATTACATCGTACCATTACATAAATACATGGGGATACAACAATTCATACAAGCCACATGAATACAACAACATCAATACAAGGCATCCGACTACGGATGCAAACATGAAAAACACAACGACATCCATCCTGATATCCCAGGCTGCCGACCAGGAACCTAACCCAAGACTGACGAAGCAGAAGAAGAAAGAACTCCCACACAAGTACATCGCTCTCACGTCAAGTCATCGGAAACATGCACCTGCAACTGGTGTTGTAGTAACTGTGAGCCACGAGGACTCGGCAATCCCATAACCATGGGTATCAGGACTAGCAAAGCTTTATTGGGAATGGAGAGGTTAAGTGGTGAGGTTGCAACAGCGGCTAAGCAAAAGTATGGTGGCTAACTTATGAATACAAGAATAAGATGAGCTTCTACACAAACGGTCGCAAACTAGTAATGATCGCTAAAGATCCTGAACTACCTGCGAGTCAAACATAACCCCACCGTGTTCTCTTCTCAAAATGAAAAGAGACGATCACGGTTACTCACGCGGTTGTGTGTTTTATCTCGGATCCTCTATCAAGTTTTCTACAACCGGACATTAACAAATTCCCATCTTCCACATAACCGCGGACATGGCTTTCGAAAGATCATAACTCTGCAGGGGTGTCCCAACTTAGCCCATCACTAGCTCATGATCTGCGGAGTCGCAACTCCATGTTGGGAAGACCCGAGTATCCTCGGAATCCCGTGCTCAAGATATTTCGACAAAGGTAAAACTAATCCAGCAAGACCTCCCGCCGTGCCGACACCCTGATAGTAGCCGCACGTATCTCGTCTCAGGCCACGACCGGATGGGCGATGCAACAGGTAAAACCAAACCTCGAGTTTCCTCGTGATGACCCTGCAGGACCCCCGTTTGGGACCAACACCATCAACACTGGCCCCCCTGTAATGTAGAATTAAGAACCCGGGGATGCGACCCCCTATGCAATTTGATTAATTAATTAAGTTTTATTATGAGGCAAATGAAAACAAATGTTGGGCCTTGCTGGAAAAGCTTTAAGAAGTGCGAATTATCAAGGGGGGCCCATAAACCCCAACCGTGTTAGGAACGCAAAATGAAGAAACATAACGCCGGTTTATCGGTTCTTAAGGCGGCATGAGTGGAACAAAACGCCGAGCAAAAGGCCAAGCCTTCCACCCATTGCCAAGTATATATGTGTGTTAATATAATTAATATATATTGTGATATTCCAACACCAAGATCCGACCTGGAGCAATCTTCATCTTCACCTGCAACTAGCAACGCTATAAGAGGGGCTGAGCAAGCGGGTAATATAGTCAAACAACGGTTTGCTAGGAAGGTTTCAAAGGTTAGAGGTTTCATGGCAACAAGGAGATGCTGACAAATAGATAGGTAACATGACATATAGCGACAGCATCGAGACAACTGGCATGACAATGGTAGTAAAGGTATCCAAGGTGATGGTCATCTTGCCTGAGATCCTGCAAGGAAGAAGAACGAGTCCATGAAGAAGACGAAGAAGAAGCCACGAAGTCGAACCAAGTGTAGTCGAACGAATCCTCACGATTGCAACGGAACAAGCACTAACGAGAAGAAGCAAGCAACACGGTAAACACACCACTCAAGAACATGACAAGATGCTCAACCAAGTATGATGCAAGACAAGTCTATATGATGCAAAACATGGCAAGGAATGATGCATACAAGAACAACACCACCCAACAAGTTTAAATGCGGCCGGAAACAACATATAACAATTCCGATAAGTCCTCATATGCAAATTTCGAAATTGGTCCAGATCTGAACAAACCTTAAGTTAAAGTTGTTAAACAGCAAGTTAACATGCACCATGATGATCTACACGAAATTCTAGTCAAGTTACATATCAAGTTTATTTAATTCGGAGCTACGGCCTAGAAGATATGAGCAAAACAAGTCAAACATGTCATCGATGCAAAACACATCCAAACATCAAGAAAACACACTCCAAACTGGTTTACAACATGTTATTATGCATCTACATGTAAAAACACACAAGTTTCATATATGACACGCTCAAAATGGAGCAATGGTTCAACACATACACACGAAACAAGATATAACAATAAGCTGTCCAAAACAACAACATGGCACTTAGTTGACATCAAAACAACATGATACAATAACACTTCATGGCAACAAAGGGCATGGCAAGCATATACATGTCCAGCATTACAAGCATGACCAAAGAGCTACTACAAAACACCACTAGAACATGCTCAAAGCATCATGGCAAGTTTGCAAAAAGTTACAGATTCACAGACTTGGTGAAAATAAACTAGACATGGCAGCAACAACGACAAGTCGGCATGTTTGCAAGCTTGTGCAACTCATCTCAAATAATATCATGGCATGTGAATATAACCAACAGCAATAAGACATGTTCATGAAGCTACTCATGGCAAGAACATGGTCATATGATGCATAGATCACTTGCAATTCACATGGCAAAACTGAACTTGCTGATAACAGACTGACAGAAACAATTTATAGCAACTTGAGAGCAAGAAATAAACAAGCTACAACAGTCTATAATGGCAAACAAGGGCATGGATGGATAGAGCATAACATGGACAACAAGGCATGGTCATTGGGCATACTGAAACATTCATGGATTTGAGTGGGGCATCAAGCAAACATTGCATCAGGTTATAACAGTTTCAGACTTAGCAGTTTTTAAGAAGTGTAAGAAAACAACCAACAGTGAGTAGGTCACTTTGCAAGCTTGTTGCAAACACCACAAGGCTTAACATGGAAAATTAATTACACTACAACAAAGATGGTATGATTGTGCTTCTAAAACATATTGACATGTTGCTCAAACAAAAATAAAACATAAAGATACAAAAAAGACAAATCAACATCTCATAACAAGTTTCAGCACTTAACAGCCACATGCACTTTTGCAATAGAGATAAACATGGCAATATGGCACCTAACATTCATGCTAGGGCAACCATCATGTAGAGCACTTCACAATGAACATTTTGACATATCATACACTCCATTTGGACCAACATGCACAAAGTCATCACCACTCAAACATGCTAACATAATAACAGTTATCAGCAGTTCATAACAATTAGCACTTTTGCAACGAAGATTAAGGCATCAAGATGAACAGAAACAAGCATGCCAAAGTAAAACAATATGAAGAGCATATCACAACGAACATCTGGACATATCATTTGCACAATTTGGGTAAATATGCACAAAGTTATCACTATGCAAACATGCACACATTTTTAATAGTTTTCTGAGGACTTAGCCATTTTTCTAGAAAATGAGTGGGCGCTAAATAGCTATAACACGCACATGTCGAGGGATAGGACCGACGGGCGCTCACCTCGTGGCCTTGGCCCAGGAAGCGGAGAGGTAGGCCAGCTGGACGCAGGCCGGGGCTGGGCCTGAGGATGTCGGAGTGGCTAAGCCAGGGCGAGGCTGGGCCCATGGGGCGGCGGCTTGGTCGTCTCCTTCACCCAGGCGGCCGAGCGAGGCCATGGCGAGGCGGAAGCGGCGAAGGGATGGCGGGGGGG
>LR738714.1:318362120-318404573 GCA_902687465.1 Secale cereale
GGGGGGGAGGCAGCGAGGAGCGTGGAGGCCGAGGACGGTCGCCGGCTGGTCGGATCCGGTGGAGGTCGAGACCGGGGACCCATTCCCGGCGCCGGATCTCAGGCGGTTGCAAGCTCCACCGGGGCAGCGGCGGATCTCCAAGGCGGCGGCGCGGGGCTATGGCGTGGCTTCGGACTCCGGCGGTGGGGCGAGCAGGAGCCAGCGCGGGGGCGCGGGAGGCGAGGCGGGCTCGCCGGCGGCGGACGACAGACGGCGGCAGAGCGGAGCTGACGGCGGTGGGGCGCGGGAGGCGCGGGCCGAAGCGGAGCCCAGATCGGCTTGGTTGCGGGCTCGGCGTGGGCCAGGCGGGCCGCGACGACGAAGGTTGCGGGAGCGCGGGGGAGGACGCGGCCGGCGCCACGTGGCGACCGTGGATTCGTCCCGGGGCGGCGGTCGGCTGAGGTGGCAGCCTCTGGTTGGCTGGGCAAGGTGGCTGCGGTAGTGGACATGTCCGGTGGCGGAGTGGACATGTCCGGCGGTGTGAGGAGGAAGAGGACTGGGGTTTGATCCAGAATTTCGGGGGTGGGTGCTCTTTTATAGGTAGAGGAAGCTAGGAGTGTCCAAAAGAGGTGCGGTTTGCGGCCACGCGGTCACGGTCCAACGACCGAGAGCATGGAGGTGGTTGGGATGGGCTAGCGGGCTGTTGTGGAGGGGTGCTGGGCCAAAAGAGAAAGGGCTTCCGGCTGTTAACGCGGTTAACCGCTGGGGCACCAAACGGTCTCCGAATGCGACGAGATTTGACAGGCGGTCTACCTATGCTATAATAAGACCACACGCCAAGTTTCACCCCATTCCGAGAACGTTTTCCGGCCACTTATAAAATAAATATTCGGAGGTGCCGCGGGCGCGTGCGAGTGTGTCTGGGCTCAGAATGGACAATGGGAAGGACGGGCGGACTTGGACGAATGCATGTTTTTAAAACATGATGATGACATGGCAAAATGCAACACGCAAGCAAATGACATGGCAACGACAACGAATAACTGGCTGACACCTGGCGCATCGGTCTCGGGGTGTCACAACACTCCCCTACTAACAAGAGATCTCGCCCCGAGATCTTAGGAATGAGAAGGAAGTGAAAAAGGAAGAAGGTGAAACCAAGAATGTTGGTAGGTTGAGCCACTTGAAAGGAAGAACACAACGGAGATGAATGAGACTGAGAAGCTCCTTTACAAAAGAGGAACATGAAGCAACGAGAACCTTGATGGTAGAAGGACATGAAACACGGGCTGAAGGAACAATAATGTATTCGAAAACCACTCCGGTTAGGCGAGATAGACAAGGAATAAAAACAAGAAAGTTTAGTTAGCGCTCCGGTTGAACATGAATGGAATAGGACATGAACTTGATAAGATGAAACGATACATGACGAGATGAAAGACATTGCCTCCGTAAGAATTGAAAGAGTGAAATAAAAGAACGAAGAAGAAGATGACAACCTCCAGCACAAATGAATTTGAACAAGAATCTTCAAGAGAAGGCTTGAACGAGACTTTTGAGAAAATCAACAACAAAAGAATTTATTTGCGTGGGCTTATGTAACCATCTCAAACTTGAGGTGAATTATGCCACGACGAGAAGATTGAACATGAACGATGGGGGCGCACGACCAGGGCCTTGGCAACGGATGCTCCTGCCTGGGCTTGGGCCTCATGACCAGCTACGACACGGCCTTAGTGCTCGTCGGCCAGCGGACGAACGGCGGGGGCGCTAGAGGCTGGATGATGTGAGGCGGCGGTGTAATGCCCCGGATGTAATACTTTCCCTTTTGGGCTTATAATAAATCTCCGGCTTCATCTATTTCCATTTCGGGTTCTTTGTCTTTCGGGCTTTCGTCGTTTTGTTGTGTGAGTGTGTGGCATTAATTCATATCATGTAGACATGTGCATTGCATTTTGTTTGTGTTGTGGGTTGCATCCGGTTCGTGGCGTTTCTTCCCGTTGTCCGTTTCGTGTTCCGGAGCTCCCTCACGTGTCCGTGACGTCCCGTAGGCCTTCTTTGTTGTTCGGGCGTTTTTCGTTACCGGTGTGCCGTGAGGTTGTGTTGTGTGTTGTTGTTTTGTTGTGTGCAACCCGCCTCTCAAATCTCGTCTCGTTTGGACTCCGTTGACTTTTCCCTCCGTTGTCCGTGTGGGTCCGAAGTGCCCTTACTTCGTGTCCCGGAAATACCCCTGTGGTATTCTTTTATCTCCGTCTGGCCCTTTTAAATTCATCCCCGCGATCGGATCCGTTGGATCCAGATCGGAGGGCTCCTAAACATCCCCTAGTCTCAAACCCTAGTCTAATTGCTATATATAGACCCTAGTCTATTTGGAGCAACCCCTCCTTCTTCCTCCTCTCTCCCCTTCTTTTTTTTTTCTTTCTACCTCAGATCCCGAAATATTTTTCTCAGATCCGAGGGGATCTCCTCGATCTCCATCCTCTCCGACCGCACTTCCAACGAGGCGAGGTCAACGCGCGCGCCAACGACCGAGCGGTCGCTCGCCCCGCACCCACCGCATCGGGCGCGCCGACCGGGCCACGGCGTTCCACTCCGCGTCGGGGCCCTGGACCACTTGGTCGCCGGGCCGTACGTCGCCGCCTGCCTCCGCGCGCGACCGGGCCTCCGCCCCCGAGTCGGCCCACTCGCCCTCGCCCCGTCGCCCGTGCTCCACCTCGAGCGCCTCGCCTCCGCGCCTTCGACCGCGACCCGCCGCAGGCCGGGCCTCCCTCCGCAGCCAGCGGGCCGCCTCCTTCCCGCCTGGGCCATCCGCCGCCCCGCGCCAGGCCTCAGCCTCCCCTTCGGCACCGGGTGGGCCGCAGCTCCCAGCTGGGCCACCGCCTCTGTTCCCCTCGGGCCGCCATCCACTGTTCATCCGGGCCAGATCCACTGTTCATCCGGGCCAGATCCACTGTTCATCCCAGATCCCTGAGGTTGTGTTTTTTTCCCTAAGACCCCAGATCTGTTAATCTGAGATGCCTACTTTGACCTGCTATATCTTTTTACCTGTTGCTCCGTTTTGAGCGTGTGATATGTCCAGATGTTCGTGGAGATGCCCTCTACGTTTTACCTGTTGTAGTCATGCATGTTAGAGATCATCTAGGGCCTTGTTTTGCTGTTGCAAGAGTGTATGATGATATAAACTGCTGCTATGTGTTATTTTGTGCCACCTTTGACATGTGATAACTTTTAGCTCGTTTGTCCAAACGAAGCAAATGACATGTCCACGTGTTCGTCTTGACACGAACTACGTGTTGTGTGTGATAGGTTGCATGGTAGATTTATTGTTTCCTTGTTATCATCGTTGCAAGATGCCATGTTCAAATGTTGTGTTTTTACTTGTTATGAAATGCCATCTTGTTGAGCTCGTTGTAATCGGTGTGTTCATCACATTGATGCATGCTTGTGTGTTTCGGGATCACCGTCATATGTATTTTGATGAGGTGTTTACCCTTTGCCATGTTTAGTTTCGAGGTGTCTTATACATGCTCTTTTTGATGCCATGATGATGTTGCTGTTTTAGGACTTAGTGAAATTTCACTAAGTCTGAAATCTGTAACGTTCCGATGCCATGTTCGTGTGATGTTGTAGGACAAAGCATGATAGTTTTGGGGTGGATTTTGATTGTTCCATGAAGTATATATTGTTGTCTTTCCATCCATGTCCTCACATGTCCATTTGAGGTGCTGTAGCATGCTTATCTTTTGCTCCAAACTTTCAATAAAATTCTGCTGCCAGAATTTTATTTCAAAGTTCAATATGTCCAAGGTCATTGCTAATGATCCGTGACTCCGTTTGGGGTGCACTTTGGACCTAGTTGCTGTACTTTATATCTAATTTATGTTCAAGTCCTTTGCCATGCTTTTTGGGTGCTGTAGATTAATTATTTTGTGCTCCCAAGATGCCATGTTGCTGTAATTTGCAGTTTTCGCTCAAATCTTGTTTCGGGCATAACTTTTAGCCCGTAACTCCGATTTCAGCGATCTTTATATCAAACTTGGGTGTTTTTCTGTGTAGATTAATATTATCAGGTTGTTATCTTGTTTTGAGGTGTTTTGCTTGAGTGATGTTTTACGTGCTCCTTGTGCTTCACTAGTGCATCCATCATGCATACATGTTTTTCGAGTGCGCATTGCATTGTGTTGATTGGTGCTGGTGTGTTTGTCTTGTTTAGACCCGGAAGTTGAGCACGAGTTTTCCAACGAGGTTGAGCACGAGGTTTCCAACGAGTTTGAGCAAGAGGACCCTTCTTTTGATCCGAACTTCTTCTCTTCAGGCAAGATGACCGAACCCCGATAACATTACTATCTTTGTCTATTGCTAGTAGTCTCGATCTTTAGTTTTGCCTCGATGCCCATGTTCTTCTTGTCAGCCTCCTACTTGTAACCAATTGCCATGTTTAACCACCCTACCTATGCAAACCGTTGCTTGGCTAAGTACGCTTCGCTCAGCCCTTCTTATAGCGTTGCTAGTTGCAGGTGAAGTGAAGATGCTTGCTCCATGTTGAAGTTTGGTTGGGTTATATCACACTAAATAAATGCTTTAACTGAAATCACATATATATTGGCAAGGGTGGAAGGCTAAGCCTTTTGCTTGGTGTTTTGTTCCACTCATGCCGTTAGGATCTGTATAAGCCGGTTTTATGTTCCTTGATTATGCGTTCCTAACACGGTTGGGGTGTATGGGACCCCCTTGATAAACCGCTAAGTGCTAAGTCTTTTCCAGCAAGTCCCAACCTTGGTACTATTTGCATAAACAACTAAAACCTTTCCGAGGGAGTAATTAACCCGAGGCTTAACTAATTCAAC
Organism: Secale cereale; assembly: GCA_902687465.1. NCBI lineage: Eukaryota > Viridiplantae > Streptophyta > Magnoliopsida > Poales > Poaceae > Secale > Secale cereale. The sequence goes on from LR738714.1 coordinate 318,366,947, forward strand.
CCCCTGGGCCAGTGCTCGACTTGAGTGTTGGTCCAACCTAGAGCCACTTGCGGATACCACCCGGTTCGCTGGGGTCTTTGGTATCTGTACGTACTGCTCATCCGGACGTGTCCTGAGACCTAGATACGCGCGGCTACTATCAGGGTGTCGACACGCCGGGAGGATTTGCTGGATTAGCCTTACCTTAGTTCGGTTTAACTTGAGCACGGGATTCCGAGGATACTCGGGTCTTCCCACTTTGGAGTTGCGACTCCGCGGATCGTGGGCTTGTAATGGGTCAAGTTGGAACACCCCTGCAGGGTTTGAACTTTCGAAAGCCGTGCCCGCGGTTATGTGGCAGATGGGAGCTTGTTAATTCCGGTTGTAGATAACTTGACACAATGATACTAATACACTACCAGCGTGAGTTCCGTGACTGTCAATTTCCGAATAGGGATTCGGGAGTTGAACACGGAGGGGTTATGTTTGTGAGCTTGTAGCTAGGATCACTTAGTGATCACTTCTCGCTTTGCCTTCTCTTCTCGCTCTCTCTTGCGTAAGTTAGTGCTAGTTGCTGCTGCAGACTCTTTGTTGTTCCTTCACCTCATTTCTTTCTTCAGCCTTTTCCTCACCTAAAGGCTTTGATAGTTCTGTTACCCGGGAACGGGATTGCTGAGTCCTCTGTGGCTCACAGTTACTTCACACACCAGATGCAGGTCCAGCCGTGAGCTATCCAGGAGATGGCACCGAGCTGGATTGGGAGTACGACGAGGAGCGTAGTCGTTACTACGTGCGCTACCCGGACGATCAGTAGTGGAGACTCTTACTAGGATTCGATCCGCCTGTGGTTGTTATTTATCTGAGTTTGGTACTTTGACATTTGGATTTTGCCCTTAGAGGGTTGTAGTGATCTTATTGTATGATGTTTGAGACTTGTACTGTTATGCTGTGACGTGGCGATTGTAAGCCAACTATTTTAAGTTTACCATCCCTCTTTTACATGAGTTGTGCAAAGATTACCAAACTTGAGATCATTCTAGGATGGACTTATGCCTTTAAGTCGGGCCTCGACCCGTAGGAGGTATAACTCCATCCTGGGCATTACAAGTTGGTATCAGAGCCTTCTCCGACCTAGGAGCCCCCACTGTTTGATCGAACCGTTGACGGTTGAGTCTAGGCACACACTGAAAACTTTTGAGTCCTATATTATATCGGAGAGTAGGAATTCTTTGCTTCTCATCCCCTTTCTCTCTGGTGAGGACTCCTGACGTCTACTCTTGTCTCTCCTATCTTCAAAATTTGCACAAAATTTTTTTTTTTTAGGATTCCCGCGAGTATTCTGGGATTGTTTCGATGTTCTTGTGACAAGGATATTGTTCTCGATGCCTCCTGTTACCGAGGAGTTGAGCTTCGGGGTATCACTGTAACAAGCATATCGCGACAGTACTAAATACTTAAGACGGCCGACATCGAAAATCTCCCCTATACGGCCAGTGGCACGATAACCCCGACATCACCCAGTACTGGGGAGGTAGTTCGGGAGTATTGCCATAGCTTGTTATAGTGGATGCTTTTCGAAGGTCCGAGGTACACAGCTTCCGAGAAAGACTGGTTATGTGTTGAAGGATGGTTACACCTGGATGTAGGTTAGAGTTGATTGCGCGGTGCTTCCCGTGTATCCCCAACACCTGATTGCATAACTGGAATCTTTCGGAAAGCTATAGGTGGGTTTTATCCAGTAGATCGTAGGCATTCTTCCAACGAATGCAGGTTAGTGAGTTCGGGGTTCGACATTGAGTGAAGGGGTTATATGACCGAGGTTACTATCAGGAGTTGCATCTTAAAGGGTCCTTGGCTATGCTGATCCGGGGATTGCAAAACCTTTTCGTAACGCGTTCATATGCTTTCAGCACAAAGATGTTAGAACGAAACTCCTCTCTTGTGTTTGTTCCCGTCTGTGCCTTGTTGTTTTATTTATTTTATCCTTTTGATCCCTATGTGGCTTCTCGTGAAGACTGATGTTATCAATTAACTAAGAAATTCATTCGTTCCTCTTGTTCGGATGTTTTCATTCGTTCTTATTGTTCGGATGATTATTGTGAAGACTTGTTGCAATTCATTCCATTGATTCAGCTTATTCCTTTTGTCAATCAATTGCTGATTCGTGGTCATCTCTTACAGGATGGCTCCGAAAAGGGTTCCGAATGCCAACCCAGAGGGTGAAGAGGTTCCAGAACGTCCTCCTTCACCTCCTCCTCCGCCTGAGGCTTGGAGAGCAATTATGCAGACTACTGCTCAGAACACTCAGTTGATGATGCAGATGATGCAGCAAATGCAGGCTATGCAAGCTAATCAAGCTAATCAGGGCATTACAAGTTGGTATCAGAGCATTCAAATGAACCAAGGCAACTTCTTCCAGCAGCACCATGCTACTCTCAACCAGTTCTTGGCCAACAATCCTAAAGCTTTCAGTTACTGTGTCGACCCTCTTGATGCTGAGGATTGGCTGACCGATATCAAGAAGCATTTTGAGTGCAGTAACGTGAAAGAAGATGACTATGTGAAGTTTGCAGCCTTCCAACTGAAAGATCAAGCAGCTGACTGGTGGCAGCAGTACAAAGACTCAAGGCCGGGTCAAGTGATCTCGTGGGAGAACTTCTGCAGGGATTTCCGCTCGCATCACATTCCTACAAGTGTTATTGAGGGTATGCGTGAGCAATTCCGCAACCTCAAGCAGGGCTCCATGTCAGTCTATCAGTATAATGTCAAGTTCCAAAACCTCGCTCGCTATGCAAAGCAAGACATACCTGATGCAAAGAGCAAAATCTATCAGTTCCGTGGAGGTCTCAAAGATGAACTTCAGCTTGCTCTCACTTTGTTCGAGCCAGACGAATTCGATAAGTTCTATAATATGGCTTTGAAACAAGAAGCAGCTCAGCTTAAGATGGAGGCTTCTAAGAAGAGAATTCGAGATGATGTTCACTCTACCTCATCGTCTCAGTTGGCTGCGAAACAACAGAAATTCTGGCTTCCTCCTCCTCCAATGATTCGAGCTCCATTCAACAACTCCAGCAACTTCAACAACTCCAACAACAAGAACTCTAGTGGCCGTGGTTTCTCCCACCCACCCAACCCAAGCAACCAGTCGAAGAAGCAGATTCAGTCTCAAGGCTCCAAGTCCAGTGGCTCTCAATTCCGTCCTCTCTCAGAAGTGACTTGCAACAAATGCACTCAGAAAGGTCACTATGCCAACAGATGTCCGAATCCGAAGCGTCTTCCACCTCCTCCTCCTATGAGTTCAGCTATTGTCAAGCATGATCCAAAGTCTGCAAGGGTCAATCTGATGAATGCAGCACAAGCAGAGGCTTCTTCTGATGTCATTCTGGGTAACCTTCCAGTGAACTCTATACCTGCTAAAGTGTTATTTGATTCGGGTGCATCATGCTCTTTCATGTCTCAACCTTTTGCATCCAAGTATGATGTGGGCATCAAAAGTTTGCCAAGGGAGTTATCAGTTGTTTCTCCGGGTAGATTGATGCATTCCAGTATATATGCTCCGGATGTTTCTATTCGCATGGGTGATTATCGATTTTTGGCTTCTCCGGTGGTTCTTGGTCATTCTGATATCGACCTAATTCTCGGAATGGATTGGCTTTCTCAGCATGATGCTCACATTGATTGCGCTCAAAAGGAAGTCAAGTTGACTCATTCTGATGAAGATGTGATTATCTTCGCCTCCAGGGATAATACTATTCGGCTTTTCTCTCTTAATGATAAGGGTGAAATTAATGCCATAGAGCAAATTCCAGTGGTGAATGAATATCAAGACGTCTTTCCAGAAGAACTTCCAGGCATGCCTCCACACCGTCAGGTGGAGTTTGTCATTGAACTCGAGCCGGGCACCGAACCTGTTTGCCGGCGTCCATACAAGCTCTCTTCAGATGAATTGAAGGAATTGAAGAAACAGTTGGATGAACAGGAGCGTATGGGTCTCATCAGACCGAGTACATCTCCGTGGGGCTGTGGTGTCTTATTTGTCAAGAAGAAAGATGGCACGGAGCGTCTCTGTGTTGACTACCGGCCATTGAACAAGAAGACGATTAAGAACAAGTATTCGCTCCCCAACATCAACGAACTCTTTGAGCAGCTCAAAGGAGCTAAAGTGTTCTCTAAGCTTGACCTCCGAATGGGCTATCATCAAATTCGCATTCGCGAGGAAGACATTCCCAAGACGGCCTTCAGAACGAGCTACGGTTCATATGAGTATACCGTCATGTCCTTCGGTCTCGCCAATGCTCCTCCTACCTTTTCAAGGATGATGCATTACATCTTCAACCCCTATACGGGAGAGTTCGTGCTTGTGTATCTGGATGATATTCTGGTGTTTTCCAAGAATGAAGAAGATCACGAAAAGCACTTGCGTCTGGTTCTTGATCGACTCCGAGAGCATAAATTCTATGCCAAGTTCTCAAAGTGCGAGTTTTGGCTCGATAAGGTTTTGTACCTGGGCCACATTATCTCAGCTGACGGTATTGCGGTAAATCCCGAGAAAGTTGAAGCAATTGTCAACTGGGAAGCTCCTCAGAACGTCAAGCAGCTCCGCAGTTTTCTGGGTCTTGCCAGCTATTGCAGAAGGTTTGTGGAGAACTTCTCCAAGATTGCCAAGCCTCTTTCCAACCTCCTTCAGAAGAATGTCAAATACTTTTGGTCTCCCGAGTGTGAAGTGGCATTCAAAACCCTCAAAGAGAAGCTTGTTTCCGCTCCAGTTCTGATTCCTCCAGATGAATCCAAGCCCTATGAAGTGTTCTGTGACGCTTCTCTTCAAGGTCTTGGTGGTGTGCTTATGCAAGAGAAGAGAATTGTGGCATACACTTCTCGTCAGCTAAAGCCAGCTGAGAAGAACTATCCCACACATGATCTCGAGCTAGCAGCTGTGGTACATGCTCTGATTACGTGGAGACATCTGTTGTTGGGCAGAAAGGTCGACATCTTCACTGATCACAAGAGCTTGAAGTACATCTTCACACAGCCGCACCTGAACCTCCGCCAGACTCGTTGGGTCGAGATGATCCAAGAGTACAACCCCAGCATTGAATACACTCCAGGCAAGGCGAATGTGATTGCAGATGCTTTGAGCAGAAAGGCATATTGCAACAGCCTTCTTATCAAGCCGTACCAGCCTGAGCTTTGTGAAGCATTCAGGAAGCTCAACCTTCAAGTTGTTCCGCAGGGTTTTCTTGCTAATCTCCAGATTGCTCCTACCTTGGAAGATCAAGTCCGTGAGGCCCAGCTCAGTGATACCATGGTGAAGAAGGTGAAACATGGGATTGCAAAGGGCACTCCAAAATACAAGTGCTTCCGTGTTGATGAGAGAGATACCTTGTTCTTCGAGGACAGACTCGTTGTTCCCAAAGGTGATCTCAGGAAGCTCATAATGGAAGAAGCTCATGACTCTCTCCTTTCCATTCATCCTGGCAGTTCCAAGATGTACCAAGATCTCAAGCAGTCTTACTGGTGGACACGCATGAAAAGGGAAATTGCCCAATTCGTGAATGAATGTGATGTATGCAGAAGAGTGAAAGCAGAACATCAACGTCCAGCCGGTCTTCTCCAACCTCTTCCTATTCCCGAGTGGAAGTTCGACCACATTGAAATGGACTTCGTCACTGGTTTTCCTAAATCCAAGCGAGGCAATGATGCTATCTTTGTGGTGATTGACAAGCTTACCAAAGTCGCTCACTTTCTTCCAGTCAAAGAATCAATCAATGCAGCTCAACTTGCAGAGCTGTACACTTCCAGAATTGTGTCCCTACATGGCATTCCTCAAGTGATATCCTCAGACCGTGGCAGCTTGTTCACATCAAAGTTCTGGGACTCCTTTCAGTCCGCCATGGGCACGAAGATCAGGTTCAGCACTGCCTTTCACCCTCAGACTAGTGGTCAAGTCGAGCGTGTGAATCACATCCTTGAAGATATGCTCAGAGCCTGTGTCATCTCCTTCGGTATGAAATGGGAGGACTGTCTTCCATTTGCAGAATTCTCTTACAACAACAGCTTTCAAGCAAGTGCAGGCAAAGCACCGTTTGAAATTCTCTATGGCAGAAAGTGCCGTACCCCTCTCAACTGGTCTGAAACAGGCGAACGCCAACTTCTTGGCAATGATTTAATCTCTGAAGCCGAAGAAATGTGCAAAGTCATACGTGAGAATCTCAAGGCCGCTCAGTCGCGTCAGAAGAGTTACTATGACGGAAAGCATCGTGATTTGGCTTTCGACATCGGTGATCATGTCTATCTCCGAGTTTCTCTGATGAAAGGAACCCAAAGGTTCGGTATCAAAGGAAAGCTTGCTCCTAGATACGTCGGGCCTTTCAAAATTCTTGGCAAAAGAGGCGATCTAGCCTATCAGCTCGAGCTCCCTTCCAACTTTGCAAATGTTCATGATGTCTTCCATGTGTCTCAGCTTCGCAAATGCTTCAAGGCACCTGAGCGCATGATTCCGTTTGAGGAGATTGATCTTCAACAAGACCTTTCCTACCGAGAGCATCCAGTTGCAATTCTCGAAGAAACCGAACGCAAGACTCGCAACAAGACCATCAAGTTTCTGAAAGTCAAGTGGTCACATCACACAGACCGAGAAGCTACCTGGGAACGAGAAGATCATCTTCGTTCCGAGTACCCTTCCTTTTTCCAGTCCTAGATCTCGGGACGAGATCTTTTTGTAGTAGAGGAGAGTTTGTAATGCCCCGGATGTAATACTTTCCCTTTTGGGCATATAATAAATCTCCGGCTTCATCTATTTCCATTTCGGGTTCTTGTCTTTCGGGCTTTCGTCGTTTTGTTGTGTGAGTCTGTGGCATTCATTCATATCATGTAGACATGTGCATTGCATTTTGTTTGTGTTGTGGGTTGCATCCGGCTCGTGGCGTTTCTTCCCGTTGTCCGCTTCGTGTTCCGGAGCTCCCTCTCGTGTCCGTGACGTCCCGTAGGCCTTCTTTGTTGTTCGGGCGTTTTTCGTTACCGGTGTGCCGCGAGGTTGTGTTGTGTGTTGTTGTTTTGTTGTGTGCAACCTGCCTCTCAAATCTCGTCTCGTTTGGACTCCGTTGACTTTTCCCTCCGTTGTATGTGTGGGTCCGAAGTGCCCTTACTTCGTGTCCCGGAAATACCCCTGTTGTTTTCTTTTACCTCCGTCTGGTCCTTTTAATTCGTCCCCGCGATCGGATCCGTTGGATCCAGATCGGAGGGCTCCTAAACAACCCCTATCTCCAAACCCTAGTCTAAATTGCTATATATAGACCCCTAGGTCTATTTGGAGCAACCCTTTCTTCTTCCTCCTTCCCTCTATCTTTTTCTTTTTTTTCAGTTCTCAGATCCACCTACTGTTCATATCAGATCCAGCCGGATCCATCAGATCCGCCGCCGCCGCAAAAACCTTCGGGCTCGGGCCCCTCGCGCGCCAGTCAGCGCCTGGCGTCGGCGCCTGGCGACCGCAGCCGCGTCGACCGCGCCAGGCCGATAGCAGCGCCACCGCCCAGGCCTGCTCGCTGGCTGGTCCCCAGTTCGCCAGGCCACGGGCCTCCCCTCGCCCCGCCCGAGTGGGCCGTACGCCGCCGCTCGCCACTTCCCGCACCCCCAGCGCCGGAGCGCCGTCCTCCCGCGGCTGGGCCTCCCCTCCGCCTCACAGCCGGCCCAGCCGGATCCCCGCGCCAGCTCGCCTCCGCGGGCCAGGCCCAGCCGGCCGCCGGGCCCCTTTGCCTCCTCCCGCGGTGGGCCGCCGCTGCGCCGGATCGGGCCGGATCCACCGCGCCACTGTTCCTCGCAGATCGGGCCTCGCCGCACTGTTCATCCGGGCCGGCCGCACTGTTCATCAGATCTGAGTCCTGAGGTTGACTTTATCCCCAGATCTGTTATCTGAGTATGCAATCTTTGACCTGCCATATCTTTTCACCTGTTGCTCCGTTTTGAGCGTGTGATATGTCCAGATGTTCGTGGAGATGCCCTCTACGTTTTACCTGTTGTAGTCATGCATGTTAGAGATCATCTAGGGCCTTGTTTTGCTGTTGCAAGAGTGTATGATGATATAAACTGCTGCTATGTGTTATTTTTGTGCCACCTTCGACATGTGATATCTTTTAGCTCGTTTGTCCAAACGATGCAAATGACATGTCCACGTGTTCGTCTCGTCACGAACTACGTGTTGCTTGTGATAGGTTGCATGGTAGATGTATTGTTTCCTTGTTATCATCGTTGCAAGATGCCATGTTCAAATGTTGTGTTTTTACTTGTTATGAAATGCCATGTTGTTGAGCTTGTTGCAATCGGTGTGTTCACCACATTGATGCATGCTTGTGTGTTTCGGGATCACCGTCATATGTACTTTGATGAGGTGCTTACCCTTTGCCATGTTTAGTTTCGAGGTGTCTTAAACATGCTCTTTTTGATGCTATGATGATGTTGCTGTTTTAGGACTTAGTGAAATTTCACTAAGTCTGAAATCTGTAACGTTCCGATGCCATGTTCGTGTGATGTTGTAGGACAAAGCATGATAGTTTTGGGGTGGATTTTGATTGTTCCATGAAGTATATATTGTTGTCTTTCCATCCATGTCCTCACATGTCCATTTGAGTGGCTGTAGCATGTTTATCTTTTGCTCTAAACTTTCAATAAAATTCTGCTGCCAGAATTTTATTTCAAAGTTCAATATGTCCAAGATCATTGCTAGTGGTCCGTGACTCCGTTGGGGGTGCACTTTGGACCTAGTTGCTGTACATTATATCTAGTTTATGTTCAAGTCCTTTGCCATGCCTTTTGGGTGCTGTAGATTAATTATTTTGTGCTCCCAAGATGCTATGTTGCTGTAATTTGCAGTTTTCGCTCAAATCTTGTTTCGGGCATAACTTTTAGCCCGTAACTCCGATTTCAGCGATCTTTATATCAAACTTGGGTGATTTTCTGTGTAGATTAATAATATCAGGTTGTTATCTTGTTTTGAGGTGTTTTGCTTGAGTGATGTTTTCCGTGCTCCATGTGCATCTCTAGTGCATCCATCATGCATACATGTTTTTCGAGTGCGCATTGCATTGTGTTGATTGGTGCTGGTGTGTTTGTCTTGTTTAGACCCGGAAGTTGAGCACGAGTTTTCCAACGAGGTTGAGCACGAGGTTTCCAACGAGTTTGAGCAAGAGGACCCTTCTTTTGATCCGAACTTCTTCTCTTCAGGCAAGATGACCGAACCCCGATAACATTACTATCTTTGTCTATTGCTAGTAGTCTCGATCTATAGTTTTGCCTCGATGCCCATGTTCTTCTTGTCAGCCTCCTACTTGTAACCAATTGCCATGTTTAACCACCCTACCTATGCAAACCGTTGCTTGGCTAAGTACGCTTCGCTCAGCCCTTCTTATAGCGTTGCTAGTTGCAGGTGAAGTGAAGATGCTTGCTCCATGTTGAAGTTTGGTTGGGTTATATCACACTATATACATGCTTTAATTGAAATCACCTATATATTGGCAAGGGTGGAAGGCTAAGCCTTTTGCTTGGTGTTTTGTTCCACTCATGCCGTTAGGATCCGTATAAGCCGGTTTTATGTTCCTTGATTATGCGTTCCTAACACGGTTGGGGTGTATGGGACCCCCTCGATAAACCGCTAAGTGCTAAGTCTTTTCCAGCAAGTCCCAACATTGGTACTATTTGCCTAATAACAAACTAAACATGCATAGGGAGTAATTAACCCTCTTTCTTAATCAACAACCCCGGGCCAGTGCTCCACATGAGTGTTGGTCCGAAACGGGGGTTACGCGGGGCCACCTCGAGGAAACTCAAGGTTTGGTAAAAACCTGTGGGATCACCCATCCGGTCGTGGCCTGAGACGAGATACGCGCGGCTACTATCAGGGTGTCGGCACGCCGGGAGGATTTGCTGGATTAGCCTTACCTTAGCTCGGTATATCTTGAGCACGGGATTCCGAGGATACTCGGGTCTTCCCATTTTGGAGTTGCGACTCCGCGGATCGTGGGCTTGTAATGGGTCAAGTTGGAACACCCCTGCAGGGTTTGAACTTTCGAAAGCCGTGCCCGCGGTTATGTGGCAGATGGGAGCTTGTTAATTCCGGTTGTAGAAAACTTGACACAATGATACTAACACACTACCAGCGTGAGTTCCGTGACTGTCAATTTCCGAATCGGGATTCGGGAGTTGAACACGGAGGGGTTATGTTTGTGAGCTTGTAGCTAGGATCACTTAGTGATCACTTCTCGCCGTATGCCTTCTCTTCTCGCTCTCTCTTGCGTAAGATAGTGCTAGTTGCTGCTGCAGACTCTTTGTTGTTCCTCCACCTCATTTCTTTCTTCAGCCTACCTCACCTAAAGGCTTTGATAGTTCTGTTACCCGGGAACGGGATTGCTGAGTCCTCTGTGGCTCACAGTTACTTCACACACCAGATGCAGGTCCAGCCGTGAGCTATCCAGGTGATGGCACCGAGCTGGATTGGGAGTACGACGAGGAGCGTAGTCGTTACTACGTGCGCTACCCGGACGATCAGTAGTGAAGACTCTTACTAGGATTCGATCCGCCTGTGGTTGTTTATTTATCTGAGTTTGGTACTTTGACATTTGGATTTTGCCCTTAGAGGGTTGTAGTGATCTTATTGTATGATGTTTGAGACTTGTACTGTTATTCTGTGACGTGGCGATTGTAAGCCAACTATTTTTTAAGTTTACCATCCCTCTTTTACATGAGTTGTGCAAAGATTACCAAACTTGAGATCATTCTAGGATGGGTTTATGCCTTTAAGTCGGGCCTCGACCCGTAGGAGGTATAGCTCCATCCTGGGCATTACAAGTTGGTATCAGAGCCTTCTCCGACCTAGGAGCCCCCACTGTTTGATCGAACCGTTGACGGTTGAGTCTAGGCACACACTGAAAACTTTTTGAGTCCTATATTATATCGGAGAGTAGGATTTCTTTGCTTCTCATCCCTTTTCTCTCTGGTGAGGACTCCTGACGTCTACTCTTGTCTCTCCTATCTTCAAAATTTGCACAAAATTTTTTTTTAGGATTCCCGCGAGTATTCTGGGATTGTTTCGATGTTCTTGTGACAAGGATATTGTTCTCGATGCCTCCTGTTACCGAGGAGTTGAGCTTCGGGGTATCACTGTAACAAGCATATCGCGACAGTACTAAATACTTAAGACGGCCGACATCGAAAATCTCCCCTATACGGCCAGTGGCAAGATAACCCCGACATCACCCAGTACTGGGGAGGTAGTTCGGGAGTATTGCCATAGCTTGTTATAGTGGATGCTTTTCGAAGGTCCGAGGTACACAGTTTCCGAGAAAGACTGGTTATGTGTTGAAGGATGGATACACCTGGATGTAGGTTAGAGTTGATTGCGCGGTGCTTCCCGTGTATCCCCAACACCTGATTGCATAACTGGAATCTTTCGGAAAGCTATAGGTGGGTTTTGTCCAGTAGATCGTAGGCATTCTTCCAACGAATGCAGGTTAGTGAGTTCGGGGTTCGACATTGAGTGAAGAGGTTATATGACCGAGGTTACTATCAGGAGTTGCATCTTAAAGGGTCCTTGGCTATGCTGATCCGGGGATTGCAAAACCTTTTCGTAACGCGTTCATATGCTTTCAGCACAAAGATGTTAGAACGAAACTCCTCTCTTGTGTTTGTTCCTTTCCGTACCTTGTTGTTTTTATTATTTATCCTTTTGATCCCTATGTGGCTTCTCGTGAAGACTGATGTTATCATTTAACTAAGAAATTCATTCGTTTCCTCTTGTTCGGATGATTTCATTCGTTCTTAATTGTTCGAATGATTATTGTGAAGACTTGTTACAATTCATTCCATTGATTCAGCTTATTCCTTTTGTCAATCAATTGCTGATTCGTGGTCATCTCTTACAGGATGGCTCCGAAAAGGGTTCCGAATGCCAACCCAGAGGGTGAAGAGGTTCCAGAACGTCCTCCTTCACCTCCTCCTCCGCCTGAGGCTTGGAGAGCAATTATGCAGACTACTGCTCAGAACACTCAGTTGATGATGCAGATGATGCAGCAAATGCAGGCTATGCAAGCTAATCAAGCTAATCAGGGCATTCCAATGAACCAAGGCAACTTCTTCCAGCAGCACCATGCTACCCTCAACCAGTTCTTGGCCAACAATCCTAAAGCTTTCAGTTACTGTGTCGACCCTCTTGATGCTGAGGATTGGCTGACCGATATCAAGAAGCATTTTGAGTGCAGTAACGTGAAAGAAGATGACTATGTGAAGTTTGCAGCCTTCCAACTGAAAGATCAAGCAGCTGACTGGTGGCAGCAGTATAAAGACTCAAGGCCGGGTCAAGTGATCTCGTGGGAGAACTTCTGCAGGGATTTCCGCTCGCATCACATTCCTACAAGTGTTATTGAGGGTATGCGTGAGCAATTCCGCAACCTCAAGCAGGGCTCCATGTCAGTCTACCAGTATAATGTCAAGTTCCAAAACCTCGCTCGCTATGCAAAGCAAGACATACCTGATGCAAAGAGCAAAATCTATCAGTTCCGTGGAGGTCTCAAAGATGAACTTCAGCTTGCTCTCACTTTGTTCGAGCCAGACGAATTCGATAAGTTCTATAATATGGCTTTGAAACAAGAAGCAGCTCAGCTTAAGATGGAGGCTTCTAAGAAGAGAATTCGAGATGCTGTTCACTCTACCTCATCGTCTCAGTTGGCTGCGAAACAACAGAAATTCTGGCTTCCTCCTCCTCCAATGATTCGAGCTCCATACAACAACTCCAGCAACTTCAACAACTCCAACAACAAGAACTCTAGTGGCCGTGGTTTCTCCCACCCACCCAACCCAAGCAACCAGTCGAAGAAGCAGTTTCAGTCTCAAGGCTCCAAGTCCAGTGGCTCTCAGTTCCGTCCTCTCTCAGAAGTGACTTGCAACAAATGCACTCAGAAAGGTCACTATGCCAACAGATGTCCGAATCCGAAGCGTCTTCCACCTCCTCCTCCTATGAGTTCAGCTATTGTCAAGCATGATCCAAAGTCTGCAAGAGTTAATCTGATGAATGCAGCACAAGCAGAGGCTTCTTCTGATGTCATTCTGGGTAACCTTCCAGTGAACTCTTTTCCAGCTAAAGTGTTATTTGATTCGGGTGCATCATGCTCTTTCATGTCTCAACCTTTTGCATCCAAGTATGATGTGGGCATCAAAAGTTTGCCAAGGGAGTTATCAGTTGTTTCTCCGGGTAGATTGATGCATTCCAGTATATATGCTCCGGATGTTTCTATTCGCATGGGTGATTATCGATTTTTGGCTTCTCCGGTGGTTCTTGGTCATTCTGACATCGACCTCATTCTCGGAATGGATTGGCTTTCTCAGCACGATGCTCACATTGATTGCGCTCAAAAGGAAGTCAAATTGACTCATTCTGATGAAGATGTGATTATCTTCGCCTCCAGGGATAATACTATTCGGCTTTTCTCTCTTAATGATAAGGGTGAAATTAATGCCATAGAGCAAATTCCAGTGGTGAATGAATATCAAGACGTCTTTCCAGAAGAACTTCCAGGAATGCCTCCACACCGTCAGGTGGAGTTTGTCATTGAACTCGAGCCGGGCACCGAACCTGTTTGTCGGCGTCCTTACAAGCTCTCTTCAGATGAATTGAAGGAATTGAAGAAACAGTTGGATGAACAGGAGCGTATGGGTCTCATCAGACCGAGTACATCTCCGTGGGGCTGTGGTGTCTTATTTGTCAAGAAGAAAGATGGCACGGAGCGTCTCTGTGTTGACTACCGGCCATTGAACAAGAAGACGATTAAGAACAAGTATCCGCTCCCCAACATCAATGAACTCTTTGAGCAGCTCAAAGGAGCTAAAGTGTTCTCTAAGCTTGACCTCCGAATGGGCTACCATCAAATTCGCATTCGCGAGGAAGACATTCCCAAGACGGCTTTCAGAACGAGCTACGGTTCATATGAGTATACCGTCATGTCCTTCGGTCTCGCCAATGCTCCTCCTACCTTCTCAAGGATGATGCATTACATCTTCAACCCCTATACTGGCGAGTTTGTGCTTGTGTATCTGGATGATATTCTGGTGTTTTCCAAGAATGAAGAAGATCACGAAAAGCACTTGCGTCTGGTTCTTGATCGACTCCGAGAGCATAAATTCTATGCCAAGTTCTCAAAGTGCGAGTTTTGGCTCGATAAGGTTCTCTACCTGGGCCACATTATCTCAGCTGACGGTATTGCGGTTAATCCCGAGAAAGTTGAAGCAATTGTCAACTGGGAAGCTCCTCAGAACGTCAAGCAGCTCCGCAGTTTTCTGGGTCTTGCCAGCTATTGCAGAAGGTTTGTGGAGAACTTCTCCAAGATTGCCAAGCCTCTTTCCAACCTCCTCCAGAAGAATGTCAAATACTTTTGGTCTCCCGATTGTGAAGTGGCTTTCAAAACCCTCAAAGAGAAGCTTGTCTCAGCTCCAGTTCTGATTCCTCCAGATGAATCCAAGCCCTATGAAGTGTTCTGTGACGCTTCTCTTCAAGGCCTTGGTGGTGTGCTTATGCAAGAGAAGAGAATTGTGGCATACACTTCACGTCAGCTCAAGCCGGCTGAGAAGAACTATCCCACACATGATCTCGAGCTAGCAGCTGTGGTACATGCTCTGATTACGTGGAGACATCTGTTGTTGGGCAGAAAGGTCGACATCTTCACTGATCACAAGAGTTTGAAGTACATCTTCACACAGCCGCATCTGAACCTCCGCCAGACTCGTTGGGTCGAGATGATCCAAGAGTACAACCCCAGCATTGAGTACACTCCAGGCAAGGCGAATGTGATTGCAGATGCTTTGAGCAGAAAGGCATATTGCAACAGCCTTCTTATCAAGCCACACCAGCCTGAGCTTTGTGAAGCTTTCAGGAAGCTCAACCTTCAGGTTGTTCCGCAGGGTTTTCTTGCAAATCTCCAAATTGCTCCTACCTTGGAAGATCAAGTCCGTGAGGCTCAGCTCAGTGATACCATGGTGAAGAAGGTGAAACATGGCATTGCAAAGGGCACTCCAAAATATAAGTGCTTCCGTGTTGATGAGAGAGATACCTTGTTCTTCGAGGACAGACTCGTTGTTCCCAAAGGTGATCTCAGGAAGCTCATAATGGAAGAAGCTCATGACTCTCTCCTTTCCATTCATCCTGGCAGTTCCAAGATGTATCAAGATCTCAAGCAGTCTTACTGGTGGACACGCATGAAAAGGGAAATTGCCCAATTCGTGAATGAATGTGATGTATGCAGAAGAGTGAAAGCAGAACATCAACGTCCAGCCGGTCTTCTCCAACCTCTTCCTATTCCTGAGTGGAAGTTCGACCACATTGAAATGGACTTCGTCACTGGCTTTCCTAAATCCAAGCGAGGCAATGATGCTATCTTTGTGGTGATTGACAAGCTTACCAAAGTTGCTCACTTTCTTCCAGTCAAAGAATCAATCAATGCAGCTCAACTTGCAGAGCTGTACACTTCCAGAATTGTGTCCCTACATGGCATTCCTCAAGTGATATCCTCAGACCGTGGCAGCTTGTTCACATCAAAGTTCTGGGACTCCTTTCAGTCCGCCATGGGCACGAAGATCAGGTTCAGCACTGCCTTTCACCCTCAGACTAGTGGTCAATTCGAGCGTGTGAATCAGATCCTAGAAGATATGCTCAGAGCCTGTGTTATCTCCTTCGGCATGAAATGGGAAGACTGTCTTCCATTTGCCGAATTCTCTTACAACAACAGCTTTCAAGCAAGTGCAGGCAAAGCACCGTTTGAAATTCTCTATGGCAGAAAGTGCCGTACCCCTCTCAACTGGTCTGAAACAGGTGAACGTCAACTTCTTGGCAATGATTTGATCTCTGAAGCCGAAGAAATGTGCAAAGTCATACGTGAGAATCTCAAGGCCGCTCAGTCGCGTCAGAAGAGTTACTATGACGGAAAGCATCGTGATTTGGCTTTCGACATCGGTGATCATGTCTATCTCCGAGTTTCTCCGATGAAAGGAACCCAGAGGTTCGGTATCAAAGGAAAGCTTGCTCCTAGATACGTCGGGCCTTTCAAAATTCTTGGCAAAAGAGGCGATCTAGCCTATCAGCTCGAGCTCCCTTCCAACTTTGCAAATGTTCATGATGTCTTCCATGTGTCTCAGCTTCGCAAATGCTTCAAGGCACCTGAGCGTATGATTCCGTTTGAGGAGATTGATCTTCAACAAGACCTTTCCTACCGAGAGCATCCAGTTGCAATTCTCGAAGAAACCGAACGCAAGACTCGCAACAAGTCCATCAAGTTTCTGAAAGTCAAGTGGTCACATCACACAGACCGAGAAGCTACCTGGGAACGAGAAGATCATCTTCGTTCCGAGTACCCTTCCTTTTTCCAGTCCTAGATCTCGGGACGAGATCTTTTTGTAGTAGAGGAGAGTTTGTAATGCCCCGGATGTAATACTTTCCCTTTTGGGCTTATAATAAATCTCCGGCTTCATCTATTTCCATTTCGGGTTCTTTGTCTTTCGGGCTTTCGTCGTTTTGTTGTGTGAGTGTGTGGCATTAATTCATATCATGTAGACATGTGCATTGCATTTTGTTTGTGTTGTGGGTTGCATCCGGTTCGTGGCGTTTCTTCCCGTTGTCCGTTTCGTGTTCCGGAGCTCCCTCACGTGTCCGTGACGTCCCGTAGGCCTTCTTTGTTGTTCGGGCGTTTTTCGTTACCGGTGTGCCGTGAGGTTGTGTTGTGTGTTGTTGTTTTGTTGTGTGCAACCCGCCTCTCAAATCTCGTCTCGTTTGGACTCCGTTGACTTTTCCCTCCGTTGTCCGTGTGGGTCCGAAGTGCCCTTACTTCGTGTCCCGGAAATACCCCTGTGGTATTCTTTTATCTCCGTCTGGCCCTTTTAAATTCATCCCCGCGATCGGATCCGTTGGATCCAGATCGGAGGGCTCCTAAACATCCCCTAGTCTCAAACCCTAGTCTAATTGCTATATATAGACCCTAGTCTATTTGGAGCAACCCCTCCTTCTTCCTCCTCTCTCCCCTTCTTTTTTTTTTCTTTCTACCTCAGATCCCGAAATATTTTTCTCAGATCCGAGGGGATCTCCTCGATCTCCATCCTCTCCGACCGCACTTCCAACGAGGCGAGGTCAACGCGCGCGCCAACGACCGAGCGGTCGCTCGCCCCGCACCCACCGCATCGGGCGCGCCGACCGGGCCACGGCGTTCCACTCCGCGTCGGGGCCCTGGACCACTTGGTCGCCGGGCCGTACGTCGCCGCCTGCCTCCGCGCGCGACCGGGCCTCCGCCCCCGAGTCGGCCCACTCGCCCTCGCCCCGTCGCCCGTGCTCCACCTCGAGCGCCTCGCCTCCGCGCCTTCGACCGCGACCCGCCGCAGGCCGGGCCTCCCTCCGCAGCCAGCGGGCCGCCTCCTTCCCGCCTGGGCCATCCGCCGCCCCGCGCCAGGCCTCAGCCTCCCCTTCGGCACCGGGTGGGCCGCAGCTCCCAGCTGGGCCACCGCCTCTGTTCCCCTCGGGCCGCCATCCACTGTTCATCCGGGCCAGATCCACTGTTCATCCGGGCCAGATCCACTGTTCATCCCAGATCCCTGAGGTTGTGTTTTTTTCCCTAAGACCCCAGATCTGTTAATCTGAGATGCCTACTTTGACCTGCTATATCTTTTTACCTGTTGCTCCGTTTTGAGCGTGTGATATGTCCAGATGTTCGTGGAGATGCCCTCTACGTTTTACCTGTTGTAGTCATGCATGTTAGAGATCATCTAGGGCCTTGTTTTGCTGTTGCAAGAGTGTATGATGATATAAACTGCTGCTATGTGTTATTTTGTGCCACCTTTGACATGTGATAACTTTTAGCTCGTTTGTCCAAACGAAGCAAATGACATGTCCACGTGTTCGTCTTGACACGAACTACGTGTTGTGTGTGATAGGTTGCATGGTAGATTTATTGTTTCCTTGTTATCATCGTTGCAAGATGCCATGTTCAAATGTTGTGTTTTTACTTGTTATGAAATGCCATCTTGTTGAGCTCGTTGTAATCGGTGTGTTCATCACATTGATGCATGCTTGTGTGTTTCGGGATCACCGTCATATGTATTTTGATGAGGTGTTTACCCTTTGCCATGTTTAGTTTCGAGGTGTCTTATACATGCTCTTTTTGATGCCATGATGATGTTGCTGTTTTAGGACTTAGTGAAATTTCACTAAGTCTGAAATCTGTAACGTTCCGATGCCATGTTCGTGTGATGTTGTAGGACAAAGCATGATAGTTTTGGGGTGGATTTTGATTGTTCCATGAAGTATATATTGTTGTCTTTCCATCCATGTCCTCACATGTCCATTTGAGGTGCTGTAGCATGCTTATCTTTTGCTCCAAACTTTCAATAAAATTCTGCTGCCAGAATTTTATTTCAAAGTTCAATATGTCCAAGGTCATTGCTAATGATCCGTGACTCCGTTTGGGGTGCACTTTGGACCTAGTTGCTGTACTTTATATCTAGTTTATGTTCAAGTCCTTTGCCATGCTTTTTGGGTGCTGTAGATTAATTATTTTGTGCTCCCAAGATGCCATGTTGCTGTAATTTGCAGTTTTCGCTCAAATCTTGTTTCGGGCATAACTTTTAGCCCGTAACTCCGATTTCAGCGATCTTTATATCAAACTTGGGTGTTTTTCTGTGTAGATTAATATTATCAGGTTGTTATCTTGTTTTGAGGTGTTTTGCTTGAGTGATGTTTTACGTGCTCCTTGTGCTTCACTAGTGCATCCATCATGCATACATGTTTTTCGAGTGCGCATTGCATTGTGTTGATTGGTGCTGGTGTGTTTGTCTTGTTTAGACCCGGAAGTTGAGCACGAGTTTTCCAACGAGGTTGAGCACGAGGTTTCCAACGAGTTTGAGCAAGAGGACCCTTCTTTTGATCCGAACTTCTTCTCTTCAGGCAAGATGACCGAACCCCGATAACATTACTATCTTTGTCTATTGCTAGTAGTCTCGATCTATAGTTTTGCCTGGATGCCCATGTTCTTCTTGTCAGCCTCCTACTTGTAACCAATTGCCATGTTTAACCAACCCTACCTATGCAAACCGTTGCTTGGCTAAGTACGCTTCGCTCAGCCCTTCTTATAGCGTTGCTAGTTGCAGGTGAAGTGAAGATGCTTGCTCCATGTTGAAGTTTGGTTGGGTTATATCACACTATATAAATGCTTAACTGAAATCACATATATATTGGCAAGGGTGGAAGGCTAAGCCTTTTGCTTGGTGTTTTGTTCCACTCATGCCGTTAGGATCCGTATAAGCCGGTTTTATGTTCCTTGATTATGCGTTCCTAACACGGTTGGGGTGTATGGGACCCCCTCGATAAACCGCTATGTGCTAAGTCTTTTCCAGCAAATCCCAACATTGGTACTATTTGCCTAATAACAAACTAAACTTGCATAAGGGAGTAATTAACCCTCTTTCTTAATCAACAACCCCGGGCCAGTGCTCCACATGAGTGTTGGTCCGAAACGGGGGGTTACGCGGGGCCACCTCGAGGAAACTCAAGGTTTGGTAAAAACCTGTGGGATCACCCATCCGGTCGTGGCCTGAGACGAGATACGCGCGGCTACTATCAGGGTGTCGGCACGCCGGGAGGATTTGCTGGATTAGCCTTACCTTAGCTCGGTATATCTTGAGCACGGGATTCCGAGGATACTCGGGTCTTCCCATTTTGGAGTTGCGACTCCGCGGATCGTGGGCTTGTAATGGGTCAAGTTGGAACACCCCTGCAGGGTTTGAACTTTCGAAAGCCGTGCCCGCGGTTATGTGGCAGATGGGAGCTTGTTAATTCCGGTTGTAGAAAACTTGACACAATGATACTAACACACTACCAGCGTGAGTTCCGTGACTGTCAATTTCCGAATCGGGATTCGGGAGTTGAACACGGAGGGGTTATGTTTGTGAGCTTGTAGCTAGGATCACTTAGTGATCACTTCTCGCCGTATGCCTTCTCTTCTCGCTCTCTCTTGCGTAAGATAGTGCTAGTTGCTGCTGCAGACTCTTTGTTGTTCCTCCACCTCATTTCTTTCTTCAGCCTACCTCACCTAAAGGCTTTGATAGTTCTGTTACCCGGGAACGGGATTGCTGAGTCCTCTGTGGCTCACAGTTACTTCACACACCAGATGCAGGTCCAGCCGTGAGCTATCCAGGTGATGGCACCGAGCTGGATTGGGAGTACGACGAGGAGCGTAGTCGTTACTACGTGCGCTACCCGGACGATCAGTAGTGGAGACTCTTACTAGGATTCGATCCGCCTGTGGTTGTTTATTTATCTGAGTTTGGTACTTTGACATTTGGATTTTGCCCTTAGAGGGTTGTAGTGATCTTATTGTATGATGTTTGAGACTTGTACTGTTATTCTGTGACGTGGCGATTGTAAGCCAACTATTTTTAAGTTTACCATCCCTCTTTTACATGAGTTGTGCAAAGATTACCAAACTTGAGATCATTCTAGGATGGGTTTATGCCTTTAAGTCGGGCCTCGACCCGTAGGAGGTATAGCTCCATCCTGGGCATTACAGACGCCTACCCCCGTCGACGACAAAGGTGGTGGAGGGACTAGGGGAGGATGTGCGGCGGCAGAACCTATCGGGAGAGCTACTCTCCTCTGTGGCAGGTGAGGGCAGCTCGAGCGGCGGCGGCGGCGGAAACCCTATAGGGAGAGCTCTCCTCCTCTGTGGCAGCCTGGCAGGTCACGCGGTGGCATTTTGGCAGTAATTTGCAACTTCATGGACAATGATGTATACCGCTTCATTTGTAAGTGGCTTCTGCGGGGAGCTGGTCTACCCCCAACTTATTTTCATTGTGAAGGAGGAGGCCGTGGAAATAAGCTAAGCTTACACCTCAATTCGAGTTCTTTTGGGATTTTGGCTTAATTTGACCAGAAGCTGAAAAGGCAACAAAAGAACTAGCCCATAAACTCCTCCTGAGATTGGAGAGCTCTTGTTATCCTTATTCTCGTTACTCCTTGAGAATTTTCTCCTAATTCGTGCTCCACGACTAGATCGTGTTGTCTGGGTTAGAGTTCGTGGTTTCCCTTGTTGATTGCACCTATCCCGTGCTCCACCACTTGAGTGTGGTTGTGTGTGGTAGTATTGCGGGTTGTGGATCGGTGAATGTTCGAAATGTAGGCTTTAGTGAGCATCCTACTCGCCGGGTCATAATTTAATCATTTTTGTTTTTCGGCTGCTTGCAGCTAGTTATCCTACGTCGTGAAGATCGGGCGTCCCCTTGTTCCCCCTCTTCTGTGAAGACAGTGGTGTATCATCTGGGATTAGAGCAAGGTTTACACGGTAGGATCTGTACCCTTGTAGCTAGATCTATCCTTTTAGTTTGGTTTTCCCCATCCTAGAGTCCAAAGCCAGAAAAGCCAGAAAAAAATTCCAAGCCTTTGCTTGCTAAGATCTAGTCATTGGCTTTCCTCTTTGTGTTTGCACCAAGTTGTATCCAAAGTTGCTGCTATTTTCTTTGAGTCTTGTTGGTGGGTCTATCGTGTTGCTGAAAAAGAGAGCAGAAAAAGATAAAAATGCAAAAAATGAGCAAAAAAAAGAGAAGAGAAAGTGTTGAGCAAGTGTGTAATTTAGCACAGGTAACATGTTCACTGCCTGAAGTACGGCCCTACAGGTGCAAGCAGAATAACGTGTCTCATGAAAAATTGAATGATGCCCTGAAGAAATTCGAAGGTGCGGTGCTTATGGTGAGAAAGTGAACGCAGGCCCTGGCCGTTGGATAATAGTACCTGATTCTCGGCGGTGTATGGGTATTGTTGTCATACTTGATAGCTAAGAATCATCGATGGTGCTCGTGTTGCGGTCGAGTTTGGGCCGGTTGTTGCCGTTGCTGAAGCGGCTCCAGTCCTTCGGTTGCGGCGCCTGACGATATACAAGAAAGCTCATCTGTGTTAAGTGAATAGTTCCACGATAAAGAAGAGAAAAGCTGAAGGAGTACAAATCGAAATTACCTGATGAGGCTGCAGCATCAGTAAAGCAGGGCCTGTGGAGTTGAATATGGCGTCTGTGGAGCGGGTCCGGTGCAGTGGACGAAGCGAAGTACATCTGGCGCGATGTACAACATTTTTGGTGAGGCGCATCTGTTGTGGCGGACGAGGGCTTGTATGAAGGGCCAGCAATGGGGCGGACAGGGAGTCGATGAAGGGCCTACACTGTGGTGGACGAGGGTGCCAGTGAAGCAGATCTGGTGCGGTGGACCATGATGGCGGTCAAGGAGATCTGGAGCAGTGGACAAGCCAGTCACTGAAGCGGCTCTGGTGAAGTGATGAGTTGGTAGTTGGGGGTTCCAAGGTGCGGAAGGTAGATCCAGCGGGGTGTGAGGTCCACCGTTGTGGCGGAGGACTAGATTCGGCGGCTTGGCATGGCTGCGGTGGACGAGGCACGGAGGGGAATGGCAGGGGCTCTGGGGAAAAATGTTCGGCGCGAAGAGGGGAAAACAATGGAGTTACTAAAGCAGCCCTTTTCCGTTCATGTGGCAAGTGTAAAATAGGAATATCGCATGGCTAAACATTCGGGCGCGAGATATTTCGATGTGAGCAGGAAGTTTAAAAGCTTTCGGTGGCTGAAATTATGTGTTTTGCTCTTGTACGGCCGACTATGATATCATGGCCGAGAATTTATTTGGTTTGCATGCAAAAAAGTGCAAGTTTCAAAAATCAATGTCTCCAACTCGAAACTTAGATTGTCCATTCAATTCAAATATGGATCATTGAGCTAGTGGGAGCAAATACTATCATATGGTATTCAAATGAAATTCCAAATGTGTTTATCCTAAATATGATGACAGAAACAAATATGTGTATGTGTATGAATAAAGTGGATGATTATAAGGTTTGAACATGCCCGTATGTGGGTTTGATATATGAATTTGAAATCACGAAATCATGGCTAAAAATGTACCTCTGTTTAAATTAATTACAAAAGCTACTGATGGAGTCAAATTCCAAAATTCCAATCTTAGGTTTGTAATTCTTGTACTTCAAAGTATATTACGCATGTTCAAAATTATCGTTATCTCATAGTCCAAAATATGAAACAAATTGATCAACCATGAGTGCACACACATTGACCATATATATCTCAATTACGCTAATGTCTCTCAAATATAGACACCTCACTCGTTATCTTAAGCCGCCCCTCCCACACACACACACAAGTCATTCTCTCCCCCGGAACGAACACGGGAGCACATTATTCCCCCTCTCCCTTCTAAGTCCAAACGCCAATATAGGTCTCTATCACTTTGTCTCTCGGGCATGCACACATCTCTACCCCCACTCTCGAGGTTCTTTATATGCTTATTAGTGAGCTTGTGAACCCATTTGCTAGTTGTGTGTGGGAATAATAGGCCTTGCACTGTGTATCTCTTTCATTCAAGACTATATTGATGCTTAATGTTCATCCATACATTAGTCTTCTCAAGTGCTTTGCCATGACTCACACACATCATTTTGGTTGAGCCTACTGTTAAGTTGTCTCTTTTATATGTTGCTCAACCATTTGTTTGTTGCAAGTGCTAGGCTTTGTTACCTTCATGCTCACTTGCACTTGGTGTGAGTTTCTATTGATTTTGAGGGAGTGATGATCCTATTTTGTGCACTTGGTATCCTAATGAAAATATTCTAAGGAGTGCACAAATTATGGGGAGCTTCACTAGTGTCTTTAGAAAACTCGGTTGCTATGTCGTCAGGTTCTATTGATCTTGGGGGAGCGACGATCCTATTTTGTGCTCGTTGTATCCAAATACAAAATTAAATTGTGCACAAATCTAGGTCTCCCGGCATTTCTCTTTCCCAAGCACATGCACTATATAGAGTGTATCTTGCCCATACACGCAAAAAAGTTGCCCCCAAACGTCTATCTCCCTAGTTATGTGGTTCTCGCACACTCACCTCACTCACCACCCCCACTGCAAACAAGCACCCTTTGTCTCCTTGTGCACCACTCTCTCTTTTCTATCTCTATATCGGTACGAAACGACACCTATGGGATCACTGGAATCCCTTCTAAGGTTGGCTGGCACGGAGTTGTGCAAATAGCAGGTCTAAGAGTCAGCACAGCGATCGTTTACCTAGGTTCGGGCCGCGAGGATGAGTAATACCCTAGTCCTGATTTGGTGTATATTTGAGTGTTCTTGAGTTCTTCAGCTAGCTACGGTGCCTATCCAGCTTTTCAGGATCCGAATCCTCCTCCACTACGCCACGGGCCTCCTTTTATAGTCTAAAGGGGCTGCCACAGTGGCACACAGGAGGTGGAAAGGTGTATATTGTATAGGCTTATCCCATGCCATTATGGCACAAGGCGCATTCAATGCGCTGCTTAGGTGTCTATTTACTTTATCGGGGACGGTTGTCGGCGTACTGTGAAACAGGGTACCCAGACTTGCTTGTCTGCGGGCCGCGACGCGCTCCTTCAAGCGGCCTGGTACGGCCTAGCTGATCGACCTGCTGCTCAAGACCCTCGCGAGGGGCCAGGCCATGCGAGGAGAATGACGTCAAGACCTCCTCGGGAGCGGCCTCGGCAAGGTGTTCCGGAGGGGTGGAGAATCCAAGGCCAAGCCTGCCTCAGGAGGAGGCAGTGATGTCAGCAATGACGCACCGCGCCAGCGGGTGCTAGCGTCCGCCAGCGGCGCAGTTACCGTTTCGGTGCAAGGGGGACAACGCAGACACAAGTTCCCGAGGAGCGGGGCAAAGGTTTCCTCATTGGTGCAACGAGACCGAAGACCGCAAGGACGACAAGAAGGATGTCATCGTCGAGCCCACCACCGCGTCATCGCCTGATCCTTTTGCAGGCGAAGACTGCTTTTGTCAGGGTAGGAACGTCCTTGTGTTCCCGCTCAAAAATGGCCATTGTGGAATCCCTTCCCGCCTAAACATTTCGGGGGAAGAGGACCGTGGCCGCCTATATAAGTAGCTAGAGCTCCCACTGCAAAGGGGATCGACTCACACACTTTGCCACCGCACAAGGAGCAAGAACACTAGCCTCCTGACCCTCCCGAGCTCGCCTCCTGAGCCCAGGAACCCTTGTACCAGTTCATGTTCTAGCTCACCCGGAGCCAATCCACCAAAGCAGGAAGTAGGGTCTTACACCGCACGGTGGCCCGGACCTGGATAAACCCTTGTGTGCTTGTTCGTTGTTTGCTTGAATCCTTCCACCGAGACAAGAGCGAGGCGCTAGGTAGACGTGAGTGGGAGAGATCTTCGTTCACGCCCCTGTGTTCGAACTTAACGGGTTTTGCGGAGCCCTGAATCCGCCATTTGAGGCGCCAGGTAGGGGGCGTGTCGAAATCTTGCCTCTCCGACAACCTCGCTTCCCCTCTCCGGTGCGGCGCCTCTACGATGGCTGCGGCCAGCCACAGCCGTGCGGGGGCTGGCTTCTCCCCCGCCGGCCCAGCAACATCAGCAGACCGCGCCACTCATGTGCGCCCCTCCTCCTTCTTCTGCAACGCTTCTACCGGCCAGGCCACTAGAGGGCGGCCTGCACCACCACTCCCGCTTCCTGTGGCCTCGCCGGTCGCGCTCTTGGTAAGGTGGCGGCGGGCCCAGTAACGGCTGCCCGCCAAGACCCGCACCACGCGGATGGCCCGCAGCTGCGAGCTGTGGGCCGTCCTTGCTACGGGGTCGCCTGCATCCTTGGTGGGTCCCAAGCACCGGCGTCTGCTCGGCACGCCAAGTCGCACTTTCGGCAGGTTGGAGCTGCCGCCCAGTCGCGAGAGGCCTTACGGGCACGGGATGGGCAGGGGCCCGCCAGCACCTTTGGCCCCGGCGACCTCGCCTCCGAAGCCGTCGGCACCGGCGCTTTCCCCACGGTATGCACGCCTACCATCTGCGGGATCGCCGTGACAAGAACCCTCATCGACGGCGGCGGCGGCCTCAACATCCTCTCTCCCGAAGCCTTCGGTCACCTGCCTCTGTCCCACAGGCAGCTCCTTCCCACCAATCCCTTTTCGGGGGTCGCGGGCTCGGCCGTCCCACTCGGCCAGATCTGCCTCCCGGACACCTTCGGTACACCGGCTAACTAACGGACTGAGCTCATCGATTTTGATGTTGCGCCCATCCTTCTACCGTACAACGCCGTCCTCGTTTTCCCAGCCCTGGCAAAGTTCATGGCGGCA
The DNA here is from genome assembly GCA_902687465.1 of Secale cereale. Lineage (NCBI taxonomy): Eukaryota > Viridiplantae > Streptophyta > Magnoliopsida > Poales > Poaceae > Secale > Secale cereale. The sequence continues at coordinate 318,393,107 of LR738714.1, forward strand.
ACTCACCCGGGCTACAACACCGTCAAGATGCCCGGGAGCAGCGACGTCATCACCGTCAAAGGGGACCCTAAGGCCGCCCTTCAGGCCCTTGGGCATGCGTACAAGGCCACCGCTGCCGCAGCTCGCCCAACGGCGAAGGGGGCTCCGGAGCCTCCGGAGGCCGCGCCTGCCAAGAAGAAGCAACTCTTTTCTCAGGACCCTGCCGAGACGAAGCAAGTGCCTGCCGATGAAGAAGGCTCAGGAGCCACCTTCACCATCGGCACGGGCATGGATCCAAAACAAGAGGCAGCGCTGGTAGGCTTCCACAGAGCCAACAAGGACGTGTTCGCCTGGAAGGCCGCAGATTTGGTCGGGGTGCCAAGGCATGTCATTGGGCATCACCTCACGGTGTGCCCTAATGCGCGCCCTATCAAGCAGAAGGCGCGTAGACAAGCCCCGGAGAAGCATGCCTTCATTGTCCAAGAGGTTAGGAAGCTGGAGGAGGCTGGCGTCGTACGGGAGGTACGGCACCCGGAGTGGCTGGCCAACCCCGTCATCATCCCGAAGAAAGGAGGCAAAGAACGCATGTGCGTCAACTTCACGAGCCTCAACAAGTTCTGCCATCAGGACCCTTTCCCACTTCTGCGCATCGACCAAATCGTGGACTCGACAGCTGAGTGCGACCTGCTCTGCTTCCTTGATGCATTCTCGGGCTACCACTAAATCAAGATGGCGGTAGAAGACGTGGAGAAGACGGCGTTCCTGACCCCATGCGAGGTCTACTGCTACACCTGCATGCCTTTCGGGCTGAGGAACACGGGCGCTACCTTCCAGCGCCTGATGCACATCTCCCTCGGCCCTCAGCTCGGGAGGAATGCAGAGGCCTACGTCGACGACATAGTGGTAAAGACCAAAGAGGCCACGACCCTCATCCAGGACTTAGAAGATACATTCGCCAACTTGCGCAAGGTGAAGCTATGCCTCAATCCAGAGAAGTGCGTGTTCGGCATACCCTCCGGCAAGTTGCTAGGGTTCCTAGTTTCGCACCGAGGCATTTAGGCCAACCCGGAGAAGATCAAGGCCATCGAGAAGATGAGGCCGCCTACAAACCTGAAGGAAATGCAGAAGCTCGCCGGGTGTGTGACATCCGTGGGGAGCTTCATCTCTAAGCTCGGGGAACGCACCCTCCCGTTCTTCAAGCTCATGAAGAAGAAGGGGCCCTTTGAGTGGACTCCGGAAGCCGACGCCGCTTTCCAAGAATTCAAGAAGTACCCCACCAGCTCGCTGGTCATAGCACCACGACCCCTGGAGCCCTTGACACTCTACCTCGCCGCAACGCCTCATTCCGCCAGCGCAGCACTGGTCGTGGAGCACGAAGAAAAGCACTATATCCCAAGGCCACCAGGCGCCTCAGCACCCTCAGGGCCCGCGCCGCCCCTTGACACGGCCTCAGAGGCGGACTCGACCACAGGCACCGATGGCCCTGCCGCTCAGCAAGAGGCTCCTGAGGCTCCTGAGGCGCCAGCGGACCCTGCTGCGCTGACCCTCGTGGAGCACCCGATGTACTTCATCAGCACAGTACTGCACGACGCACATTCGCGCTACCGGATGCCCCAGAAGCTGCTTCTGGCGCTCCTCGTCGCCTCCATGAAGCTGCACCACTACTTCCAAGGCCGCCCCATCAAGGTCGTCTCATCGTACCCCCTCGAGAAGGTGCTACGGGGCCCGAATGTCGTCGGGAGGGTCGCCGAGTGGAACATCGAGCTTCAAGCATTCCAGTTAGAATTCAACACCACGCGAGTGATCAAAGGAGCAGCTCTGGCAGACTTCATGGCAGAATAGACTGATGCGCCCGAGCGGGGGGCCAACGAAGACCGTTCGCTGGCCCCCGGCGATGAAGCCCCAGACGGATGGGTGGTGTACTTTGACTGTGCCTTCTCACGCCTCGGCGAGGGGGCTGGCGCCGTGCTGGTATCTCCCACTCATGATAAGTTGTACTACCTGTGCAACTCTGCTTCCAGCAGGGCGAGAAGGTCTCCAACAACATTGCCGAGTACGAGGGCCTGGTTGCCAGGCTCAAGGCCGCCGCCGCGCTGGGGGTCAAGCGTCTCACCACGAGGGGTGATTTGCAACTCCTCGTTGACTTCTCCAACAAGAAGTACAAGCCCAAGGATGAGGACATGGGGGCATACCTGGAGGAAGTGCGCAGGATGGAGAAGCGATTCCAAGGGCTGGAGGTGCAGCACGTGCCAAGAGGCACCAACAAAGAGGCGGACGACATCGCCAAGCGAGCCTCCAGGTGGGAGGCCCAAAGGCCACGCGTCTTCGAGGATCGACTACTCAAGCCATCAGCAGCACCATCAGTACTCGAGCCGGCCTCCCCTCGGCAGGGGCTACCAACAGCGCCCTCGGACGGTGCCCCGCCCTGCGGACCACCGTCCGGAGCCCACCTATTTCTCGCTGCGGAGCCCGAGGAGGGGTGCTGGACCCAAGAACTCAAGATGTACCTACAACACGATGACCTGCCAGACAAAGAAGAAGACGCAGAACGCGTGGTCCGACAGGCCTCAGCCTACTGCATCCAAGACGGTGAACTCTACAGGAGGCGCCCCAACGACGTCTCGCTAAGGTGCATCTCGAGAAAGCAAGGGCGCGAGCTGCTAGCTGATATCCTCGGTGGGGACTGTGGTCATCACTCATCGTCCCGCACCCTCGTCGGCAAGGACTTCCGCAGTGGCTTCTATTGGCCCACGGCACTCAGCGATGCCACGGAGCTCGTGGGAGCCTACGAGGCATGCCAGTTTCACGCCAAGCAGATCCACCAACCGGCGCAAGGCCTCCAGACGATTCCGCACTCATGGCCCTCCGCTGTCTGGGGATTGGACATCCTAGGTCCTTTCCCTCGGGCCACAGGGGGCTACCGCTTCCTATATGTCGCCATCGACAAATTCACCAAGTGGGCGGAAGTGGAGCCTGTTCGCGCAATCCCAGTCGGGTCAGCTGTCAAGTTCATGCAAGGCCTCGTGAGGACATTTGGGGTCCCCACCCGCATCATCACGGATAACGGTTCGCAGTTCACAAGCAATCTCTTCAGGTCATATTGTGCTAACCTTGGAACACATATATGTTATGCTTCGGTGGCCCACCCCAGGAGCAACGGCCAGGCCGAGCGTGCCAACGCGGAAGTCTTGCGTGGACTCAAGACGCGCAGCTTCAAGAAGAAGCTCTAGGCTTGCGGCAGGGGCTGGATCGACGAACTCCAGTCCATGTTGTGGTCAATCCGAACCACTGCCACCAAACCTATGGGGGAGACTCCCTTCTTTCTCGTTTATGGGGCGGAAGCGGTCCTCCTTCACGAGGTCAAGCATCGCTCCCCACGGGTCTTGGCTTTCGATGAGGAATGCCAGGACGCCGCCTGGCGGATTGACCTCGTGCTCGGCGAGGAGGGCCGCCACCGGGCTGCCCTCAGGGCGGCGCGTTACCAGCAGGCGCTGCGGCGGTACCACTGCCGTAGCGTCCGCACAAGAACACTTGAAGTTGGTGACTTGGCCCTGAGGCGGGTCCTCTCCCGTGAGGGGCTACACAAGCTCTCGCCCATGTGGGAGGGCCCATTCAGAATCGCCCGTGTCTCTAGGCCTGGTGCTGTGCACCTGGAGACACAGGATGGGATACCTATCCAGAATTCCTGGAACATCGAACACCTCAAGAGGTTCTATCCATAATCAAGGCTTCGTGCCCGTGAAGGTCTCCGTCCGTGGCACTCTCACGTAATAATGAGTTGGGGTTGTACACGCCTCGGAGTCTCCTGTGCGTTGCCTACGGGCCCTCAGACGGGGCTCCCACCCACGCCCCAGTGGCAGTCCTTAGCTCCGCGCTGGGAAGAAGACGTAGTGTAGGGGTCGGACGCGACCTTTTTCCTTTTTGCTTGGTGTTTGGCTGTCAGCCTTTTCTACTTCCTTGGCTATCAGCCCTTCCTCTACCCCATGCTATGAAGTTCTCGTGTTTCTCGTGCTTCTTGCGTTTCGTTGAGAGTTTTTGCGTTTGGATCTTTCTCACCGGCTTTAAGTTCAGTTATGCCACTCGCTCTCCTTCACGCGCCTCATGCGTGGGGGATGAGGCACGGTCGGTCACCGACCCTCGTCCGCCGTGGCCCCGTGACCTCGCCTGCCCAAGCCTGCTCAGGCTATAGCGCCGGCTGCTCAGCCCGCGCAACCTATCTAACGAGCCACTCAGGCTTTGGTGGTCTAACCCGCGCTCGGCACTCTCAGCAGATCTCAGCGATTGACCCCCACTCGGGGGATGTACGAGCCCATCGGACCCGGCCACCTCCTCACGACCCAAAGGGACTCATGATGCCAGAGTCGGGAGGACTCCGCCTCAAGACGGCAGGATGCATAAAAGCTAAGTGACTTCATCCAAGCAACAAAAGCATGACGGAGAGTTCTCGCTTCTTACATACGTCACAACCCATTACACGCCTCCTCAAGGCAACTTGAATCTTTGATGCAGAAAAGACACAAAGGGCAAGCAAGGAGAAGACGGTGTTGGCTTGAAAATGGCCTGGGGGGGGGGGTTCCCCCCTAGCCCCATTAATAGGGCAGAGGAGCCCAACCGCCAGCCAATGGTGTCGCAGCCATTACTCCCTCGTCACCCGCGCCAAGGAGTTATCAAGTCGCACGATAACCAAGGCTGCGTGGGAAGCGGAGCCGCCAAGTCCCATCCAACAATCGCGCGCCGGCCTGGCCCGCAGCCTTTTAGGACCCGCGACGCTTCGTCCTCGACTAAGGCTTCGCCCCGAAGCCAAATCTGCGCGCGCCTTGGGCCCGGGGGCTACTGTCGGCGTACTAGGAACCAGGGTACCCAGACTTGCATGTCTGCGGGCCGTGACACGCTCCTTCAAGAGGCCTGGTACGGCCCAGCTGATCGACCAGCTGCTCAAGACCCTCGCGAGGGGCCAGGCCTCGCGAGGAGAATGACGTCAAGACCTCCTCGGGAGCGGCCTCGGCAAGGCGTTCCGGAGGGGTGGAGAATCCAAGGCCAAGCCTGCCTCAGGAGGAGGCAGTGATGTCAGTAGTGATGCACCGCGCCAGTGGGTGCCAGCGTCCGCCAGCGGCGCAGTTACCGTTTCGGTGCAAGGGGGACAGCGCAGCCGCAAGTTCCCGAGGAGCGGGGCAAAGGTTTCCTCATTGGTGCAACGAGACCGAAGACCGCAAGGACGACAAGAAGGATGTAATCGTCGAGCCCACCACCGCGTCATCGCCTGATCCTTTTGCTGGCGAAGACTGCTTTTGTTAGGGTAGGAACGTCCTTGTGTTCCCGCTCAAAAATGGCTGTTGTGGGATCCCTTCCCGCCTAAACATTTCGGAGGAAGAGGACCGTGGCCGCCTATATAAGTATCTAGAGCTCCCACTTCAAACGGGATCGACTCACACACTTTGCCACCGCAGAAGGAGCAAGAACACTAGCCTCCTGACCCTCCTGAGCTCGCCTCCTGAGCCCAGGAACCCTTGTACCAGTTCATGGTCTAGCTTGCCCGGAGCCAATCCACCAAAGCAGGAAGTAGGGTCTTACACCACACGGTGGCCCGAACCTGAATAAACCCTTGTGTGCTTGTTTGTTGTTTGCTTGAATCCTTCCACCGAGACAAGAGCAAGGCGCAAGTTGGACGTGAGCGGGAGAGATCTTCGTTCACGCCCCTGCGTTCGAACTTAACGGGTTTTGCGGAGCCCTGAATCCGCCAATGGGAAAGAAGCCCGTCCCGTCCGTGGCTGCTCTGTCTGGTCGCGACACGCGTCCAGGCCAGCGAGGCAGGCAGCTGAGGTGGCGTCGCGGTATGGTCTTCACAAAGATCTGCATGCCACCATGTGGGTGCTTGGCTAGCTGACCCAGAAACCACGTATCGCCACGTGGGTGCCTGCCTGGGTCAGTTGGTCGGTCGCCGAGCTGGGGCGGCAACGGGGCGGCAAGAGCTTGGCGCAGGCTTGCTTCTGTTCTCGGCAAGGGTCTTGCAGGGGCCTCCGTGAGTGCCCTACGGCAAGAGGCTTGTCGGGGCTTCGTGTTGTCTTCGGCAAGGAGCCTTGCCGGGGCCTCGCGGGTGTCCTCGGCAAGGAACCTCGCGACCGCCATGTCTTCTGGTTCTCATCTTGGGAGTCATAGATCTTTGTCTTCACAAAGATCTGCATGCCGTCACGTGGGCGCTTCCCGAGCCTTGGCCCCACTGTTGTTGATAATGTTGGAGCCCATAGGCTTCAAGGGTGGCCGCGACGGAGGCGTCTGAGTGGATCGCCCCGGCAAGAGCCCTTGCCGGGTGGCGCGCTGGCCGCCTCGGCAAGAGTCCTTGTCGGGGGAGCCTGTCTCCTTGCTTGGTCTTCCCATGCTGTCTGTCTTAGCGTTTGTTCTGGTAACTCTGCATTCCTGGCTTCCTCCTCCTGCCCTGTTATGTTTGGCCTCGGGTGTGGCTCTGACCGCCCGTGCATAAGTAAGGGGTAAAAAATAGCGCCCCTACTTTTGTACACCGACAGGAGTCCCCGGGCCTAGGCCATTCATAAGCGCAACGCGTTGTTGGTCTAAGCCCAGAACGGTGCGCGGGTAGTGGGGCTGGATTCCCTTTTACCGCAGTAACTCCTCCGATGGTTGCGTTTCCCCACGATCTATGCTGACGTGGGCGTCGTGCGTGGGATGACCGTAGCGTCCTTGCGTCGTCTTGTGGTTCCAAAAATAGTAAAGAGGCGAACTGCGCCCTCCTCATAAAGAATAGAGGAAGTTGGTACGTCTCCAACGTATCTATAATTTTTGATTGTTCCATGCTATTATTTATGATGTTTTGGATGTTTAATGGCCTTTGTCTTACACTTTCATATTGTTTTTGGGACTAACCTACTAACCCAAAGGCCCAGTCTAGATTGTTGTTTATTGCCTGTTTCAGGGTTTTACAGAAAAGGAATATTAAACGGAGTCCAAACGGAATAAAACCTTCGGGAGATATATTTTTGGAGAAAATCACGCACGGGAGATTTGAGAACCGCGGAGTAGGGCACACGTGGCGCCCACGAGGGTGGGGGCGCGCCCCCTGCCTCGTGGGCCCCACGTTTGGCCCCCGGTGCCCTCCTTCCTCTTATATATACCTACGTACCCCGAAACCAAGAGAACAACAGAGAAAACCCTAGTTCCACTACCGTAAACTTCTGTTCCCGTGAGATGCCATCTTGGGGCCTATTCCGGAGCTCCGCTGGAGGGGGGATCTACCACGGAGTGCTTCTACATCATCATCATCGACTCACCATGAGTTGTGAGTAACTTACCACAGACCTTCGGGTCCATAGCTAGTATCTAGATGGCTTCTTCTCTCTCTTTGGATCTCAATACAAAGTTATCCTTGGTCTTCGAGGAGATCTATGCGATGTAATCTCTTTTTGCGGTGTGTTTTTCGAGATCCGATGAGTTTTGGGTTTATGATCAAGATTATCTATGAGAAATATTTGGTTCTTCTGCGAACTCTTTATGTATGATTATAATATCCTTGCAAGTCTCTTCGAATTATTAGTTTGGTTTGGACTACTAGATCTATAGTTCTTGCAATGGGAGAAGTGCTTGGCTTTGGGTTCAATCTTGCGGTGTCCTTTCCCAGTGACAGTGGGGGCAGCAAGGCACGTATTGTATTGTTGCCATCGAGGATAAAAAGATGGGGTTTATATCACCAAGTTTGAGTTTATCCCTCTACATCATGTCATCTTGCTTAAGGCGTTACTTTGTTCTTATGAGCTTAATACACTAGATGCATGCTGGATAGCGGTCGATGTGTGGAGTAATAGTAGTAGATGCAGAAATGTTTCGGTCTACTTGTCTCGGATGTGATGCCTATATTTAATGATCATGCCTAGATAGTGTCATAATTATTCGCTTTTCTATCAATTACTCGACAGTAATTTTTTTACCCGCCATAGAATATCGCTATCATGAGAGAAGCCACTAGAGAACACTATGGCCCCCGGGTCTATTCTCAACATATCAATCTACTTTACTTTTCTGCTTTTACTTTATGTTCTTATAATAAAAAATACCAAAAATATCAAACTATCATCTCTATCAGATCTCACTTTCGTAAGTGACCGTAAAGGGATTGACAACCCCTTATCGCGTTGGCTGCGAAGTTCTTATTTGTTTGTGCAGGTGCGAGGGACTCGCACGTGGTCTCCTACTGGATTGTTACCTTGGTTCTCAAAAACTGAGGGAAATACTTACACTACTGTGCTGCATCACCCTTCCCTCTTCGAGGGAATACAAGCAAGCTCGAGAAGTAGCAAGAAGAATTTCTGGCGCCGTTGCCGGGGAGGCTTACGCAGAAGTCATATACCAAGTACCTATCACAAACCCTTATCATTCACATTACATTTTTTGCCTCTCATTTTCCTCTCCCCCACTTCACCGTTGCCATTTTATTTGCCTTCTTCTGCCGTGTGTTTATCGTTCGCTTCCTTCTTGTTTGCTTGTGTGTTGGATTGCTTGCTTGTCAGTATGGCTCAGAATAATACCAAATTTTGTGACTTCTCCAATACCAACAATAATGATTTTATCAGCACTCCAATTGCTCCCTTTATCGATGCTGAATCTTGTGAGATCAATGTTGCTCCGTTGAATCTTTTCATGAAAGATCAATTTTCCGTCCTTCCTAGTGAAGATGTCGCTACCCATCTAAACACCTTTGTTGATCTGTGTGATATGCAAAAGAAAAGGGATATGGATAACGATATTGTTAAATTGAAGTTATTTCCTTTTTCACTTAGAGATCATGCTAAAACTTGGTTTTCCTCTTTGCCTGGAAATAGTATTGATTCGTGGAATAAGTGCAAAGATGCTTTTATTCTAAGTATTTCCCTCCTGCTAAGATCATCTCTCTTAGAAACAATACTATGAATTTTAAGCAACTAGATCATGAGCATGTTGCACAAACTTGGGAGAGAATGAAATTAATGATACGTCATTGCCCTACACATGGTTTGAACTTATGGATGATTATTCAAAACTTTTATGCCGGCTTGAATTTTGCTTCTAGAAATCTTTTAGATTTGGCCGCAGCAGGCACTTTCATGGAAACTACCTTAGGAGAAGCTACCAAACTCCTAGATAATATTATGGTTAATTATTCTCAATGGCACACCGAAAGATCTAATAGTAAAAAAGTGCATGCTATTGAAGAAATTAGTGTTTTGAGTGGAAAGATGAATGAACTTATGAAATTATTTGCTGCTAAGAGTGCTTCTTCTGATCTTAATGATATGCTTTTGTCCACTTTGATTGAAAATAACAATGAATTTTTGGATGTGAACTTTGTTGGTAGGAATAATTTTGGTAACAATGCTTATAGAGGGAACCTTAATCCTAGGCCTTTTCCTAGTAATTCCTCTAATAATTATGGTAATTTTGTAGCGACCAGACCTCAAACAGTCTAATCTCTGTGCATCAGTGTCATCCCTGGATCAGTAATGTTGACATGCATAGTACTTGAAGGGTTTAGAACAGAGTAGCAATCACACACTTATTACATCGATAGTTCCAACGATGAACTTATTACAATGAAAATGGCTTAAGGCCATCTAACACGATAACAACAGAAGGCTTGGAAGATAAGTGAGTCCATCAACTCCAACGGCATCACTGAGTATATAACCACGACCTATAAGGCACCTTACTCGACGTCTGAAAAGTCTGCAACATGAACGTTGCAGCCCGAAACGGGTCAGCACATGGAATATGCTGGCAAAGTAACACATAGAGAGTAACAAAAGTAAAGCTATACTATATGCAATATGGCTGGTGGAAAGCTCTATGGTTACAGTTTTTGCGTAAAGCCAGTTTTTCCCTACTGCAAAGGAATAGATTTTAATTAACTATCATGGTAGTTGAAACATCGTTGAGAAGATAGACATCCTCTCAACCCCAATTAATAATCATCATTAAACCCAACATTAATAGTTAAAGTAACATGATGAGATTGACATGATATCCAAGTACTAGATACTCAAGACATCCGTAACCGGGGACACGGCTAATCATGATTAGTTTGTACAGTCTGCAGAGGTTTGTGCACTTTTTCCCACAAGACTCGATCGCCTCCGTTTGGTTTCTCGCATTGCATATTGTTTGAGAAACGGATGACCGGGACACAATCTTTCAGAAGTACTAGCACCTTACGTCCGGGTGAACCGTACCAACCTACATCCCCTACATCTGCTAGTCCACCACTGTAAGAGTTCGCACAACTTAATCAACTATGCTAGAGCTCATAATAGAATTGTGGCTGCACACGGAAGTTTCTAGTATGAATAATCTCATGATCCCTTTGAGCCTGGGTGGCGGTCCAAAAGAAAAACAGGCAATCGCTGGAATACCCAGGTGCCTCAATCCACCCAGATGTGTATTAAGTTGCCACCTTAAGTTGAACCATTAATAACAATCTCACATCTGTCATGGATACACTCACCCAATCCACGTCTACGAGCATAGCATGACCTAACAGCAAACGTAGAAGTAGCTCCCAAAGGTTTGAATGTAATGCAGGTAATAGGTACTACCTCAATCTGCTTCCCAGTCCCACATGTTATAGCTCCTACTCATGCAATGTGTGAGGGTTTGACTAATGCAATGAAAACTGGGTAATTGGAAAGTATGATCAAAGTGTTACTTGCCTTGCTGATGATCCGCAAAACCAAGAGATTCAAAGTAGCAAGCGGCGCACTCCGGGTACTCTATCGCAAACAAACAACCACACAATAAGTACTTAACTAATGCACGGGTAAAACTCAAATAAGAGATCTAACCAGAAGGTTCAACTTAAGAACTCTGGTTTGCAAAAGAACCAACAAAAGAAAAAGCAACGAAAGACAAACGGCGAAAGAGAAACAACTACCGAACCAATCTGGATCTAAGTCCAAATTTAACAGAGGCAAACGCTTGAGTGACTAGGTTAAACGGAAAGAGAATTTCGAGATGAAACTCTAGGCGCTTGAATCACCTGATTCCGATAAACGAGCGAAATGTTAGACTAAAACGAAGATCGGATCAGAGATCGCGATCAGAAAATAAACTACGAAGAGGAAAACTAAAACAGCTTAACGAACGGTGTTCGTCAGCTGAAACTAAACGACGAACTCGTTCGTTAAAACGAACGAACGGGTGAACGCTCTCTAATTAACTAAACCAAAAAAAACATAAAATCGATCTAGAAAAACGAACTAGGGTTCTAAAAGAAAAACCGACGGCTTTCTACCGAAAACCGGCCGGCGGCGGCTACCTCCTATAACGGCCGGCGGGCGGCGGGGCTGCGGCGGGCGGTGGTGGTGGTGGTGGGCAGCAGCGACGGCGGCGGCGTGTGGCAACGGCGGCGGCGGGGTTGGCTCGCGGCGGCGGGGGCTAACAGCGGCGGCGGCGGGCTCACGACGGCGGCGGCATTGCTGCGAGGCGGCGGTGTGTGTCAAGGCAGGGGGGCTAT
>LR738714.1:318404589-318454963 GCA_902687465.1 Secale cereale
TATATAGGGGGGCTTGGAGGCTTGGGGGAGGGGGCAAGCATAGTCGGCGGCGGCGGCGAGTCCGGCTCGGCCACGGCAAACGGCGCGTGCGGGGAAGGCGGTGCGGGGCGCTGGGCCTGGCTCGGCTGGGCTTCGGCCCAGTCAGGTCGGGTCCGCCTATTTTTATTTAATTACGCCTGCGCTACAAAAAGAACTCTAGAAAAAGAAATAATAATCTAAAATTGCCAAAACAAATTTTCACCATCTAAATAGAATATTTAGAACAAGATGAACATTTTATTGGCACTAAAATGCACTTTTGAAAACATGCAATTTTTCCTAATTCAAATAAAAATCCAAATAAAACGTATTTGATTTTTTATTAAATCTTCCGTATTTCTTTAAATTTGGGAGAGTCATTTTACTCCCTCTCTCATATTTTTATGATAGAAATACTTGAAGATAAAATAAATAAAATCAAATGATCCTATTTTCAAAATTTGAGAAACCTCAAATATGAAAATATTGAAATCCCCAACTCTCTCCGAGGGTCCTTGAGTTGCTTAGGATTTTCTTGGATCCACCAAAAGCAAGAAAATATGATATGCATGATGATCTAATGTATAACATTCCAAATTGAAAATTTGGGATGTTACAAACCTACCCCCCTTAAGATGAATCTCGCCCTCGAGATTCGGGTTGGCTAGAAAATAGGTGAGGGTGGTCCTTCCGTAGGTCTTCCTCTCTTTCCCAGGTGGCTTCATCCTCGGTGTGGTGACTCCACTGAACTTTGCAAAATTTGATAACCTTGCTGCGGGTGACTCGGCTAGAATACTCAAGAATCTTGACTGGTTTCTCTTCATAGGTCAAGTCGCGGTCCAACTGAATAGCTTCCAATGGCACAGTATCCCTCAGCGGTATCTCGGCCATCTCTGCGTGGCATTTCTTCAACTGGGAAACGTGGAATACATCGTGAACTCCTGACAATCCTTTGGGCAGTTCCAACTTGTAGGATACTTCTCCCATACGTTCCATAATCTTATATGGTCCTACAAAACGGGGCGCTAGTTTTCCCTTAACTCCAAAGCGCTTAACTCCTCGAAGTGGAGATACCGAAAGGTAAACTCTGTCTCCGACTTCGTAAACGATCTCCTTGCATTTTGAATCCGCGTAGCTCTTCTGCCTGGACTGAGCTATCTTGAGCCTATCGCGAATCAACTTTACCTTCTGTTCTGATTCCTTGATCAAATCTGGCCCAAACAACTTGCGGTCTCCAACTTCATCCCATGACAACAGAGTTCTACATCTCCTTCCGTATAACGCTTCGAAAGGGGCCATCTTCAAACTGGATTGATAACTGTTGTTGTAAGAAAATTTAGCATACGGCAAATTGTCGTCCCAACTAGATCCATAATCTAGTGCACAGGCTCTCAACATATCCTCCAAAATCTGATTGACTCTTTCAGTCTGTCCATCTGTCTGCGGGTGAAAAGTGGTGCTAAACTCTATCCTGGTACCCAAAGTTTCGTGTAACTGATTCCAGAACTTTGAGGTAATCTGGGTTCCTCTATCTGATACGATGCTCCTCGAAACTCCATGCAGACATACGATTCTGGTCATGTATATCTTTGCCAACTTTGCACTGGTGTAAGTAGTCTTTACGGGGATGAAATGAGCTACCTTTGTCAACCGATCGACTACAACCCAAATCGAGTCATAGCCAGAACGAGTTCTGGGTAATCCCGTAATAAAATCCATACCCAGCTTATCCCACTTCCATTCGGGTATTGGCAATGGTTGTAAGAATCCTGCCAGCTTCTGATGTTTTGCCTTCACTCTCTGACATACATCCCAAACTGCTACATACTCCGCAATATCTTTCTTCATACCGGTCCACCAGAAAATATCCTTCAAATCCAAATACATCTTAGTATTTCCTGGGTGAATTGAGTATGGTGAATCATGGGCCTCCTGTAGAATCAACTTCCTGATCCCTGGGTCGTTAGGCACATAAATGCGGTCCTCAAACCATAAGGTGTCGTGATCATCCTCACTAAATCCTTTAGCCTTTCCTTATTTCATCCTCTCCTTTATAGAGGCAACCTCCTCGTCAGTTTTTTGAGCTTCTCTGATTTTATCCATCAGGGTAGACTGGATCTCTAGTGTTGCTACATATCCTCTCGGAACTATCTCCACACATAGTTCTCGTAAGTCCTCGGCTAACTCCTTTGGTAAATCCTCCATCATTAGGGTATTGACATGGCTCTTACGGCTTAGTGCATCGGCTACTACGTTAGCTTTGCCGGGATGATAATGCAATCTCATGTCGTAGTCCTTAATGAGTTCCAGCCATCTCCTTTGCCTGAGATTCAGCTCCTTCTGAGTGAATATATACTTCAAACTCTTGTGATCTGTATATACTTCACAATGGTTTCCGATGAGAAAATGTCTCCAAGTCTTCAATGCATGAACTACGGCTGCTAACTCAAAATCATGAGTGGCATAGTTCAACTCATGAGGTTTTAGTTGTCGTGAAGCATACGAAACAACTCTTCCTTCCTGCATAAGAACTGCTCCAAGTCCTCGACGTGAAGCGTCGCAGTACACCTCATAATCCTTATGTTGATCTGGCAGAATCAACACAGGTGACGAGACCAAACGTTTCTTTAATTCCTGGAAACTGGCCTCACATCCTTCTGTCCAACTGAACTTGGTGTCCTTCTTTAACAACTCTGTCATTGGTTTCGCAATCCTCGAGAAATTCTCAATAAATCTCCTGTAGTATCCTGCCAGTCCAAGAAAACTCCGGATCTCTCCAACTATTGTCGGTGCTTCCCAATGTGTCACAGTGTCCACCTTGGCGGGATCTACTGCTATTCCTTCTCCGGATATAACGTGTCCGAGAAATCCAACTTCCTTCAACCGAAACTAGCATTTGCTAAACTTGGCAAACAACTGATGTTCTCTGAGCTTCTCTAATACCAAACGCAAATGCTCTGCATGTTCCTCTTCATCCTTTGAGAAGATCAATATATCGTCTATGAACACCACGACGAACTTATCCAAATACTCCATAAACACTTTGTTCATCAGGTTCATAAAGTATGCTAGTGCGTTAGTTAGACCAAAAGACATAACGATATACTCGTACAACCCATACCTGGTGGTAAAGGCTGTCTTAGGCATATCCTGCTCTCGAATCTTCAATTGATGGTACCCTGATCGCAGATCGATCTTGGAAAATACCTTAGCTCCTTGCAATCTATCGAACAGATCATTGATCATCGGCAGGGGGTACTTGTTCTTGATCGTTACTTCATTCAGTCCTCGGTAATCAACAACCATTCTTAACGATCCATCCTTCTTCTCCACTAGAAGTACTGGCGAACCCCAAGGCGAAGAACTTGGGCGGATAAAACCTTTATCCAGTAACTCCTTAATCTGTTTCTTAATCTCATCCAAATCCTTTGCCGGCATCCTATAGGGTCTCTTAGAAATTGGCACAGTGCCTGGCAAAATCTCAATCAAAAACTCAATATCTCTGTCAGGTGGCATTCCTGGCAGTTCTTCTGGGAATACGTCAGGGAAATCTTTCACCACTGGTACTTCCTCCTGAATAACTCCCGATAAAGAATTTACTCTGTTCCTTTTCGGCACATGCCGGGATACATACTTGACCCTTCTTCCTTCTGGCGTAGTCAGCAAAATGGACTTATTGGCACATTCAATATTCCCTTCGTACTTAGATAACCAATCCATACCTAATATCACATCCAATCCTTGAGATTCCAATACTATTAGGTCTGAAGGGAAAGTGTAGTTACCAATCCTTAATGGCAACTGATCACACCATAACTTAGCCATTTACTCTGCTCCTGGTGAGGTTACTAACATGGGTGACCTAAGGGCTTGGGTTGGCAGCTTATACTTATCCACAAATCCCCTTGAAATGTATGAATGTGTTGCACCAGTATCGAAAAGAACGAGTGCAGTAAAGGACTTAACTAAGAACTTACCTATTACTGCATCTGGCTGAGCTTCAACGTCCTCCACGCTAACGTGGTTCACTTGTCCCCTATTAAAAGGGTTGGGCTTCTTTGTGGCGCTTCCATTGCCGTTTCCATTCTGGGCTTCGGGGCATTCATTGGCGTAATGTCCCGTCTTCTGGCACTTGAAGCAAGTGACTTGACTCAGGTCTCGCTTGGCTGGAGTTGTTGGGTTAGTGCGGTTCTGTCCATTGCTTCCTCCATTCCCATTCCCATTCTTGGGGCCACTATGATTGTGCGAGCTACCTCCTCCATGGGTATGTTGAAATTGTCCTACCGTTTTAGGGGTAAAACGTGGCTTCTGCTGAGCTCCAGAATTATATTTTCCTTGTCCATACTTCCTCTTGTGACTTTCAATCTGTTGGTGCTTCCTTTCAATCATTAGAGCGCGATCAACCAGCTCCTGGTAGTTATTGAAAGTTGCCACCATCAAATGTACACTCATCTCATCATTCAGCCCTTCCATGAATCTCTCCTGCTTAGCGGCATCTGTGGCCAAATCATCTGGGGCATAACGAGATAGGGTACTAAACTCACCCACATACTGAGCCATAGTACGGTTGCCTTGGCGCAAATTGCGAAACTCCTGCTTCTTCATACTCATAGCTCCAGTTGAGACATGGGCGGTACGAAAAGCTTGCTGAAACTGATCCCAAGTAACATTGGCTATGGGAAAAGTGGCTGTCTAATTCTCCCAGAATGCTGCGGCTGGTCCAGACAACTGATGTGCGGCAAAACGCACCTTCTCAGCATTTGAGCAATTAGCAATGGTCAAATCCCTTCCAATCTTGCGCAGCCAGTCGTCAGCGACTATAGGTTCAATGCTACTAGCAAACACCGGTGGTTGTAACCTTAAGAAACGGGTCAGGTTATCCACGGGTGGTGATGGAGGGTTGTTGTTGTTGTTCTGGTTGTTCTGAGTGTTCTGGACAAGAAGTTGCATCAAAGTGTTCTGCTGTTGGATCAACTGGGTGAGGTCAGGGGGAAACTCAAATCCGGGCTCACGTCTTGGAGGCATCTGATGGTTGTAGAGGGAAGAGATTAGAATAGAAAAGAGGTCTAAGGTAAATCACTACCCAATGCACATGAGGCAAACACAACATTATCACACCAATATCAATTTCAATCAAGGGCTTACATGGGTCTAACGTTACAAAAGTGCTCTAAGTCTACTAAATGGGAAAACTACTAGTCATAGGAAGGTCTTCTAGAAATTTTGATCGATAGAGGATTCCATGATGTCCGCTCTAGCTTCATCTTCATAGTCCTCATCATCACTATCATCGGGGTCTGAGTCCGTGTCGTCAATGATGATGTAGTCTTCAGGTGGAATCTCCTTGAATTGTTCTTCATCTTCTTCTTCTCCCATGAGTATCCCTAACTTCCGTGTCAAATCATCATTCTTCTCCACAAGTATTAACATCTCCTCCTCATATCCGTCACGTGTCGTCTTGAGTTCTTCCTCTAACTCCAAGTTTCTGGTTAGCGCTTTCTTCAAATCTATCATCTCTGCACACATCTGGTGCTCCGGGCGACGAATGTGTTGGTTTAACTCTTGAATGAACGAGGCAATGGACCTGTCCTTCTGGGTGTTGATCATGTCCCACCGCTTATCTCTGCGTCCACAAATCTAGTAGATGGTGTCCTTTAGCTCCTGCTTGTAGACTTCTCTAATCCTTCCCATAGCGATGTGGGCTCCCATGCTTCTACCTAGGCTCCATGTAGGCGCATTAAAGGAAAATTCTATGGGTGCGGTGACGGGCTTGAACGTTCTTCCTGGGACTTGAGCTTGAATCAACCAGTGCTCCTCTTCAGGTAAAGTGGCGTTGTAGGTTCCGGAGAAACTTGGTAATCCGATGTTTAGATATCTGGTGACTTCCTTCAGGTGTCGTCCAAATGGTGTATCTTCATCCGGTTGAGTGAACTTGTTCCTTGCATCCACGATCCTAAAAGAGTAGAAAAGATGAGGAGTCAGAAAAGAGAAGAGTGAATAGTGCTCTAGGGTTTTTCTTAGTGGTCGTGTCCTACAGTCAACCTAGCTCTGATACCATCTTGTAGCGACCAGACCTCAAACAGTCTGATCTCTGTGCATCAGTGTCATCCCTGGATCAGTAATGCTGACACGCACAGTACTTGAAGGGTTTATAACAGAGTAGCAATCACACACTTATTACATCGATAGTTCCAACGATGAACTTATTACAATGAAAATGGCTTAAGGCCATCTAACACGATAACAGCGGAAGGCTTGGAAGATAAGTGAGTCCATCAACTCCAATGGCATCATTGAGTATAGAACCACGACCTATAAGGCACCTTACTCGTCGTCTGAAAAGTCTGCAACATGAACGTTGCAGCCCGAAACGGGTCAGCACATGGAATATGCTGGCAAAGTAACACATAGAGAGTAACAAAAGTAAAGCTATACTATATGCAATATGGCTGGTGGAAAGCTCTATGGTTACAGTTTTTGCGTAAAGCCAGTTTTTCCCTACTGCAAAGGAATATATTTTAATTAACTATCATGGTAGTTGAAACATCGTTGAGAAGATAGACATCCTCTCAACCCCAATTAATAATCATCATTAAACCCAACATTATTAGTTAAAGTAACATGATGAGATTCACATGATATCCAAGTACTAGATACTCAAGACGTCCGTAACCGGGGACACGGCTAATCATGATTAGTTTGTACACTCTACAGAGGTTTGTGCACTTTTCCCCACAAGACTCGATCGCCTCCGTTTGGTTTCTCGCACTGCATGTTGTTTGAGAAACGGATGACCGGGACACAATCTTTCAGAAGTACTAGCACCTTACGTCCGGGTGAACCGTACCAACCTACATCCCCTACATATGCTAGTCCACCACTGTAAGAGTTCGCACAACTTAATCAACTATGCTAGAGCCCATAATAGCATTGTGGCTGCACACGGAAGTTTCTAGTATGAATAATCTCATGATCCCTTTGATCCTGGGTGGCGGTCCAAAAGAAAAACAGGCAATCGCTGGAATACCCAGGTGCCTCAATCCACCCAGATGTGTATTAAGTTTCCACCTTAAGTTGAACCATTAATAACAATCTCACATCTGTCATGGATACACTCACCCAGTCCACGTCTACGAGCATAGCATGACCTAACGGCAAACGTAGAAGTAGGTCCCAAAGGTTTGAATGTAATGCAGGTAATAGGTACTACCTCAATCTACTTCCTAGTCCCACATGTTATAGCTCCTACTCATGCAATGTGTGAGGGTTTGACTAATGCAATGAAAACTGGGTAATTGGAAAGTATGATCAAAGTGTTACTTGCCTTGCTGATGATCCACAAAACCTAAAGATTCAAAGTAGCAAGCGGCGCACTCCGGGTACTCCATCGCAAACAAACAAGCACACAATAAGTACTTAACTAATGCACGGGTAAAACTCAAATAAGAGATCTAACCAGAAGGTTCAACTTAAGAACTCCAGTTTGCAAAAGAACCAACAAAAGAAAATCAATGAAAGACAAACGGCGAAAGAGAAACAACTACCGAACCAATCTGGATCTAAGTCCAAGTTTAACAGAGGCAAATGCTTGAGTGACTAGGTTAAACGGAAAGAGAATTTCGAGATGAAACTCCAGGCGCTTGAATCACCTGATTCCGATAAACGAGCGAAAAGATAGACTAAAACAAAGATCAGATCAGAGATCGCGATCAGAAAATAAACTACGAAAAAGAAAACTAAAATAGCTTAACGAACGGACGCTCCTCAGCTGAAACTAAACGACGAACTCGTTCGTTAAAACGAACGAACGGGTGAACGCTCTCTAATTAACTAAACCAAAAAAACAGAAAACCAATCTAGAAAAATGAACTAGGGTTCTAAAAGAAAAACCGACGGCTTTCTACCGAAAACCGGCGGGCGGGCGGCTACCTCGTCGAACGGCCGGCGGGCGGCGGGCGGCGGGGCTGTGGCGGGCGGTGGTGGTGGTGGTGGGCAGCAGCGGCGGCGGCGGCGTGCGGCAACGGCGGCGGTGGGGCTGGCTCGCGGCGGCGGCGGCGGGCTCGCGGCGGCGGTGGCGTTGCTGCGAGGCGGCAGTGTGTGGCAAGGCAGGGGGGCTTGGAGGCTTGGGGGAGGGGGCAAGCATAGTCGACGGCGGCGGCGATTCCGGCTCGGCCACGACGAACGGCGCGGGCAGGGAAGGCGGTGCGGGGTGCTGGGCCTGGCTCGGCTGGGCTTCGGCCGAGTCGGGTCGGGTCCCCCTATTTTTTTTAATTACGTCTGCGCTACGAAAAGAACTCTAGAAAAAGAAATAAAAATCTAAAATTGCCAAAACAAATTTTCACCGTCTAAATAGAATATTTAGAACAAGATGAACATTTTCTTGGCACTAAAATGCACTTTTGAAAACATGCAATTTTTCCTAATTCAAATAAAACTCCAAATAAAACTTATTTGATTTTTTATATTAAATCTTCCGTATTTCCTTATATTTGGGAGATTCATTTTACTCCCTCTCTCATATTTTTATGATAGAAATACTTGAAGATAAAATAAATAAAATCAAATGATCATATTTTCAAAATTTGAGAAATCTCAAATATGAAAATATTGAAATCCCCAACTCTCTCCGAGGGTCCTTGAGTTGCTTAGGATTTTCTTGGATCCACCAAAAGCAAGAAAATATGATATGCATGATGATCTAATGTATAACATTCCAAATTGAAAATTTGGGATGTTACAAATTCCTACAACAACTCTTATGGAAAGATGCCTTCTGAATTTGAAACTAGTGTTAAGGAGTTTATGATTTCGCAAAGGAATTTCAATGCTATGCTTGAAGAAAAATAGCTTAAGATTGATGAATTGGCTAGAAGTGTGGATAGAATTACTCTTGATGTTGATTCTTTGAAACTTAGATCTATCCCACCTAAGCATGATATCAATGAGTCTCTCAAAGCCATGAGAATTTCCATTGATGAATGCATAGAATGAACCGCTAGGATGCGTGCTAAAAGAGAGAATTATATAAAAGCGTGTTCTAGTTATCATGAAAATAAAGATGAAGATCTGAAAGTTATTGATATGTCTCCTATTAGATCCTTGTTTTCTAGTATAAATCTTGATGAAGATAGGATTGGAGATGATTCTACTTTAAGGTGTCCCAATGATTCGGAGTTTTTAGATCTTGATGCTAAAATTGTTAAAAGTGGGAGGGAAGAGATTAAAACATTGCATAGTGATGAACCCACTACTTTGGATTTCAAGGGATTCAATTATGATAATTTCTCTTTGATTGATTGTATTTCCTTGTTGCAATCCGTACTAAACTCTCCGCATGCTTATAGTCAAAATAAAGCTTTTACCAAGCACATAGTTGATACTTTGATGCAATCTTATGAAGAAAAACTTGAGTTAGAAGTTTCTATCCCTAGAAAGCTTTATGATGAGTGGGAACCTACTATCAAAATAAAAATTAAAGATCATGAATGCTATGCTTTGTGTGATTTGGGTGCAAGTGTCTGCACTATCCCAAAAACTTTGTGTGATTTGCTAGGATTCCATGAGCTTGATGATTGTTCCTTAAATTTGCATCTTGCGGATTCCATTATTAAGAAACCTATGGGAAGGATTAATGATGTTCTTATTGTTGCCAATAGGAATTATGTGCCTGTAGATTTCATTGTTCTTGATATAGATTGCAATTCTTCATGTCCTATTATTCTTGGTACACCTTTCCTTAGAACGACTGGTGCAATTATTGATATGAAGGAAATAAATATTAGATTCCAATTTCCATTAAGGAAAGGCATGGAACACTTTCCTAGAAAGAAAATCAAATTACAATATGAATCTATTATGATAGCCACTTATGGATTGCCCTCCAAGATGGCATTACCTAGATCTATCCATGTATCGTGCCTAACTAGGGGCGTAAAACGATAGCGCTTGTTGGGAGGCAACCCAATTTTATATTTTTTTGTTTTTGCTTCTGTTTAAGAATAAATATTGCACCTAGCTTCTATTTAGATGTGGTTTTGTGTTTTGTTTAGTGTTTGTGCCAAGTAGAACCTTTGGGAGGACCTGTGTGAAGTTTATATGATCTTGCTGTGAAAAACAGAATCGTTAGCGCTCGCTAGAATGATCACCAGATTTTACTGGAGCGTGCTATTTAGTTGATTCTTTTTGAAGATGATTAATAGACAAATTCCTCACGTTACCAATTTAGTTTGAATTTTTTGGAGTTACAGAAGTATGTGAAAACTGCAGATTACTACAGACTGTTTTGTTTTTGACAGATTATGTTTTTCATGTGTTGTTTGCTTATTTCAGTGCATCTATGAGTAGTATTGGGAAGTATGAATCATAGAGAAGTAGGAATACAGTAGGTTTAACACCAAAATAAACAAATAATGAATTCATTTCAGTACCTTTGAGTGGTGGTTTGCTTTCTCATACTAACGGAGCTCATGAGATTTTTGTCTAAGTTTTGTGTTGTGAAGTTTTCAAGTTTTGAGTATTGCTTTGATGGACTATGGAGCAAAGAGTGGCAAGAGCCTAAGATTGGGGATGCCCATGGCACCCCAAGGTCAAATTCAAGGACAACCAAAAGCCTAAGCTTGGGGATGCCCCGGGAAGACTTCCCCTCTTTCGTCTTCATCCATCGGTAACTATACTCGGAGCTATATTTTTATTCACGACATGATATGTGTTTTACTTGGAGCATCTTATATAATTTGAGTCTTTGCTTTTTAGTTTTCCACAATTATCCTTGATGGACACACCTATTTGAGATAGTTAAATATGGCCTAGGAATTGATAGAACACTCTATGTGCTTCACTTATATCTTTTGAGTTGAATAGTTTTTGCTCTAGTGCTTCACTTATATCTTTTAGAGCACGGTGGTGATAATATTTTGAAGAAATTGTTGAACTCTCATGCTTCACTTATATCCTTTTGAGAGTCTATTAAAACAGCATGGTAATGTGCTTAGGCTATAAAACTGGTCTTCACATGATAGACATCCAATATCAATGTAGTAAAAACTTTCACACTAAGTGCATTGAATATGATGAGAAGTTGGATGCTTGATAATTGTTTTGAGATATGAGGATAGTGATATTAGATACATGCTAGTGGAGTTATCATGAAATTGAGAAATACTTGTGTTAAGGCTAGTGATTCCCATAGCATGCACGTATGGTGAACCGTTATGTGATGAAGTTAGAGCATGAGGTATTTATAAAGTGTCAATCTTTGTGTGGAGGTCAGGGGCACGCGATGGTTAACTCCTACCAACCTGCCCCCTAGGAGCATGCGTTGATTGATTTGTTTTGATGACTCATAGATTTTTGCAATAAGTATATGAGTTCTTTATGACTAAGGTTGAGTCCAGGGATATTACGCACTCTCACCCTTCCACCATTGCAAGCCTCTCTTGTATCGCGCAACTTTCGCCGATACCATACACCCACTATATATCCTTCCTCAAAATAGCCACCATATATATTCCTCAAAACAGCCACCATACCTACCTATCATGGCATTTCCATAGCCATTCCGAGATATATTGCCATGCAACTTTCCACCGTTCCGTTCATATGACACGCATCATATTGTCATATTGCCATGCATGATCATGTAGTTGACATCGTATTTGTGGCAAAGCCACCATGCATAACTTTTCACACATGTCACTCTTGATTCATTGCATATCCCGGCACACCGCCGGAGGGATTCATATAGAGTCATACTTTGTTCTAGTATCGAGTTGTAATATCAAGTTGTAAATCAATAAAAGTGTGATGATCATCATTATTAGAGCATTGTCCCATGTGCGGAAAGGCCAATAAAAAAGGAGATGGCCCAAAAAATAGAGAGGGGCTAAAAAAAGAGAGGAGAAAGCCCCTCCAAAAAAATGAGAGGAAAGAGAGAAGGGACAATTGCTACTATCTTTTTCCACACTTGTGCTTCAAAGTAGCACCATGTTCTTCATGATAGAGAGTCTCATGTTTAGTCACTTTCATATACAAGTGGGGATTTTCATTATAGAACTTGGCTTGTATATTCCAATGATGGGTTTCCTCAAATGCCCTAGGTCTTTATTATCAAGCAAGTTGGATGCACACCCACTTAGTTTCTTTTGTTGAGCTTTCATATATTTTTAGCTCTAGTGCATCCGTTACATGGCAATCCCTACTCACTCACATTGATATTTATTGATGGGCATCTCCATAGCCCGTTGATACGCCTAGTCGTTGTGAGACTATCTCCCTCCTTATTGTCTTCTCCACAACCACCTCTCTATTCCACCCATAGTGCTATGTCCATGGCTCACGCTCATGTATTGCGTGAAAGTTGAAATGTTTGAAAGAATAGAGTATGAAAACAATTTCTTGGCTGAAATCGGGGTTGTGCATGATATGAATATTTTGTGTGATGAAGAGGGAGCATAGCCAGACCATATGATTTTGTAGGGATAACTTTCTTTAGCCATAGTATTTTGAGAAGACATGATTGCTTTGTTAGTATGCTTGAAGTATTATTATTTCTTATGTCAATATAGACCTTTGTCTTGAATCTTTCAGATCTTAACATTCATGCCACAATTAAGAGAATTACATTGAAAAACTATGTTGGTTAGCATTCCACATCAAAAATTCCGTTTTTATCATTTACCTACTCGAGGACGAGCAGGAATTAAGCTTGGGGATGCTTGATACGTCTCCAACATATCAATAATTTTTTATTGTTCCATGCTATTATTTATGATGTTTTGGATGTTTAATGGGCTTTGTCATACACTTTTATATTATTTTTGGGACTAACCTACTAACCCAAAGGCCCAGTCCAGATTGTTATTTCTTGCCTGTTTCAGGGTTTTACAGAAAATGAATATCAAACGGAGTCCAAACGAAATGAAACCTTCGGGAGAAATATTTCTGTAGAAAATCACGCACGGGAGACTTGAGAACCACGGAGTAGGGCACACGTGGCGCCCATGAGGGTGGGGGGTGCCCCCCTATAGGGCGCGCCCCCTGCCTCGTGGGCCCCACGTTTGGCCCCCGGTGCCCTCCTTCCTCCTATATATACCTATGTACCCCGAAACGAACAGAACAACAGAGAAAACCCTAGTTCCACCGACGTAACCTTCTATTCCCGTGAGATCCCATCTTGGGGCCTGTTCCGGAGCTCCGCCGGAGGGGGGATCTACCACAGAGTGCTTCTACATCATCATCATCGCCTCAACATGAGTCGTGAGTAGTTTACCACAGACCTTCAGGTCCATAGCTAGTATCTAGATGGCTTCTTCTCTCTCTTTGGATCTCAATACAAAGTTCTCCTCGGTCTTCGAGCAGATCTATTCGATGTAATCTCTTTTTGCGATGTGTTTGTCGAGATCCGATGAATTGTGGGTTTATGATCAAGATTATCTATAAGAAATATTTGGTTCTTATCCGAACTCTCTATGTATGATTATAATATCCATGCAAATCTCTTCGAATTATTGGTTTGGTTTGGCCTACTAGATCTATAGTTCTTGGAATGGGAGAAGTGCTTGGCTTTGGGTTCAATATTGCGGTGTCCTTTCCCAGTGACAGTAGGGGCAGCAAGGCACGTGTTGTATTGTTGGCATCGAGGATAAAAATATGGGGTTTATATCACTAAGTTTGAGTTTATCCCTCTACATCATGTCATCTTGCTTAAGGTGTTACTCTGTTCTTATGAGCTTAATACACTAGATGCATGTTGGATAGCGGTCGATGTGTGGAGTAATAGTAGTAGATGCAGAATCATTTCGGTCTACTTGTCTCGGACGTGATGCCTATATACAATGATCATGCCTATATAGTCTCATAATTACTCGCTTTTCTATCAATTGCTCGACAGTAATTTGTTTACCCGCCGTAGAATATCGCTATCATGAGAGAAGCCACTAGAGAACACTATGGCCCCCGGGTCTATTCTCAACATATCAATCTACTTTACTTTTCTGCTTTTACTTTCTGTTCTTATAATCAAAAATACCAAAAATATCAAACTATCATCTCTATCAGATCTCACTTTCGTAAGTGACCGTAAAGGGATTGACAACCCCTTATCGCGTTGGCTGCGAAGTTCTTATTTCTTTGTGCAGGTGCGAGGGACTCGCACGTGGTGTCCTACTGGATTGATACCTTGGTTCTGAAAAACTGAGGGAAATACTTACGCTACTGTGCTGCATCACCCTTTCCTCTTCGAGGGAATACAACACAAGCTCGAGAAGTAGCAGAAGTCGTGGGGGCGCAGCCTATTTACTAAGTGGACTCGGGTCGCCCCACGATCACGGGGGTGCGAAACGGCCATACCACGCGTCACCCAACTCCCGATCCACTTGCCATGTATCCCTCATGCATCGGGGAGGGCAAGCGGCGGATGCGGATGGCATGGGCATTAATGCTGAGGTGGGGGGGATGCCGCTTGATTTGAGCGGTGGGTCGGTCCTGTTCCCTCATTCCTTCGGTGTTTGGACTGGTTGATTCGGGCGGTCGACTTCTATAAAGAGGGGAGGAGAGGAGCGGCACTTCTCACCTCTCCCCCATCTTCTTCCTATTTGATTCCTTCCCTCCCCAAGGTGTGCCGAGAGGGCGCGGTCGTGGCCGTTCCTCCGTGGAAGCGTCCAGGTCGTCTTCCCGTCAGAGGGCGGGGGTGGTCAAAGAGGAACCGGATGCCTCAGATGGGGGGCATGCTGGAGGCAGAAGCGCCGACCGAGGCCGTGGACGGCGAGGCGGTTGAGGCAGAGGCAGACGGGGTCGGGGGACACCCACGCCGTTGTTGTCTCCATCTTCGTCTCCTTCGTCGTCTCCTCCTGCCTCCCTACGCGGCCATGTCAAGGACACGGCGTTGGAGTTCATCGTACAGCTGCGCGAGCCGCCGCGCAGTCGCCTCCGCCTTCCTGGAGCGTTCGCGAAGGCGTTGGAGGTCGATCAATCACGAAGGCTGAGGCTTCACATGGAGGGATGTTGCCATGGCGCCATGTGGGCGGACACCAGGTTTCCCACCCCTCACGTGATGCTTCTCCGCCGAGGGTGGAAGACCTTCGCGCTCGCCCACTTCTTGTTGAAGGGGCATGTCCTCTGCTTCTGCTTAGCAGAGAGCGATCTGCTCTCCGTCAAAGTCTTCGGGCGCTCGGGACACAGGCTAGGGTGCTGTGTGGAGAGCTCTATCGATGACGGAAACTCTTCCTCGAGCGAGAGCGATGGGGAGGACATCAGCAGCGACGACGAGGGCGGCGGGCAGGAGGATGATGGGTCCGACTAGGCAACGGATACGTCGTCCCTGGGTGATGCTGGCAACACCATCATCTGCACCGCCAGCCCCTCGAACTTCTCGGGGTCGCCTCCCACCAAAAATGACGCAAGAGTACACTAAGTTGTGTGATATTTCCAATACCAACAACAATGATTTTATTGGCACTCTAATTACTCCTCCCGCCACTAGTGCGGAGACTTGTGATACTAATACCGCTTTGCTGAATCTTGTCATGAAAGATCAATTTTCCGACACTCCTAATGAGGATGTCGCGTGCCATCTTAATACCTTCGTGGAATTATGCGATATGCAAAAGAAAAGAGATGCGGACAATGATATTGTGCAATTGAAATCATTTCCGTTCTCTTTGTGAGATCATGCAAAAAATATTTTCATCTTTGCATCTTAATATCATCGATTCTTTGAACAAATGCAAAGACGCTTTTATCACTAAATATTTTTCACCCGCGAAAATTATATCCCTTAGAACCCAAATCATGAATTTAAAGCAACTTGAACATGAGCATGTTGCACAATCTTTGGAAAGGATGAAAATGACGCTAAGGAATTGCCTAACTCATCGGTTAAATCTTTGGATGATCATACATTTTTTATGTGGGGTTGAATTTTGTTTCTCGAAGCCTTTTGGATTCTGCCGCAGGTGGTACTTTTTATGGAAGTTACTTTGGGTGAATCCACCAAATTGCTTGATAATCTTATGGAAAATTATTCGCAATGGCATACCTAAAGGGCGCCGACTAGCAAAAAAGTTAATTCGGTTGAGATTGATTCTTTGAGTGCAAAAGTTGATGCTCTTATGAAAATGGTTGCTAGTAAAAGTGCTCCTATTTATCTTAATGATATGCCTTTGTATACTTTGATTGAGCGAACTAGTGAGGCTATAGATGTGAACTTTATCTCTAGAAATAATTTTAACAACAATGCTTATAGAGGTAATTTTAATCCTAGGCCTTTTCCTAGTAATTCCTCTAATAATTATGGTAATTCCTATGGAAATCAATCTTATAATAATAATATGAACACCTCTGATCTAGAGAATAATATTAAGGAGTTATCAATACTCAAAAGGTTTTCAATGCTTCCATAGAAGAAAAATGGAATAAGATTGATGATATGTCGAGGAGTATTGATAGAATTTCTCATGATGTAGAGAATCTCAAGTTGACAAATTTTGTGCCTAAAATTGAAGAATCAATTAAGAATCTATGGATGAAAGTAAGAAAAGAACCAGCATGCTTAGGGCAAAACGAGAATTTTTAGGAAAGGCTTTTTCTAGTGATTGATTTCATAAAAATGATGAAGACATTAAAATGATTGCTGTTTATTTTATTGATTCTTTGTTTCGTAAAGTTCAACTTGACGCTAAAGGGACTGGAGAAGAGTCAACTTTAGGTAGAAGGCATCCCATTTTTCGGAGGGTGAAAATCTTGTTGAGAAAATTGATAAAAGTGGGTTTGGAGAGGTCAAGACTTTAACTAGTGATGTGCGCACTATCTTGGATTACAAAGACTTTAATTATGATAGTTGTTCTTTGATTGATTTTATCTCCTTGTTGCAAACCATGATTAATTCACCCCATGCCTATGAACAAAATAAAGCTTTTACTAAACATATTGTTGGTGCTATGATGAAGGCTTTAGATGATAAGTTAGAATTAGAACTATCAATTCCTAGAAAGTTGCATGATGAATGGGAACCTACTATCAAAATCAAAATTAAAAATTATGAGTGTTTTGCTTTTTGTGATTTGGGTGCTAGTGTTTCCATGATTCTGTAATCTCTTTGCGATGTTCTTGGTCTTACCAATATTGAAGATTGCTCTCTTAATTTGCATTGGGCGGATTCCAGTATTAAAAAGCCTTTGGGAAGGATCAATGATGTTCTTATTCTTGCAAACAGGAACTATGTACCCATAGACTTTATTGTTCTTGACATCGATTGCAATCCGTCTTGACCAATTATACTTTGTAGACCGTTTTTGCGCACTATTGACGCGGTGATTGACATGAAAGAAGGTAATATTAAATTCCAATTTCCCTTGAGAAAGGACATGGAACACTTCCCTAGAACCAAGATCAAATTGCCTTATGAAACTTTAATGAGGGCAACTTATGGAACGTCCAACAAGGATGAAAATACTTGAAATCTTGGTATCATGCCTAGCTAAGGGCGTAAAATGATAGCGCTTGTTGGGAGGCAACCCAACTTGTATCTTTTTGCTTTTTGATTTCCTTGTTGTTTTCAATAAAATACCCATTAATACCTCTGTTTAGATGTGTTTTTATGGTTTGAATAAAGGTTTGCGCCAAGCAAAGCCTTAGGATCATGTTGGGTGTTAGTATATTTGATCTTGCTGAAAAACAGAAACTTTTGCGCTCACGAGAAACATTCTCATTTTTAACAGAAGAGTGATTTTTGGTTGATTCCTCTTGGAGAAGATTAATATACAAATTTCCCACATGGCCCTATTTGTTCAGAATAGTTTAACTTGCAGAAGTATTCGAAACATTTAGATTAGTACAGACTATTCTATTTTTGACAGATTCTGTTTTTTTTTTGTGTTATGTGCTTGTTTTGATGATTCTATGGTTTTCTGTGATGAGTTTTTGCCATAGAAAAGTTGGAATACAGCAGATATAATAAAAATACAAAATATGAATGGATTTACTACAACACTTGTAGTAGTGATTTATTTTCTTATACTAACGGATCTCACGAAAGTTTTGTTGAGTTTTGTGTGATTAAAGTTTTCAAGTTTTGGGTTATCTTAAAATGGATGAAGGAATAAGGAGTAAGAAGAGCATAAGCTTGGGGATGCCCCGGCATCCCAAGCTATTATCCAAAGAGAAGCAAGCAACTAAGCTTGGGGATGCCCCCGAGGGGCATCCCCTCTTTCTTCTAACGACCATCGCTATTTTACTCCAAACTATATTTTTATTCGTCACATGATATGTGTTTTGCTTGGAGCGTCTTGTATTATATGAGTCTTTGCTTGTTTTGTTTCGATTTTTAAGATATCAATCCTTGTTGTACACACCTATTAGAGAGATCCAAAATTATGCCATGACTTGTTAGAATAGCTCTCTATGCTTCACTTAAATTTTTATGAGCTATGTATTTGCTCCAGTGCTTCACTTATATCTTTTTGAGCACGGTGTGCTTTAGTATTTTTGAAGAAATACTCTCTTGCTTCACTTATACTTATTTGAGAGTTAGTAAATTTTTAAGAAATTCTCTCTTGCTTCACTTAAATTATTTTGAGAGAAATAAGAAAAAAAATTATGCTCATGATCTTCACTTATATTTGTTGAGCTTATCAAAAGAAACACATATAAATTAGTTCCAAAATGATAGATATCCAAGAAGGATATAATAAAAACTTTTAGGAAGATCATTGGACAAAATAAGCTTGATTCCTTGTAAAAGTTTTGAGACCTGATGATGTGATATGTGAGTCATGTTAATGAGTAATTATGCTTTAGTAAGAATGTTAGTGTTATGGTTTGTGATTCCCAATGCAAGCACGAAAGTCAATAATCATGCAATGAAATTACATCCTACTTGTGGTGCATTATTCGGTGTTATTTATGCTCAATGTTTTCTTATGAGATTATTAGTTTCATGGTTGGTCGCTTCCTAGTATTTTGCTAGCCTTCATTTTGCACTAAGGGCCTGTTCGGAAGTCCTCCAACTCCATACTTCACAAACTTCATAGATGGATTTGTCCCGAACAGTTTTGCTACAAGAAGCTGGCTTCTGGAAGTTATGCCCGATGGCAGTGCAAAATCCTGGAGGAGCGTCGGCCCAGCTCCACCGATGGGAAAAGCTGGAGTTGGCCAGTATTACAACCAAAGTGCCACCGCCAAGTCCAAGCCAGCGAACCGGTATGCTCGCAGGAAACATAACGCTCCTCCCGCTCCCCATCGAATCGGTACAGGGGCAGCTTCCTTCGATGTCTAGCCCATATTAGGCTGCCTCCAACCGGCCCAAACTGGCGCCCAATAGGCCCACAACCTCCCAGCTGGGCTGCAGCGATTGGAGAAGCTGCACACGACACAGAACGCTCGGGAATCGCCAGATGGAGCGAGAAGCTGGCCACGGAAGCTGGATTTGTGAAGTTTTGTGAAGTTGGAGGAGATCAGAACAGGCCCTAATTATGATCACTACTTGTGCATCCAAAATCCTTTATCCCGGTTTTGCCACATGAGTCCACCATACCTACCTATATGCGGTATTTCCTTGCCATTCTAAGCAAATTTGTATGTGCCATCTCTAATTTTCAAAATAAATTTCCTTTTTGTGTGCCCGTACCGCTCGCGAGGCAGTGAGGGGTGGCCATTTTCCATGCTAGATATGTTATTCTCATGATGAGTGTTTATTTACTTGTCATTGCACGAGAGTAAGGCAAAGGTATTAGGGATGCCCAGCCCCAAAATGAAAACCAAATTTACTTTATGTTGTCAAATAATAAATTCCTTGGAAAGTGGTGGTATGGAAGGCAACCGTGGATTCGTCTAGCCATGGCTTGTGAAAGTTTGGTGGAAAAGAATAAACTTTATTTTATGTTTGTGAACCGCCTATGATATATCTAGCATGCAAAGTGTTGGGAACCTCAAGTCATTATCGTTGGTGGGAAAAGTATACCTCCCATAATATTTTTTATCTCACCATTTAAGCTTTGAGCTCTAGCACCTCTACAAATCCCTACTTCCCTCTACGAAGGGACTTTCTTTTACTTATGAAAATTTTACTTTTGAATTCGAGTCTCCATCTTCTCTTATAAAGAACCAACTAGGAAACACTATGATCGTACCTGAGCATTGTGTGTATCTAATATGCGAGTGTGTTTCATGAATGGATCAATGGTTGAGCATGATGGGCTAGGGATAACTTATTTTAGCGTTAATATTTTCAAAGACATGGTTGCTTGTTGATATGCTTGAGTATTTAAGTCTCATGTCAAAACTAGACTATTGCTTTGAACCATATAAAAGTCCAAATTTCCATGCTATAAAGAAAAGAATATGATATGACATGATAGGCAGCATTCCACATCAAAAATTCTGTTTTTATCATTTATCTACTCGAGGACGAGCATGAATTAAGCTTGGGGTTGCTGATTCGTCTCCAACGTATCTATAATTTTTTGATTGTTCCATGTTGTTATATTATCATTCTCGGATGTTTTACAAGCATTTTATAGTCATTTTATATCATTTTTTGGTACTAACCTATTGACATAGTGCCAAGTGCCAGTTGTTGTTTTGTGCATGTTTTTTACATAGCAGGAAATCAATATCAAACGGAGACCAAACACCGCGAAACTTTTTGGCGAACTTTTGCGGGCCAGAAGACACCCAATGGGACAGAGCTGCACCTGAGGGGTGCCTCGAGGGGGGCACACCCCACTAGGGCGCGCCAGGTCACCCTGGAGCGCCCAGGTGGGTTGTGCCCACCTCGGTGGCCTCCCGCACCGCCTCTTCACTGTATAAATACGCAGACCCTAGAGGAGTCGACGAAATTCTATTCCAGCAGCCGCAAAGTCCACAACCACCAGATCCAATCTAGACACCATCAGGGAGAGGTTCACCACCTCCATTGGTGCCTTTCTGATGATGTGTGAGTAGTTCCTTGTAGACCTTCGGGTCCGTAGTCAGTAGCTGATAGCTTCCTCTCGCTCTTGGTTATCAATACAATGGGCTCTTGGAGATCCATATGATGTAACTCTTTTGCATTGTCTTTGTTGGGATCCGATGAACTTTGAGTTTATGATCAGATCTCTCTTTTTATATCCATGCAAGTTATTTGAGTCTTCTTTGATCTCTTATATGCATGATTTCTTATAGCCTCGTATTTCTTCTCTTATATTTGGGTTTTGTTTGGCCAACTTGATCTATTTATCTTGCAATGGGAAGAGGTGCTTTGTAGTGGGTTCGATCTTACGGTGCTTGATCCCAGTGACAGAAAGGGAACCGACAGGTATGTATCATTGCTACTAAGGATAAAACGATGGGGTTTATTTCTACATAACTAGATATTGTCTACATCATGTCATCGTTCTTATTGCATTACTCCATTTTTCCATGAACTTAATACACTAGATGCATGCTGGATAGCGGTCGATGTGTGGAGTAATAGTAGTAGATGCAGGCAGGAGTCGGTCTACTAATCTTGGAAGTGATGCCTATATAATGATCATTGCCTGGATATCATCATGATTATTTGAAGTTCTATCAATTGCCCAACAGTAATTGTTTTCCAACCGTTTGCTATTTTCTCGAGAGAGGCCACTAGTGAAATCTACGGCCACCGGGTCTCTTTCTCATATTATTTGCCTTTGCGATATTTTTTCCTTTGCTTTTTTTAAGATCTACCAGACCAAAAACCCAAAAATACCTTGCTGCAATTTATCTTATTTATCATTCAATCTATCAATATTTACAACTCTATCATGTCCGTTACCTAAACGGGTTTGACAACCCATTTTACACGTCGGGTTGCGAGTATTTGTTATTTGTGTGCTGGTGCTGTTAACGTTGTGTTGCTTGGTTCTCCAAATGGTTCAATAACCTTGGTCTCATCACTGAGGGAAATACCCACCGCTGCTATACTGCATCATCCCTTCCTCTTTGGGGAAATACCGATGTAGTTCTAGCAGACATCAAACCTCCACTTACAACTATAGCTCCTTGGCCTTGAGATTTAAGAATTCAAAACTGGTGCACTATAGAAGTACAATACATCACACTACTAGTTGAGAAAGTAGTACTACTACTGCTACAGTACAACGTGGTAAATAATAACCTCACCATCGATGGGCACTAGGCACTACCACTATGCGTGCCCGCATAACTTCCTTAATGAAGGGACGAGGTCATGCAGTTATGCTCTTATCTCCTCCTCACCCGTTCCCCTTCCCTCGAAGAGACCAAGGTAGTTCTTCATTGCTCCCATGGATTGGCCAGGCGGTTCTCCTCCTCGTCAGCACTGAGAGACCTTGGACGATGATCCTCTGGGAGAAATCGCACGCTGCTCCGACGTCCTCACCATCGCAAGACTCGGTGCTTCCTGCACCAACTATTTTAACATGGTGCTTAAACAGTCTTGGGAAAAGTGTTGGGGAACGTAGCATGCAATTTCAAAAAAAAATCCTACGCTCACGCAAGATCTATCTAGGAGATTCATAGCAAGGATAGGGGGAACGTATCTAGGAAGTGTTTTAACAAACCGGTTGATGTAGTCGAACTTCTTCTCGTTCCGACCGATCAAGCACCGAACGTACGGCACCTCCGTGTTCTGCACACGTTTAGCTCGATGACGTCCCTCAAACTCTTGATCCATCATAGTGTCGAGGAAGTAGATGAGTTCCGTCAGCATGACAGTGTGGTGACGGTGATGGTGATGTGATCCACGCAGGGTTTCGCCTAAGCACTATGGGAATAGGACTGGAGGTGTAAACTATGGAGGAGAGTGCCGCACATGGCTAACAATTCTTGGCGTGTCTTCTAGGCGCCCCTCTCCACATATATATCGGTTGGAGGGGAGGAGAGGCAACCAAGGGGGCGCCCCAAGTAGGAGGAATCCTACTTGCGGTTCTCTCCAGTTCGGCCAACTCCCCTCTCCTATTCCTATTCGGAGTAGGAAGGGAAGAAGGGAAAGGGGAATCATATTTCCTTTTTCCTTTTCTCCTTTCCCTTTCCCCTCTTGGCCCATAAGGCCCATATCTTTTGTTGGGGGCGTCCGAAACAACTATCGGTGACCCGATAAGTACCCGGTACCATCGTCCTATATATCAATCTTTACTTCCCGACCATTTCGAGACTCCTCGTCATGTCTGCGATATCATCCGGGACTCCAAACAACATTCGGTCACCAAATCACATAACTCATATAATACAATATCGTCATCGAACGTTAAATGTGCGGACCCTACGGGTTCGAGAACTATGTAGACATGACCGAGACACCTCTCCGGTCAATAACCAATAGCGGAACCTGGATGCTCTTATTGGCTCTCACATATTCTACAAAGATCTTTATCGGTCGAACCGTAATGACAACATGCATTATTCCCTTTGTCCATCGGTATGTTACTTGCCCGAGATTCGATCATCGGTATCTTCAAAACTAGTTCAATCTCATTACCGGCAAGCCTGTTTACTCGTTCCGTAATACATCATCCCGCAACTAACTCATTAGTCACTTTGCTTGCAAGGCTTCTTATGATGTGTATTACCGAGAGGGCCCAAAGATACCTCTTCGATACTCGGAGTGACAAATCCAAATCTCAATCTATGCCAACCCAACAAACACCTTCGAAGATACATGTAGAGCATCTTTATAATCACCCAGTTATGTTGTGACGTTTGATAGCACATAAGGCATTCCTCCGGTATCAGGGAGTTGCATAATCTCATAGTTGTTGGAATATGTATTTTGACATGAAGAAAGCAATAGCAGTAGAACTGAACGATCATTATGGTAAGCTATTGGATGGGTCTTGTCCATGACATCATTGTCCTGATGATGTGATCCCGTTCATCAAATGACAACACATGTCTATGGTTAGGAAACTTAACCATCTTTTATTAACGGGCTAGTCTAATAGAGGCTTACTAGGGACACAGTGTTGTGTCTATGTATCCACACGTGTATCAAGTTTCTGGTTAATACAATTCTAGCATGAATAATAAACATTTATCATGATATAAGGAAATATAAAATAACAACCTTATTATTGCTTTAGGGCATATTTCCTTGAAAAAGGCCATGTTTGTTGGTCTTCCATGCGTCCTCGGGGAGAAGGTTATTCTATGGGACAATCCATCGAACAATCCACCGCTCCCTGGCCATGGTTGTACGTTGACTCCACTAGAGTTGCTGACATTGAGAGGTAGTCAGATTTTGTTCGATGAGCAGGTCAGTCATGGAGTTTGATCATGTAGTGTATATTCTAAATATAGTACTGTACTTAGTTATTCCATCCCGTAATTTCTCTACTGCCCACCGTCTTATATATATAGGTCTGGTTTGGTGCCAACGAAGATTGGCTTGCATACCTCCAGCCGGATACCACCATCATTTTGCCCAACATCCATAACACCGCGGCCGTTCCCGTAGACCCCTTCTCCACCATTGGGATCGGCCTTCCGGACTGACTGGTCTTGAATACATATGATGATGCCTACATGAGATTGAAGAAGATATCAATTGCGGATCCGCTGACAAAGCGACATGGCTATGATGATTACTATCTCATCGGGGTGTTTGACATAGGGATTGCCATCAATACAAGAGGTAGTAACGGCAGAGGCCGACACATGTTTGCCGCGGCAGATTTGTACCCCTACACATTCGAAGATACCATGTGCCATGTAGGTCGCATCTTTGCGGTGACAAGCCAGGGGACTTGTTTCATCTGGTTGCCATCCTATGGTGCGGGGTATTACAAACGGAATGCACAAACCATCATTTGCATCCCTAACAGTACTCCATTATTTTGCAGGGACCAGTCATCCCCCGATCAAAATAAGATCGCCAATCCTGGATGTGCATTTGCATCCGCGGTTCGTTCTAACCTGAAACCTTGTGGCTAACTTTGGCATATTGGGATCAACTATCTTAGCAGTCATTACCCATGGTACCACTTATGTGCAACATGGTCACACGATCTACCACGATTGGATCGTCACCATCTACCCAGGTATTCCATTTTCTCATTGATATGTGATAGAGTAGTAGTACTCCCTCCATTTTTGTATACAAGGCCACTATAAAAAATACATTTCATCTATACGAGGCCACCAACAGTAATCGAGGCAAATATTAATGATGTTTTTGTGTACTAGTAACCCATCATTTAATTACTGGCATGCGTGTAGTGGATGATAATGACATGATCACCCACTTCATCCCTTACAGCCACTCAGTTTCCTCTAATGTGCATGCACCCTATTAATTAACCCGATAGTCGAGAAAATAAATTGACTTATGAAGCACACATTAATTTTTATGTTGGTACCTGTAATATAAGTTTGTGGCCTTGTATATAAGAATGGAGGGGGTACTTGTTAGTTATTTTATTTTATTGACTGGGACATGTTTACTGTAATAGTACTGCATTCTAGTATTAGATCATTTTAACCCTCTCACCTTCTCTTTCATTGTAGTACTACTTACTAGTACTAGTAGCTTTTACCTTGGAGGACGCGTATAGCTAGCTAGGACCTTGAAGACTTGAACCCACTAGC
Source organism: Secale cereale (assembly GCA_902687465.1). Taxonomy (NCBI): domain Eukaryota; kingdom Viridiplantae; phylum Streptophyta; class Magnoliopsida; order Poales; family Poaceae; genus Secale; species Secale cereale. The sequence continues at coordinate 318,430,168 of LR738714.1, forward strand.
TCCCACCATTTTTGTTTTTCCATATCTTACTATCTCATCCATGTAGCCAAGAGTGGATATATATAATAAGCCGGCAATTTTACTTCCTCTATATCAGAGTAGTACTATTTGCTGCACAACATTATTGACCGCCATATTTGAGCACAATATTATTATGCATGGAGATTGACCATGTACGTCACCATCTGTCTAAATCTGAGATGCCACGTGTACCAGATGAACGACGCTGAGTTCGACCCCCGTGATTCTATGTGGGTGCCGAGGAACACTCTTGGAGAGTACTCGCTTTTCATTGGGGGCAGCTACCCCATTGTGAAGCGGGTGCCACCTTCCATGCATGACACCAAAGGCCTTACGTTCATGAAGAATGGTTGTGTCTTCAGTGCGCACCGCCGGATGAACGACACACTGGGACACACTATCCCTGATTTATGCCGCTTCAGCTTGGATGAGTCTCCATCGTGTGGAACCGGACTAGAAAGCTATGACAATGATTCATGTTGCCCATCGCTATGGATCATGCCATCTATGAAGAATGCCTAGGACTGGAACTTGGAGGAGGATATGGAACCCATCTATAACATGTAAGTTGAGTGTGGTCAATTGTGACTGGTACCGCTGTAAATATATTTAGACTAGTCATGCACAAATTTATCACATGAAGTGGAGATGAAGTTGTGTGGCACACTGGCATTTGTCCTTTAGAATTTATTACTAGTAAATGTGTTATGTGTACGTGCAACCTGTGTGGCTGTTGCACGGGCTCCAACACGCTCTGTGAGAAAAAAAAGGCGACACAACTTCGGATATAGGTGACGTGGCGGCAACATACAGTAGCGATCGTTCGCTATAGTTGCTGTACTAGGACAACAACTCCTATAAACCTTGCGCTTGGCTCTTTGCCTCTTCGGGAGGTTCAACAGTTCGTACTCATGTGAACCTTGCATTTGGCTCTTTCGGAAGGTCCAACAATGATGATACTATAGTACAATATGCTTCTTGCAATCTAACATCGAATGAACTGATGCATATCCACCTCTAGGGCGAGGGAGAGGGCGTTGTAGTCAAAACCCTCTCCTCGTCCCGCGAGCCATCGTGCACGTGGGCGAGGGAGAGGGCGTAGGCTTACGTAGTAAGCTGGCTTCTCCTCGTCCTATGAGCCACGCGCGTGGGCGAGGGAGAGGGTGTAGTAAGCAAGCTTCTCCTCGTTCGGCGAGTTGACGGGACACATCAAAGTAGTACTAGTCCATATTGTATCCTTTCTGGTTAATATGGCTTAATTTGAAATGAGAAAAACAACACTGGTGGTTAATGTATGTAACAATACGGCCATTACGGTCACTATGTAGTATTGCACCCTACTGACCGGCCACATAGTCGATGTGGCACTTTGTTGACTGGTTAAATTGACACCTGGTTTCTGAGTCCCACCTGTCAGTTGGCAGAGCAAAGAAAGTAGTTAAACAAAACTTTACGCAGGCGTGACAGGAGTCCAACCCTTGTGCGTGAACCACCCTGGTTGTGTATGTGATTGCATGCACGTGTACTCCCTTGGTCCGTGAAAAACTGTACATCTAGCGTTAGAAAAATTTCCAACAAAGAGTGTACATATACACTTCCAATGCACTTAGCCTTTAATCTAATCGGTATTGATTGCATGGTTAATAGTATAGCCAACTACTGGCTATATGAGTTGCCATGTCACATATAGTTGACATAATAGCCGACACGTATAGTACTCCCTCTGTCTAGTTGTATAAGCCACCTTACGAAAACCAAATAATCCCAAAACACCTAGGCACGATGCATTAACTCTCACCTCGTTTATTGTTTTTTGACATGAGTAAAGCAATCAACCAATAAGAGATGTGGGGCGTGTGTGCTTTCTATGACTTGAGACTACCAAACATGACATGCAGTGGTCAGTTCACTGCATGCAATGCTATTAATTAGCAAATAAACATTAAGTTCTCTCGTTTTCCACTTTGCCTTGGTTGCTAAATATAAGTCTTTGTAGAGATTTCAACAAGTGACTACATCTGGAGCAAAATAAGTGAATCTACACTCCAAAATATGTCTACATACATCCGTATGTTGTAGTCCATTTTAAATGTCTAAAAAGACTTATATTTAGCAACGGAGGGAGTACATGTGTATCCTTAATTACAGCATGCAACAACCTTCATTAAATCTTCTTCTCTCAATGGTCGCATGCACACATATGTCTACTACCTTGGGCATTAATTATGCCATGAAGTTTCGGTTCCTCTTCGTCAATGTGTAAATCTCTACATATACATTCTTTCATGGACGGGGGGAGTAGGTTGAGCACTTGAGCGTGAGCGTGTGTGTTGTGTCGTGTGATGTGTGCCGCATGGATGCGTAAGTGTTGCATGCGTGCATGTGTACGTGTGAGTGTTGCATGTTGCATGCATGCATGAGGCTTTTACTCCCTCCCATTGACATGTTCGTATTTCAAGCTTCATTAAAACATTGCATGCAAGAATTAAGAGAAAAATCACCAATGCGTGTAAAAGTTCTGGTCTTCTGTTCCTCGCGCATGCATTCCAATTAATACATTCGTAGACACAATTTTCTTGAGGAAAACGAGCCCATTATTCAGCACTTTCGGAAAAAAAATCTTTGGGCACTCATCATTTACTACCTCCGTCCTCGTTTATTGGTCCCATTTGTAATTGGTATTGTACAACCTTTGTTGGTGATTTTTTTATTGACATGTATATAAACCTCCATCATGGTTTATTGGTCCCCTTCGTACTTAGTGTAATTATTTTACCATAAATTTAACTAACAAAGTGTCTATGCATGTCATAAAAAACTATACCACTAAAAACTATGTTCAAATATGAATCTAGTGATACAACTTTTGGTTACATGCATTAATATTTGATTAGTTAAATAGATGGTCAAAGTTTGACACAATATACTACTAGTACTCCTACATTATTGGCGCCGGGTGCCTTGGCCAATGTTTCATCTTGTTGGACAGGATGAGAGTAGAGGCATAGGGATACTGTAGATAGGATGTATTAGCGATCCATTATTCCCCATCTCGGTCAGAGAGAACTTTTCAACTAGTCTTCACAGTGAAGTGACAATACATGCTCCAGCAGATGGGACACTTAATTAATAAGCTGAACCAACATATTGGTGTTACTAAATTAGCCTTACCCAGTACTACCATCATGTTTGCCAGTGAAGCACACTTTCGCAAATACGCCTACGCACCTCCCTCTTCCATTAACTACATATGAGCCCTCACGAGGTAGACCCACATGTCATCGGCTTAACTATTTACACTCCCAAGGACGGTATCCTAGTAGTAGTACTAGTAGAATTGAGATTTAATGCACTTTCTTGCCCGTCTCCTCTCTTCTTCCTCCTCTCTTCCCCATCGTCGGCCGCACACCATTTCACCCCGCTCACTGCTCGCCCACCTGCGCGATCTTCCTTGGTAGCTCGCGCGTACCATATCCCCCCGCTCACTGCTCGCCACACACGCCATCTTCTTCGCTCGCCCGCTCGAATCCACTTCCCCGCTCGCTCGCAAGCACCGAAAACCCCAATCACTCAGTGCCCTAAAAAAACCTATGGTAGAACCGACTAACACGCAGAGCCATGATTGGAATTCCCTCCCTGATGTTCTCTTGGAGCAGAACTGTAATTGTAAGGACCTGCTCAGCACCGTGCGCCTGGCCGCATGCGCGTTGTCTTTGTACCGTCTACTCGTCTGCAATCGGCCGACCCTTTTCAAGACACACTGCTTGCTGATGTGTGATCCTGGCAGGTGGCCCAGATACCGACTTGACGATCCTACGGAGGTTGCCGTGGTGCCCCTCGACATGCTACCACCACCCGTCCACATGTCCTTCATGCGCGGCCAGTACTAGGCGGGCACGAAGGCCAACTGGACCGTCGTCGTCCACCAATCTGGTAGTCTATGGCGTCTCGTGGATATCTACACCCAACGAGAGATCATCCTTCCATCGTTGGATACTATCAGCATCGAGGCTCGCGGCCCCCCGGACACTCCTGCCTACTAAGCACGAGACGCGTCGAGCTTTTGGTACGACCTCCGTTCGCTGAAGGTTCTAATCTATGAAGTGCCCACACCATCAGAAGACTACATGGATTACAAGCTTATTGCCTTGTTCAACATGGGATTAGTCTATCTGGAATTCGGTCATCATACATGGTTACGGCTCATCATCAATCATGTTGACCCTCCAATTCTGTCTGATACTATAGTGCATGATGGCATCGTTTGTGCGGTCGATGCACATATTGGCTGCATATACTGGTGGAATCTATCGTTGTGTAATTGTTTTATCTCATCTCATCTTTACCTTATGAATACGACTGCCTACTGATTGTTAGAAAATTTAGAATAGATAGTATGTCTATAACCACATCATTGCTATATGTTCCTCTCATTTCCTAGATTTTTAGGACCACACATCTTATTGTTGGAATTGATATGAGAACAATTGGCATCCAATGATTGTTAGAATAGATATTAACATGTGGTATGATTATGACCATGGGACTGCAATTCTATGTCTATGATCTATGTCAATTTTATAATAATCTTAATTCCACACATAATCTGAACATGATTGTATATTTTTGTCATTTTGGTCTCCAATTTGATTTGTTGCAGCAGACGCAAATGCGTTGGCCTTCATAATTCCAGGACCTGAAAATATACAAGTCAATGGGTGGTAGTTTATCACTCGTTCAACTGATGATGGTCATTTGATGCTCATTCGCATGTACCAAATTTACCAAACCATATCATCAAACCACATGTAGTACAATGCCTAGGGCGTTCGTGACTATGATGGCTATGGCTGATACGTGTTCGAGAAAGATCCTAGCTCCGTTTGGCCAGGGTGGGTATATTATGATAACACCCCCAAGACCCTTATTTGCTAACACCCCAGCTGGTGCCCCATACTTCCCAAGCCCCCTTCTTCCCCGTCGGGGCCCAAGACCAACTCCACCTGCCTCCTCCCGACTACCTTCTTCCTCGTTGTAGGCCCCTCCCCTTCCCCTTAACCACCTTCTTCTACGGCGGCGCACACACCCAAGTCACCGCCCCACCTTCTCTGGCGCGACGCACCCACTCGAGCCACCGCCCACACTACCCACCTTCTTCGGCGCGGCTCGCCGTCGTCCAGTGCGCCACCTTCCTCTGCCAGATCTGTGGCGCCACCCTGGTGGCCTCAACCTCCCTCCTTGATGGATCTCACCCCGGCACCGCCGTCGGGATCCCGCTCAATCCCACAAAACTTCCGGATCCGGCGCAAGGATCCGGCCCCATTTGACCAAATCCGCCTCGATCCGTGGCCGTGCAGAAGACAGAGGGGCTCGCCGGAGCTACCTCCTCATGACAGACGGTAGGCTCGCCGTGGTCGACGTGCTCCTCCTCCTTGCTCACTAGGTGACCCCGTCCTCCTGTGCTCCTATAGGCACTACGCCAGCCCCGCCCTCCTCATGCGCTAGCACCCCAATTCCTCTTCTGCTTCCCTTGATCTGCAGCGTTGACGAACCTTAGTCCGGTGGCGCATGGCGTGCCGTCCAGTGTGCTCAGCTTTGCAGTCTGTTCTCTTCCCCCAAGGGTGACCGCCTCCCTCCAGCTCCTCTAATCTCCCGTCGTCTCTCCCCTCCCCAACCACATCATGCCGCTACTACTCGAATGCCCGACGCACCACCACCCTCTTTTCCAAAAAGATCCACCGGATCCGGGCTCCCGGTGCGGTGGTGCGCACCGCGATGGTCGGGAATGCTCAAGGCTGGATCCAGGCAGCCTGATGCCTCGTGGGAGGAGGTAGGAAGGGATCCCGTCGCTAGCCGCCTGACTCACCGGAGGAGGAGGTCGGAAAAGGGTCGCTGAGGTGGTGCAACTCCTTTCCACCTAATGAGCAGTTCCAACAGCAGCGTCCACCAAAGTGGCTAACCCCCCATGTGCACTGTTCTTTTGTGTTTTTCTATAGATAAATCTAAGTGCAAATTGCAGTACGCTATTGATAGATCTTCAGGTTCACTCTACTGATTTTTGCAGGAAAAACGTGCTGCACTTCAAATGGATGCAGTATGTCATCTTTTTGTAGTTTCCCTGGTCATTCAATTTTGGAAAGTGAAGCCTCCATCCATACAGCTCGCCGGTTCGACAACTTGTGGCTCACCGGCTGCAGTCCGAGGGCCCTTGCCGTGCAGCTCGCCAGTTCCACAACTTGCGGTTCGCCGGCTGCAGTTCGGGGGCGTGTGTCGTGCAACTCGCTGGTTGCATCGCCACCCCACCACCAGTTATGCCCGGGGGAAGGAAGCCCCTCTGCCGCTCTCCGTCTCCACCGGATGCAGATATTCTCCACATCTAGGCTGGCAACAATGGAACTGAATGCATCTTGCTTCCAGAAAGAGGTAATAATACAAGTTCTTTGGACCGTGTAGTGTTGTCACCTGAGAAAGGGATGGGAGTTTAGACTGAAGATAACACGATTCGTACTTTGCTTAGTCTCACAAAGATGCGGCACCCAAGCCCATATAGAAGTTACGTGCATGCACTGCTAGACTGCTAGCCACTTGGACCTGTGGAGTTTATAAAAAAAGAACTTCGACTTGTGGAGCCATGGGTTGTGCGTGCGAATGCATTGGACAACCACTTCGTGGCCAAACCACTCTCTTTCTCTTTAGAATAGTCACACTCTCCTTTGATAATATTGCATTGCTTTTTTGAGAGCTGATGATATTGTATTGTTGTGAGCACTTACTACAGTTCATTCCAAACCGCTTGGTCTGTGCTACTCGTTGAAGGCCCAGAATTGAAGTTTGCCGATGTATGGCATGCGGTTCAGTAATGCAGCATTGCAGTTTGTGACTTGGCGGAGACGATCGCACACCAGCAATAGTTTTGTTCAATTTGCAGCTCACTACTCCCATCCGGGAGGCTCACTACAAATTTTGTTCTAATTTGAGGGGAGAATGCAGTCCCCTCGCATTGTTATCTTTTTGTTTTGTTTCTACTAGGGGAGAGTGGGAGAATCTCGTGGATGCATTATGGGATTTACATTATTTTTGTTTTGTTTCCTATAGAATGCAAGGAAAAAAACAGTGAACGCAGTTCGCTCGCCTTGTCCTTGCATCATTGTGCATGTTTGTTAAGTTCATCTACGTGGTTCACTTTGTAAAAAAAGAGAAATTCCCATCAGAGGTTCACTTCTTTGTCTAATGCACTTTGTGAGACTAAGGAGGTGTGGGCGTATGCAATTTGTGTAGCAGCTCCTTATCCCTATGCATGAAGTGCAATTTGTTTCCGTGTGTCTCAAAATTCAATCAAACTATATCAATGCTTGTAGTGCGTTTGGTTTTCGGATGTGGTTCACATTTGAGAGTGATGCTGTTCACTTGTGCCGAACATGAAAGCGCAAAAAAATAGCGAAGCAATAAAATAGTAATGCGGTTCACTTCGATTTATGTCGCGGTTCACTTGCCCTCGTCTCTGCGGTCCACCCTCATTCATAAAAAATTGAAAAAGAGACAACAAAAGACTATTTCGAGAAATTTTACGTCGGACAAAAAAGAAATCAAGAAGTTCACTGGGTCGTCTGATGCAGTGCGATTTTCGACCGAAGCAGTGCGGTTTTCTGTCGGATGAAGTTCACTCGTCGATTTTGGTGTCGCGAAAAACAGAGTGTCCGCATTTTTGTAATTTCGAAATTGCTCTTAGAGCGTAAGGAATTAGAGAGGGTATTCTACATGAAAAAGTTGTGTCTCGTCGATACCTATCCAACGGTGTATTATTTGTATCATTCCGACAAGCAGTTTAAAGAAAATTCATGAAAAACGGCCGCTGCCTCTCGTCAACAGCCGCACGATTTTCAAAATTAATTAAAAACCGTAAGGAATCTCAAAACCATTTCAACATATGAAACTTGCGCCTCGTCCATAGCTTTTCAACGGTATATTACACGCATCGTTTCGACAAACGGTTTGAAAACTGGAGTGAAAATAGTACTTAAAATTTGAAAAACATTGAAAAACTGAAATTCATGGTTTAGTAAATTGAAACTGCTCTTAAACCGTAATGAATTAGAGAAAATATTATATATGAAAAAGGTGCGCCTCAACGATATATTTTCAACGATGTATTATTTGCTTTATTTCGATGAAAGGTTTAGAAAAAAGGCAAAAACGATCGTTGCCACTCGTCGTGGGCCGCATCATTTTCAAAACTGCTCTTAAACCGTGAGGAATCTCGAAAAGTGTCGAATATGGCAAAGTAACACCTAATTCATAGCTTTTCAACGGTATATTGCATGCCTTGTTCCGACAAACGACAGGGCCCTCCCGAACTTCTGAATTGCCACCGGCCCGACCAACGGGATCCCGAGGCCGCCCCGACAGGATCCACCTGATCCTCCCCCGATCCCGATTCGAGCCACCCCAGCCCACCTCCTCGCGGCTCCTACCCTCGATCCCCGTCCTCCCCCAGTTGTTCGCCGCCCTCTCCAGCTCCTCGTCGGCCGGATCCGGCGCCTCCCCTCCATCTCAAGCTCCTCGCCGGCCGGATCCGGTGCCACCCCTCCGTTGCCACCTCCTCTTCGACAATAGGTGCGGGCGAGCGAGCGACGGCGGACGCCAGCACGAGGGAGCCTGCGTCGCCTGGAGCCGGCGAAGCCACTAGATTTCTGAGAAGAATGGTCGCCATGGACTTCCGGAAGCCTCCTCCTCGGTCCATCCTCACCGCCCAACGGATTAGAAGAGCAGATGATGGCCCCGACGCAAGCTACGGCGAACATCACGGCCAAGGAAGCATCTCGGCTGTGGAGGCCGCATCAACGACGCCTTCAAATCTACCAAAGGTAGATGAACTTCCTCACTCTGTTTGCCTTCTCCTTCAATATTGCCTTGCCTGACCTTCTTTCTTCGTGCAGATGAACTTTGTGCCCTTTGCAAGACAAGGATTGCCATGCAATTCCTCTCCTAGCTCCCTGACGAATTGCTCTCAAGGTGGCCTACCTACTGCTAGAAAAAGGTTTGCCGAACTTCTAGCCAGGGTATGGTTGAACTTCCTTCTGCCTATTATTTTCTTACAGCCATGTGAAGTACTGGTAGTGTGAAAAGCCATGTAAAGTTCTGGCAGTGTGTGAGCCTCAGTCCAGTCTAGAAAACAGTAGAAAATCTACCTGCATTCACATGTGAAAAGCCATGTGAAGTTCAACTAGTAAGTGTGCCTCAGTCCAGGCTACAAACAGAAGAACCCTTGCCTGCATTCACATGTGAAAAGCCATGTGAAGTTCAACTAGTAAGTGTGCCTCAGTCCAGGCTACAAAACAGTAGAAAATTTACCTGCATTCACATGTGAAAAGCCATGTGAAGTTCAACTAGTAAGTGTGCCTCAGTCCAGGCTACAAACAAAAGAACCCTTTCCTGCATTCACATGTGAAAAGCCATGTGAAGTTCAACTAGTAAGTGTGCCTCATTCCAGGCTACAAACAGGAGAACCCTTGCCTGCATTCACATGTGAAAAGACATGTGAAGTTCAACTAGTAAGTGTGCTAGAGTTCAGGTTGGTACGTAACTGGTTGTGTGCAAAAAATAAAAGGAAAAAATATACATATGATAACATGAAGGTCAGGTTGGTATGCACTAGTGGTTCAAGCATTCAAATTCATGAAGGTTCAGTCTTTTTTTACTGTAGACATTATTTCCCCTTTGCAAACATGAAGTTTGGGGTGTCGATAGTGCTCAGTTCAGGTACATATAAGTAATCAAATAGTGTAGAATTAACAGAATGTGAGGTTCATTCTGTGAAGGGTGCTAAGTTCAGGTACAAAATTATTGGCAAACACTCAACTCACTTAAGAGTGTGATGCCTGTCCTAGGGTAAAAATATGTACATGAACACCACTTTTATATCAGAAGTTCAGGCTGCAAATAATGCTAAGTTCAGTTACAAAGGTATAGGCAAATGTAACTTGTGTGCTAATAAACATTTTTTTTATTTTATGTCAGCAAGACGAGAGACGAATGAAGAAGCTTAGAAGTTCCCAGCACCAAGTACACAATCCTAAGCCTGTACGCATTGCACCACCCACTCAATGGGTCACAACACAAACGCACCAACATCATTGCCAACTTGCTCCAGTCCAAAAATGGATGACACCCGAAACACATGGAAACTTCCAAGATGCTGGGTCACAGCCCTATCCGCACAACTTTTTGCCTCCACCTAATTGGGTGACGTCGGAAATCCCCTGCCGATTCTTTGTATTCACCAGCAGACTCCAAAGCACGCCCATGGAGGAGGGGGATAGCTCAATTCCTGCGTGTAACTCTGGAGGTTATGCTGGTGTGCCTCATCAATGGCAAAGCAAAGCAACTAAACATGATCCCAGGACAAATCCAACAGGAACACACACATGGAGGAGAGTGCTCTACACACTACCACTGTTGGATCCTCCTACTGCTACTACGAGCCAGAATTGTACGGGACATAAGGTATATGGATTGCTTCACAAAACAAAAGAGCAAACCAATACTAGGATGGCAATACCTCCACAACCACCTCAAGAAAAAAGGACGCAAACAAGAGAGAGGCCATCTTCAGCCCTCCTTCCTCCTCGTGATCCACTCCTGCATCCTGGTATGATTACTCTGTCGGGCCCCATCCCAGAGGGACAGCAGCAGACTACGGTGGAGTTGTGATCATACACGCACGTAAGTGAAACATAAATATTTATATACGCATATTATATTATCTACCAATTTTCTGCTCCATCCAGGATAAGAAATTCATAAACTACATTTTAACGTGCCGTTTGGATTATTTTTTCTTTTTCTGCAGTTGCCGGATCTCCCTGATTATCTAATACCAAGACTAAAGATGCGATTCCAAGATGTAGAGAAAGCAAGGGAATTTTATAACGGATACGCCAGACACGCTGGTTTTTGAATCAGAAAGACGGGAGGGAATGACAATCACAAGTATTTTGTTTGCGCGTTCCAAGGAAAACACAAAACTTCTTTTCAGAGGCTGACAGGAAGCGAAACAAAACATCACAGAGGACAGGCTGCAAAGCAAGAATGAGGGTGAAGGTGCAGGAGGATAACACATGCGTGGCAGTGGACATTGAGTACAATCATAATCACCAACTCATGCAAATTGACGACATGCTGGTATTCTTGCACTCACACAAGAATTATGACCCCACTATTTTGGAGTACATAAAGCTCATGCAGTACCATGATGTCAAGCACACAACAATCATGTCCATGCTGTCTGAAAATGAAGATGGGAGCTACTTCCTAAGCATGACCGGACGAGACCTACGAAACCCGTAAGTATTCAAACATCCACATACTGCAATGTACATAGCATCCTAAGTCACAACCCTTTGCTGGTCAAGTAGACAAGGACAAGTAGACAAGGACAAGTCAATTAAAAACATCCTAAGTATTCAAACATCAGTGATGAGTTTTTCTATGACATACAAGTAGACAAGGACAAGTCAATTAAAAACATTTTCTAGTCCAATGCAAGCTGGCGAGGAGCGTATCAAGACTTTAGCGATTGCGTAACATTCGACACAACTGACAAGACCAACATGTTTCATATGCCTCTGGGAGTGTTTGTTGGAACAAACCATCACTTGCAGTCAACAATATTTGTTGTTGCCCTGATCAGAGACGAAGATGCAAAGTCATTCAAGTGGATGTTCGATACATTTGTACGGTGCATGAACAACAAGCACCCAACTTGCATTCTAACAGGTGAGTTCAAAAAAAAACTCTACAAGTTTCATCATCTTTTTAGCCTATGGGTCTGTATTGGGTATATTTGGTTTTATCTGAAAATAATGTAAAGCAACCAGTTCAACCAATGTTAGCACAGAAGTCCAACTAATAGTACAAAGAAAACAAAATTATCTATCAAATGTTTAGAAAAACAATTAGTTATGAACGCGAAGTTCAAATACAAGAATCATAGAAGTTCAAATGACAAAATGTGTAAGAAAAAATATATGTAACATGTTCAGAAAAATGTAGTTATTTATGTGAAGTTCAACCACTGGTGCCACATAAGTTCAAGAACACTGCTTTAAGAAAATTTTGAGCGTGACAATACTAGGTAGTCCTACTGCTACATGTGAAGTTCAAGCACTGGTGTATGAAAAAATACATGTGACATTTCTAGATAGTCATACTACTACATGTGAAGTTCAAGTACTTGTACAACATAAGTTCACCATCAGTGGAAAAAGAAGCAAGTTCCATTTTTTTAATTCATGCAGACCAGTGCCCGTCGATGGCGAAAACTATACCACAATCATTTCCAAACACCGTCCACAAGCTATGTCGTTGGCACATCATGAAGAAGTACAGGGAATACCTCGCGTTCTTGTACAAAAAGTATAAAAGATTCAAAGAGGAGTTCACACCTATATTAAACTGGCCGCTTATGCCAACGGAGTTTGAAGTTGCCTGGGCTAAACTCGTGCACAAATACAACCTAGAGAAAGACCAGATGATGTTACAACTGTGGAGTGATAGGAAAATGCGGATTTCAACATATGACAAGAACATTTTCTGTGCTAGAATGACTTCCACACAACGAAGCGAGAGCATGAACCACGTGCTCAAGAAAGGGTTTGTCAAGGGGACCCAGAACCTGCACAAGTTTGCTAGGCGGGTAAATGCTTGCATACAAACTCGGATGCAGAAGGAGAACGAGCAAACAATGACCAGCATGGTATGAAGACAAAAAAACAACCCCATCATATTGTGTTTTCCTTCAACATGTGCACTTTGAATTTAAAAAAATGAAACCCATGACTCTGCTTCGACTAAAATCTTATTTTTTTGACATGTGCAGACCAATCCTATGACAAAAATAGCTTACGGCTATGAGGAAGACATGTATACCAAGTACACAACAGCCGTGTACACCGAGATGAGGACTAGGATGAGAAAAGCCACGCTATTTCACGCAAAACCTACAACAGAGCCCACTAAGTACCTTGTGTACTACCACAACAAGGCTGACCATGATGATAAAGAAATATTTTCCTGGTCAAAGCATGAATTCCAGGTTGTAGCTGACCCAGAGAATGAAATATACGATTGTGAATGCAAGCTTTGGACACACGCAGGTCAGCGGAAAACAAACTCATTAACTAGCTAAACTAGTAGTATCATATCAAAAAATATGAAACTCATTGCTGGCTCACAAAGATATTCAATTCTGCATTCATCACAAAATGCAGACCCATTCTGCCTTCACATCACGAACATACTAGACTACCTGAAGCCTGCCAAATTTCCACACAAGTATATCCTAGAAAGGTACACAAAGACTGCATGATCACAACCAACATTTGATACAAGGGACTACAACACAATTGCATCGGATGGCAGCTCAAGACTATCGAAGCAAGACACCTTGCTGCAGCTAAATTTGATGGTTAACAAGAAAGCGATGAGATGTGACCAGCAATATGACAAAACCTTCTATGTTCTCAAGAGGCATGTGGAAGAGCTTGATGCAATACATTCAGCAAATCAAGCGGATGCTGATGAAAGGATGGTCGAAGAAGATGCTGAAATTGAAGATGACCTTCATTATTATGAAGCTGAAAAGCTCCAGACAGCTGCTCAAGCAAACCAATGCAAGCAGGATGTTGACCAATTATTGCAGCAACGGCAGGAGCAGACGATGAAATTGTCGCTCTACTCTGAAACAAAGGGTAGGAAGAAAATTTCTGCAGCTAAGAAAGTGACAAAAGAGCTCAAATAAAGGCACCATCTGCAGAAAGAGTGGTCGTGCTTGATGAGAACGGAGTGCCACTTGGACACATGCAGTGTAGTGTGTGCCAATAGGTTGCATGACACAACAAACTCACATATCCAACACTCTTAGAAGGAAACGATGCCGAGGAGATCAAGCAACCCAAAGTTCAAAAACAGCAGTCCAAAGTCCAAGAAAGCAAGGGATCACACCCACAGAAAGCAAGTAGCAGGCTTTGTAGCATATGCAAGGAGTATGAACCGCACAATGCAAGAACATGCCCGAAGCGCACAGAAGCTGAAAAGACAAGCAAAAGGCCAGAAAAGAAACAGAAAGCTAAAACTTGAGCCAGTAGAAAGAAAATATTTGAAGAAGAACAGGAGGAAGATGAAGACACCATCGAAGAAGACGAAGACGAAGAGGAAGAGGGAGTGCAATGCGAGGAGGAAGAGGAAGAGGATGATGAAGAGGGAGAGGACGATGAAGAGGAAGAGGAAGAGGACGATGAAGAGGAGGAGGAAGAGGTACATGTCAAGAAACAACCAATACAACCAAAGCCTAGGAGGAGCGCAAGGCTGATGAACAGTTAGACTAGGTCAATTAAAAAAAGCAAACTTATGTCATGTCAATCTGCAGAAATATTATTCCACTTTTGAAAATGTATTTTAGGAGAAGCTTACTTGAACTTTTAATGATGAAGTTTAAAACAAATTATACAGTAGAAGTTCATGTGAGCTTACTGCAGAAGTACTAGTATAGTATAAGAGGAGGTGCTGGTGATGTAAAGTATGAAAGAGCAAGCAGTAATAAAATGAAAAATATACAATGTGAAGTTCAAGTAATATTACTGCAGAAGTCCTGCTATATTATGAGAGGAAGTGATGTGCTGGTGATGTATTCCATGCTAAGTGCAAGCAAGAATAAAAATGAAAAATATACACTATGAAGTTCAAGTAACATTACAGTGGAAGTTCTGGTATATTATGGCAGGAGGTGCTGGTTTTGTATTCCATAATAGAGCAACCAGCAAATAATTATACAGTTTTGAAGTTCAGGTCAGCTTACAGAAGAAGTTCTGGTATATAAAATTGATGTAGGAAAAAATATGCTTAAAAAAGTAAAGTTTTGCCGTATGAACTTAGGTTAGCAAGCCCAAGACAACGGGCTCAGATATGAAGTTCTGTTTGGATACGTGCAGAAGTTCATGTACAATGCCATCAAAACATAAACAAAAGTTAAGGAGTGTATGACAATATTTTTGCACAAAGTTACAGTTGAAATCCATTCGCAGTTGAAAAATCACAAAAAACCAAATATAGATTCTATGCAAAAGCCTACGTAATGGTTGCGTTGAAAAATAACAATACATTACACAACACAGAAAATGCTATCCATCTGAAACCAGCAGCCCAGCCAGATCTCAAGCAAAAGTTCAAATCAAAATATCATATGTTGGGGCCCAAAAAAAAACAACAAACAAAAACAAGCAGTTCAACCATAGCCAAGGGAGAAGTTCAGGTACATCTGTTGGGGGGAAAACATACAACACATGGATACTGAAAACGTTGCAGTACATTGAAATTCACAAGCCAAACCATTCTTCACACCAAATACATTTGTCCACAATATCATAAGCAATAGTGTTGCAGCTATAGATACACAAATCACTAAAACATTCTTAAAACCAAATCTTTAAAGCATCGTTCCAACCATTATCAAACCTAAAATCTATACGAACTCAAATCTACTCTGAAAACTAATGCTTCGAATTCACGGGCCCAAGAACTGGATCTCTTTAGGGAGCTCTACACGCATGACTTCATTCTTCTCGCTAAACATTAGAGTGTGCATGAACTCAGCCTTCCAGTCATTTACAGCAGCCTGCAAACAAGAAATGAAACGATGGTTTAGTAACGGATAACTAAAACAACAGCAGGAGCATCTCAGCAAAAACACACAAGAAAAATGAAAAGGATGATGAGACAAGAACAACGACAAAACATACTTCCACGTCACCAAAATCTTCAACAAGCTCATCGCCATCATATGAAAAGCAGAACTTCATGGCAAATAAACCACAATCATTATTCTTTTGCTTTGGAACATCAATAAAAGTCGGCCTCTTTGCAATAGTCACCCAGTTAGGCTGCTTGCTCGCTTTGTACGAAGCCTTGCCATACACCTCCTCGAGCAACCCAACAAATCTCTTGATCTGCTAGATAACAAATAAGATGAAGTCAAAAACATGTTAACCAAAATAGTTAAGTTCAAGCACATAAAAAGCGACACTTGAATAAGATCCAGCTAAACAAATAGCAGAAGTTCAACTGTCAAATGATAGTCAGTTCAAGCAGAATTACCACAACAGAGAAAAGAGAATACGAAAGGACGCATTATGTCAATAGAAGGCATAATTAACTTTGTGTCAAAAAAGAGAATATGAAAGGAGGTTCAAGCTAAGAAACACTCACGATATTTTGGCAGTCTCCGTGGAAACTTGTTCGTGACATTTCCATATTAGTGTAAGGAAGTGAATCAAGGATGTCAATGCTCCCATGATATATATTCAGCACATACACACTGTAGTGCGCCACTGGGCCAATTGGCTTGAATAGTATCAAAAAAACCTGCCAAGAATGAAAGAAACGGTCAACACAAACTATAAAGCATACGTATTGAACAACCGGGATGAACAAAAACTTCTTGACAAACTCATCAAAAGGATGTACATAAAATTTTAAAAAGCAAGAGTTATGAAAACCTAACCAGCTTTGCGTTAAGAAGGTCTTCTCCCTTGCGAATAAACATTGGGAGGAGTTTAGCCGATTTTTTGGCATCAAACTTTGGAACTGTTGCAGCGACAAAATCATACTCCATGTAGTATTGTGTATTCACAAAAATAATAATTAAAACACCTTCCAAATGCCACTACACCAAACTAGATAAAAAAGGGAGATAGGGGTGCAAAGAACTAAAACCTGTATGAAGTAGGGACTAAGTACAGCCCTATCAGCAATAGAGAATATATCAGAGGTCTCTGGATTATCCTTCCACAAATTTATGAGATAGTCCATTACGTCTCTTTCCATCTGCTGCCCTTCACCGAAAAGAGTATAAATTACACGTCATGTGAGGTCAATCACATTCCCAGGGATGGTAAACATGCAGTAGCTTGTGCTGCAGATTTAAAAGGATGGGAAAAAATATTAGAACTTCAGATACAATAACAAACAGAAGTTCAGATCAAGGGGAAATGAACAGAAGTTCAGATACTATAACAACCAGAAGTTCAGATACTCTAACAACAGAAGTTCAGACACTATAACTCCAAGTCAAGGGATAAATGAACAGAAGTCGACATACTACAACAACAGAAGTTCAGACACAAAGTAGCATCTCTCGCAGGAACAAAGTTAAGAAGAATAAAACTCACTCAGAATACTTCTCCAGACCGTCTTTACTAAGCACATACTGTTTCAACCTCCGGGCCTCGGATAGATGAGGGTAACTGTACTTCTTCAGGGGGAGCGATAGCAGAACGCCACTTCAAAGGCAATCTTGATGCTCTCTTGGAGGAAGTTATGTTGCCAGACTCAACTGTCGTTTCCTCCTGGTGATGACAACATTCTTCCCACCTCTCCCAACAACAGCACCAGCAGCAGATTTACCATTCATCGGGTAAGCAATCTTCTCAAAATCATCGTCCGAAGAAATCAATTCTGCTTCTGCTGCTTCGACTGCACCAACCTTCCTGGAGCAAGGGGTTTTGGGAGTACCACAAATACCACCAGCCTGCTTCCCCAACATGGAAGGGATAAGCGTTCGAGGTATACCATCTTCTCTCGGAGTTGTACTCATCGATTCCTCCCTGGGCTAGTATTCATGTGACCCGAGGAATGAGTAGTGGTAATCGGTCAGGTACAATGCATCCACTGTCAAGCAAAATGAAGATGAAAAAACACCATTGAAATATAACTGAAGTTTAGGCACATCACAATGTGCAGTCCAACTAATATAGATGACATGGTTACTACTCAAGCTGACCTAAAAAAATTAGTTGCATTTAAAAACTAAATGAAGTTCAGGCACAACCAAAGGCACAGGTCAAGATAAACTGATGAACTGGAAACCATTCAACTACAGCTAACAAAACAATAGAAAGGCGTCATCTCTGAAGTTCAAGTAGAAGAAATGCTCGTGCCCAAGTAAGCAATGGAAGCAAAGAAACACTGAAACAAAACAAACAAGCAAAATAATAAAGATAAAAACGAAGTTCATGTACAAGAAATGCACCTCTCCATCTGAAAGCAGCAGCCCAGCCAGACCTCAGGAAGAAGTTCAAGTTCAAGAAAAAATGAAGTTCATGTAAAACAAAAGATGTAGTACATGTAAGCAATCCAAGTTCCAAGACTTACATGTGAAGTAGCCAAACAAAGCTTGGAAGTCTGTCTCAAACAGGTTAGAAGAAGCGATTGTGTACAACCATGTCTTCCTGATATCCGCGATATTTCCTTGGGAATAATTTGCAAGAACCCCATCGTAAAACTAATTAACATTTGTAAGCATGAAGAATCCGTAGTCGATATTTCCATCAAACACAAAAAAGAATGGTGTTAGAACAAAAAAGGAAGCCAACGAATAAAAGACGTCGTAGATTAAGTACAACTACAGTTAAACATAAGTGATAAAAAGAAAAGTGGAACTCATACTTGTTAGTCTGTTGGGGGACATCAATCCAATCCAAAGCGAAATGGTCGATGGAAATAGGACTGAAGGGCGTCTCCCTGTCGTTGCTGGCATCACTCCAAAGCTTCTTGATGTTATCGGTCATCCGTCGAAACAACCATACCGCACAGTCATCGTCTGGTCCATAATAGGAGTCGAGAAGCTGGAACTTTGAATTCTTCAGGTCGAGATACATCGAAACCCAATGACCAATACCACCCATGGAAGCGGGAATTTCAGGCAGGTCAAAAGTGGGGAAAACAATCTAAAGTGACATAAAGACATGAATCATTAAAAACTGAGAATTAATATCAAATGGTAAAAAGAAAAATAAAACAATATTAACAGAGTGGATCGCACTGCAAAACTAATACATAGGCAAATAACAAGATATTGCATACAAAATCATGTGCATCCATGCTATCTGGACCAGTCGCCAAGAAGTACTTCCTCACACGGGAATCAAATTGACCTCTCAAAATCTTGTCCTAAAATAATGTAGACAACACCAACATATGAAAATAAAAAAATGAGACAAACAAGTTTTAACTAAAATGATAAGGAACAAAACACAAAAGAAATCACTATATGGTTGACTTACACAAACCCAATACGGCAGGATGAGTTTATCCGATCCCTGGTACTTCGCACATAGACAATAGAGTGCAACCTCAGCCACATTAGATCGAAGCATTCCGCGAGGAGCAAAAGATATTGCGACATCTTCAACAGAAGCTTCACACTCCTTGTTTTGGAACATAATTATTGATCTAAAACAAGTAAAACAAGTTCAACATCGGAAACTCAGGAAGTTCAAAACACATACAAGCCCAGAAGTTCAGCTATATCACAACAGGCAGTTCAAAAAGGCCGAAAGTTCAGCACCAGAGAAGTAAAAAAATAGAAGTTTAGCAACATCAAGTAAAGAAGTTCAGGTACGAAACCACACGTGGTTAACAGGGGGTAGATGGATGTAAATGTTGACCAGCTGCACTCACCTCTTGGAACGATCATTCTTAAGCCTAGTTGCAGTGAAATAAAAGTCATCTACCTTCTTTCGAACGACAGCAAGGTCGCTATCTGCCCAGCAAAAGAAATGTAAATTAAGGCCAACATTCAAAGAACATTGATTCACGACAGTTTAATTCATAGCAACATTCAAACACAAGCACATCTCAGCTGATACACCAGAAAACATCACAACCCATGCATTACAAACCTCCCCCACATAAAAATAGGTTCACTTAACTTTATTTACAAACCACACAACAAAAGCACAAACCAGAGGTTCAACTTGCACCACACATGCATTTGACATGGATAACACGCACAAAAACAAACAACAAAATGGACGGGGGTGGGGAAAGAAGAGAGGAGCATGCTCCCCTCTTTATGGATTCTTTCCTAGACCAGTGGCAGCGCTGGAATGATCAACCTCCTCTCCATAGCCATCGCTTCCAGTATCTTCATCATCAACTCTAGTAGACATTGCAGCGTCATCAGGAAGGACACCAACAGCAGCTGGAGCAACTAGAGAATCTGAAACAACAAAAATGTTGGTTGTGTTTGAATAGCATCAACATCAACTGATGGCTCTGCTGCAGGAGACTTCTCCGAGCATGCAGCAGCCTTAACGGGATATTTCTCCAAAATGATATCTCCAGCTGTCTTGCCCTACTCAGCATCAGAAACCTCAGTTTTCTTGCCCTGCTCAACATCAAAAACCTCAGCGCCAATGGACGACTGAGGTTTAGTTGGGTCCACCCCGTCGGAGCAGCCGATGCCTGACAAGGACTTGTCTGCAACCTTCTCTGGAGGAACACTAGCATCATCTATTTGCAGCGAAAACAGAAAGTCATTACATAAAGGGCACATAGTGATAAAATGCACAAACAAGTAAGATTTAAAAATGAGATAAATGGACAAGAAAAATGGTACTTTATTTTCACTGCCATGAAGCTCATCAACTAATACATCACTAGAGGGAGCAGGTTCTTGCACAGGTGAAACATCCTCCTCAACCTTAGCACCATCATCAATAGCATACAAAAAAATGTAGAACACAAATACTTAATCAGCAGAAGTTCACATTACATAATCATAGAAGGTCAGCCATGACCACTGACACATACTGGAAGTCCAAATACACTAAGCATAACAGGTCAGATATCAAACTATAATACAAAAGGGAAAAAGGGCCAGTTATTGAAATCACAAAAGTTCAGGTGCTGTAGCCAATGAAGTTCACTTGCTATAAATAGAGAAGGTCAACTAGGAAACACTAGTACTAAAAAGAAAGACTTTACGACACGTGAAATCAACAAGGGTCACCTGTGACTAAAAATAGTAATTACTAAAAAGCTAACAATGAACATTAGTGCAAAGAAATGTCAAAAGCCAACATAAACAAACCGGTTTCGTATGCTCTACGTGACCTCCTTCACGACTGAAACGAACAGACTCATGCCTCTGAATCTGTCTCACAATAACACATGCCTCATCTTCAAAAGGCTTGCAACGAGCATCCTACATTTCCTTGAACAACACAAAGCTAGCCCGGAAGTGGAAAGTGCTCTGATGAAGCTCTTCAAGATATCTAGCTTCAATTGACAAAACCTCCCTTGAAGACTCGGCATCAAAACCGTGTTCGGGAGGAGAATCCCATCAATGCGACTAAGACGCTCAACAATTGACGGAACACAGGCCAACTCCCCACAAACAGTTTCAAGAAGACCGTCAATCTTAACAAGGGAAACATTGGCAGCTTCAAAAAAACTCTCGGAAGACACGCCACCTACAACACTCACACAGGCAGTAGAACCTCCTGGATCTACAGGGGGCGCCAGTATTAACATCCCGGGAGAATTCTAATCTTGGAGAAGTTCCACTCCCTAGGCCAGCGGCACGAGGCATAGTAAGAACAGGACGTTCAATAGGCCTAAAGAACACAACTTCAGCCTGTGTCTTCCACTGCATACAAAAACAAAAGTCAACACATCAGAAAAGAAATGAAGGAACATGGGAAGAAAAATATACAAGACAATACCAGAAGTTCAAGTTAAACTACACAAGAAAGAATGATGCATATAAACACTCACATGGAGTCTCCCAAACACCCAGTTGGCTGGGTCATCATCACCCTTCTTGACCAAGTCAGCCGCAGCAAGCTCAAGAAGCTTAGCCTAATCCATGAAATTGATGCGAGGGGTCCTTAAGTCAACATTAGGCATCCTGCCAATGATGAGGCAGTCTAGATACATAAGAAGTTGCACAATGGCACAGCCTGTGACAGCTTTTCCTCTGCTCTTACCTTGCTGATACCTAACAACAGCACTTCGTATGTCATCAACAACCAACTAGCAGTACTCCATATCTACCATATCCTCAAACACAAGATTCTCAGCCATTGCTGCCTCCCTGGACACTCGTGTAGACGTTCCAGGAATAACCACCTTCATGAAGACAATCAGGTAAAACACCTGCAGAGCAACATCATCCATCGTCTCATCCTTCACAACTTCGTGGAGGATATTCCGCAGATCCTTTGTCTTGATGTTGTCACATCTAGCATACCGAAGCTTGCCCTTCAGCCTCATAATAGCATCATCAAACCAATCATTTGAGGGCCTAGGAGGGGTACAATTACCCCAAGGGAATCCAAACAGATGGTGAATAGCATCACTTGTAATACGGAGAACCTTGTTCGCCACACCCATGTCCAGAATCATGGTTGTAGGGTCAATCCTCGTGTAGATGTTGCCCATCAAAGGACGAGAAATGTTCAAATCAACCTCCAAGTCAAACACACAACCAAACCCAGCCTTGATAACCCTCGTCTTGTGCCTAAGTTGTAGCATTTTTGCACACATCTTGACCTCTTTCAGTGAGCAGCGAACCGTTTTGTTAAAACGTTTCGCCTCATCTCCTCCTTGGCCACCTTCTTCGGGGACTTTGCCTCCTCTCCTCCTCCTCTCAGGCCGCTCCACAAGCTGATACCGAAAAAAAAACACAATGACAAGGAAAAAAGGCAGAATAATGAGATAAACAAGCTACACCAAAATTCCACAAATGCCTACATACGCAGTACATTTCAGAAGTCCAACTATATCTACATAGGGAGTACAACCATGTATGACCACAAGTTAACATGCTTTCAAGATGTTGGAAATTTACAAAGCAGAAGTTCAACCATGTATACCAAGGCAGTAATAAAACATGTATACCAGTAAGTTAAGCTAATTTATTCATGTATATATCCAGAAGTCTAACTATGTACACAAAGGTAGTAACACCATAAAAGCAAAGCAGTTCAGCTAATATATTCGTCCATATGAAGCAGAAGGTCAGCTATGCACGCCAAGGTTGTGATAAAAACAAAAACTACAACAAATCTACAAATGCTCTCAAAAGCAGTAAACATGAGACATTCATACTTGACTAACATCATCATCGCACCCTCGTCATCAGCGTTGAAATCAGCATCATCCTTTTCCTATAGATTAAGATGAGGACAATTCTTGACACCCTTGTTAACCTTTGCAGGTGCAACCTTGGGCTTAACACTGTATTTCTTCCCCTTAAAAGATGCACCGGCACCAAGCGGAGAAGGTGTAGGCACGGCAGTGGCAAGCACACGAGAACTACGGCGTGGCGTACCACCGAGGCCTAGCCCTTCATCTTCAGCAAGTTCAGTAGGCCTTGAAACATGTGGGCTCCTCCGAGGAGTAACTTCACCAACAACAAGCTTCCTCACAATAGTCTTCTTGATTTTCTTCTTAACAGGTACAACCGTGCCGTCAGTGCCACACGACACGTCTTCCTCAACAATAGGGCAATGCCGAAACGTGAGCTCAGCAAAATCAACAGATTCAGGGATATCAGAACCTTTCTGAAGGCGGGCCGCCCTCTTCTTGTGAAAATCTTCTTGCTTCTTCCTCTTGCGTTGGTCCTCCAGAAGAAGCTGAAGAGGCACATCCCCAGGTTGCGTGACAGGTTCATTGCCATCAACAGACTGCGACTGCGTCTCTGACATCTGAAGAGAGCACAAAGGATCCGGAACGGAATCAAATCCTTTGACTGATGGAGCCCCTTGCTCGGCAGCAGCAGTGTTTTCTAGTAAATCCAACTCAGATAGAACATCATTGATGGTGTTCACAGCTTCCTCCTCCGTGGACACATCTGCAAGAACACAAAAAAAGCAACGCAAAAAATAAAAAAAGTCAGGAACAAAAACATAAACAACCAATGGGAACAAGTTAAAAAAACATGGCTCGAGAATTTAAAATGAAAAGAAAAGGAGTTGCACATACTAGGTGAAGCAAGAGCTGCAGAAGCAAGATCCTCGAGGCTTGAAATATTCTCAAGGCTCAAAGCAACCTCCGCAATCACAGTCAAAGGAAAAATGGGTGATTTAGCCGCATTAGATATTGGAGCATCAGTATTAACTTCTGAAGCTCCATCTTGATCGCAGGCATTTTTATCAGAACTATTCAATTCATCACCAACTACCAAAAAGGCAAGTAAAAAGGCAGTTGACTTCTAATCTACAATACTACACCAAAGGGAGTCCTACTTTTAAATCAATGTCCAATACCCAGAAGTTCAACAATACCTAACAAAGCAGTAAACACAACAAACAATCTACAATTAACATACTAAATATAGAACAATCTACACCAGAGGGGCTACTACATATAAGATGAATGTCCGGAAGTTCAACAATATATAACAAAGCAGTAAAACAAATGCGTAGAACAAAAGTTCAACCAAATTTCATTATAAACAAACAATAATTAAAACCAGAAATTCAACAATGTTACCCAGAAGTTCAACAATACCTAACAAAGCAGTAAACACAACAAACAATCTACAATTTACATACTAAATATAGAAAAATCTACACCAGAGGGGCAACTACATATAAGATGAATGTCCAGAAGTTCAACAATATATAATAAAGCAGTAAAACAAATGCGTAGAACAGAAGTTCAACCAAATTTCATTATAAACAAACAATAATTAAAACCAGAAGTTCAACTATGTGACCCCAGAAGTTCAACAATACCTAACAAAGCAGTAAACACAACAAACAATCTACAATTTACATACTAAATATAGAACAATCTACACCAGAGGGGCTACTACATATAAGATAAATGTCCAGAAGTTCAACAATATATAACAAAGCAGTAAAACAAATGCGCAGAATAGAAGTTAACCCACATTTCATTATAAACAAACAATAATTAAAACAAGAAGTTC
>LR738714.1:318455109-318473854 GCA_902687465.1 Secale cereale
AACAAAGCAGTAAACACAACAAGAAATCTACAATTTACATACTAAATATAGAACAATCTACACCAGAGGGGCTACTACATATAAGATGAATGTACAGTAGTTCAACAATATATAACAAAGCAGTAAGACAAATGTGCAGAACAGAAGTTCAACCAAATTTCATTATAAACAGACAATAATTAAAACCAAAAGTTCAACTATGTGACCCAAAAGTTCAACAATACCTAACAAAGCAGTAAACACAACATACAATCTACAATTTACATACTAAATAAAGAACAATCTACAGCAGAGGGGCTACTACATATAAGATGAATGTCCAGAAGTTCAACAATATATAACAAAGCAGTAAAACAAATGCGCAGAACAAAAGTTCAACCAAATTTCATTATAAACAAACAATAATTAAAACCAGAAGTTCAACTATGTACCCAAGCAAGTAGCACATAAAAAATATGTAGCATGAGCAGAAATACTATTTCAGAGGCAAACTAAATATCAATAGCATGAAAGTGATCACACACAAAAAAACAAAAGATATACATGAAGGAAATATGCCCTAGAGGCAATAATAAAGTTGTTATTTATATTTCCCTATATCATGATAAATGTTTATTATTCATGCTAGAATTGTATCAACCGGAAACTTAGTACATGTGTGAATACATAGACAAAACAAAGTGTCCCTAGTATGCCTCTACTAGACTAGCTCATTGATCAAAGATGGTTATGTTTCCTAACCATAGACATGAGTTGTCATTTGATCAACGGGATCACATCATTAGGATAATGATGTGATGGACAAGACCCATCCGTTAGCTTAGCACTATGATCGTTTAGTTTTACTGCTATTGCTTTCTTCATGACTTATACATGTTCCTATGACTATGAGATTATGCAACTCCCGAATACCGTAGGAACACCTTGTGTGCTATCAAACATCACAACGAAACTGGGTGATGATAAAGATGCTCTACAGGTGTCTCCAAAAGTGTTCGTGGTGTTGGCATAGATCAAGACTAGGATTTGTCACTCCGAGTGTCGGAGAGGTATCTCTGGGCCCTCTCGGTAATGTACATCATAATAAGCCTTGCAAGCAAAAGACTAATGAGTTAGTCACGAGATGATGTATTACGGAACGAGTAAAGAGACTTGCCGGTAACGAGATTGAACTAGGTATAGAGATACCGACGATCGAATCTCGGGCAAGTAACGTACCAATGACAAAAGGAACAACGTATGTTGTTATGCGGTTTGACCGATAAAGATCTTCATAGAATATGTAGGAGCCAATATGAGCATCCAGGTTCCGCTATTGGTTATTGACCGGAGATGAGTCTCGGTCATGTCTACATAGTTCTCGAACCCGTAGGGTCCGCACGCTTAACGTTTGATGACGATCGGTATTATGAGTTTATGAGTTTTGATGTACCGAAAGAGTTCGGAGTCCCGGATGAGACCGGGGACATGACGAGGAGTCTCGAAATGGTCAAGACGTAAAGATCGATATATTGGACGACTATATTCGGACATCGGAAAGGTTCCGAGTGATTTGGGTATTTTTTGGAGTATATGGGCCTTATTGGGCCATAAGGGAATAGAGGAGAAAGGCCAAAAGGAAGGAGGCGCCCCCCCCCCCTCTGGTCCAAATTGGACAAGGGGTGCAGTCCCCTTTTCCTTCTCCCTCTCCACCTCTTTCCTTCTCTCCTACTCCGGAAAGGAAAGCGGAATCCTACTAGGACTTGGGAGTCCTAGTAGGACTCCCCACACTTGGCGCGCCCCCTCTAGGGCCGGCCTCTCCCTTGCTCCTTTATATACGAGGGAAGGGGGGGAACCATAGGACACACAAGTTGAATTGTTTTAGCCGTGTGCGGTGCCCCTCTCCACAGAAACACACCTCGGTCATACCGTTGCAGTGCTTAGGCGAAGCCCTGTGCCGGTAGATACATCATATTTGTCACCACGCCGTCGTGCTGGCGAAACTCTCTCGTGAAGCTCAACTGGATCAAGAGCTCGTGGGATGTCATCAAGCTGAACGTGTGTTGAACGCAGAGGTGCCGTATGTTCGGTGCTTGATCGGTTGGATCGCGAAGAAGTTCGACTACATCAACCGCGTCACTTGACGCTTCCGCTCCCGGTCTACGAGGGTACGTAGACACACTCTTCCCCTCGTTGCTATGCATCTAGTAGATAGATCTTGCGTGATCGTAGGAAATTTTTGAAAATAATACGTTCCCAACAGTGGCATCAAGAGCCAGGTCTATGCGTAGATGATATGCACGAGTAGAACACAATGAGTTGTGGGCGATACTAGTCATACTGCTTACCAGCATGTCATACTTTGCTTCGGTGGTATTGTGAGATGAAGTGGCCCGACCGACATTACGCGTACGCTTACGCGAGACTGGTTTCATCGTGATGAGCACTTGATGCTTAAAGGTGACTGGCGGGTGTCTGTCTCTCTCAATTTAGCTGAATCAAGTGTGCCTACGCCCGGTCCTTGTGAAGGTTAAAACAACACATACTTGACGAAACATCGTTGTGGTTTTGTATGCGTAGGTACGAACGGTTCTTGCTAAAGCCCGTAGCAGCCACGTAAAACTTGCAACAACAAAGTAGGGGACGTCTAACTTGTTTTTGCAGGGCATGTTGTGATGTGATATGGTCAAGACATGATGAGTTATACGGTTTTGTATGAGATGATCATGTTTTGTAAAGTTATCGGCAACTGGCAGGAGCCATATGGTTATCACTTTATTGTATGAAATGCAATCGCCATGTAATTGCTTTACTTTATCACTAAGCGGTAGCGATAGTCGTAGAAGCAATAGTTGGCGAGACGACAACGATGCTACGATGGAGATCAAGGTGTCGCGCCGGTGACAAAGGTGATCATGATGGTGCTTTGGAGATGGAGATCAAAAGCACAAGATGATGATGGCCATATCATGTCACATATTTTGATTTGCATGTGATGTTTATCTTATTATGCTTCTTATTTTGCTTAGAACGATGGTAGCATTATAAGATGATCCCTTACAAAATTTCAAGGTACAAGTGTTCTCCCTGAGTATGCACCGTTGCGAAAGTTCTTCGTGCCGAGACACCACGTGATGATCGGGTGTGATAAGCTCTACGTTCAAATACAATGGGTGTAAGACAGTTTTGCACACGCAGAATACTCGGGTTAAACTTGACGAGCCTAGCATATGTAGATATGGCCTCAGAACACTGGAGACAGAAAGGTCGAGCGTGAATCATATAGTAGATATGATCAACATAAGATGTTCACCATTGAAACTACTCCATCTCACGTGATGATCGGACATGGTTTAGTTGATTTGGATCACGTGATCATTTAGATGACTAGAGGGATGTCTATCTAAGTGGGAGTTCTTAAGTAATATGATTAAATTGAACTTTAATTTATCATGAACTTAGTCCTCGTAGTATTAGCATATCTATGTTGTAGATCAATAGCTCACGATGTTGCTCCCCGTTTATTTTTTATATGTTCCTAGAGAAAACTAAGTTGAAAGATGTTAGTAGCAATGATGCGGAATTGTTTCGTGATCTGAGGATTATCCTCATTGCTGCACAGAAGAATTATGTCCTTGATGCACCATTAGGTGACAGACCTATTGCAGGAGTAGATGTAGACATTATGAACGTTTTGACAAAAGCTCGGTATGATGACTACTTGATAGTTTAAGTGCACCATGCTTTACGGCTTAGAACCGGGACTTCAAAAACGTTTTGAACGCCACGGAGCATATAAGATGTTCCAAGAGTTGAAATTAGTATTTCATACTCATGCCCGTGTCGAGAGGTATAAGACTTCTGACAGTACTTTGCCTACAAGATGGAGGAGAATAGCTCAACCAGTGAGCATGTGCTCAGATTGTCTGGGTACTACAATTACTTGAATCAAGTGGGAGTTAATCTTCCAGATAAGATAGTAATTGACAAAGTTCTCTAGTCACTATCACCAAGTTAGTAGAACTTCGTTATGAACTATAATATGCAAGGGATGACGAAAGTAATTCCCGAGCTCTTCGCGATGCTGAAGCCGGCGAAGGTAGAAATCATGAAAAAGTATCAAGTGTTGATGGTTAACAAGACCACTTGTTTCAAGTAAAGGGCAAAGGGATAGAAGGGGAACTTCAAGAAGAATGACAAGCAAGTTGTCACTCCCGTGAAGAAACCCAAAGCTAAAACTCAAGCCTGAAACTAAGTGCTTCTACTACAAAGGAAATGGTCACTAGAAGTGGAACTGCCCTAGATACTTGGCGGATAAGAAGGATGGCAAAGTGAACAAAGGTATATTTTGATATACAGATTATTGATGTGTAATTTACTAGTGTTCATAGCAACCCCTGGGTATTTGATACCGGTTCAGTTGCTAATATTAGTAACTCGAAACGAGAATTGGAGAATGAACAGAGACTAGTTAAAGGTGAAGTGACGATGTGTGTTGGAAGTGGTTCCAAGATTGATATGATCATCATCACACACTCCCTATACTTTCGGGATTAGTGTAAAACCTAAAGAAATGTTATTTAGCATTTGTGTTGAGCCTGAATATGATTTGATCATATTTGTTGCAATACAGTTATTCATTTAAAGTCATAGAATAATTGTTATTCTGTTTACATGAATAAAACCTTCGATGGTCATACACCCAATGAAAATAGTTTGTTGGATCTCGATCGTGGTGATACACATATTCATAATATTGAAGCCAAAAGATGCAAGGTTAATAATGATAGTGCAACTTATTTGTGGCACTGCCGTTTAGGTCATAATGGTGTAAACCGCATGAAGAAACTCCATAGTGATGGACTTTTGGAATCACTTGATTATGAATCACTTGGTGCTTGCGAACCATGCCTCATGGGCAAGATGACTAAAACTCCGTTCTCCGGAACAATGGAGCGAGCAACAGATTTGTTGGAGATCATACATACAGATGTATGTGGACCAATGAGTGTTGAAGCTCGCGACGGGTATCGTTATTTTCTGACCTTCACTGATGATTTGAGAAGATATGGGTATGTCTACTTAATGAAGCACAAGTCTGAAACATTTGAAAAGTTCAAAGAATTTCAGAGTGAAGTGGAGAATCATCGTAACAAAAAAAGAGTTTCTACGATGCGATCGTAGAGGTAAAATATTTGAGTTAGCGAGTTTGTCCTTCAATAAAAACAATGTGAAATAGTTTCACTACTCACGCCACCTGGAACACCACGGTGTAATGGTGTGTTGAACGTCATAACCGTACTTTATTAGATATGGTGCGATCGATGATGTCTCTTACCGATCTACCACTATCGCTTTTGGGGTTATGCATTAGAGACAGCTACATTCACATTAAATAGGGCACCATCTAAATCCGTGGAGATGACACCGTATGAACTATGGTTTGACGAGAAACCTAAGCTGTCATTTCTTTAAGTTTGGGACTGCGATGCTTATGTGAAAAAGTTTCAACATGATAAGCTCGAACCCAAATCGGAGAAGTAAATCTTCATAGGATACCCAAAAGAAACTGTTGGGTACACCTTCTATCATAGATCCGAAGGCAAGGTCTTTGTTGCTAAGAATGGATCCTTTCTAGAGAAGGAGTTTCTCTCGAAAGAAGTGAGTGGGAGAAAAGTAGAACTTGATGAGGTAATTGTACCTTCTCCCGAATTGGAAAGTGGAACATCACAGAAACTAGTTCCAGTGATTCCTACACCAATTAGTGAGGAAGCTAATGATGATGATCATGAAACTTCAGATCAAGTTTCTGCTAAACTTCGTAGATCAACCAGAGTTCGTTCTGCACCAGAGTGGTACGGCAACCCGGTTCTAGAAGTCATGTTACTGGACCATGATGAACCTACGAACTATGAGGAAGCGATGATGAGCCCAGATTCCGCAAAATGGCTTGAGGCCATGAAATCTGAGATGGGATCCATGTATGAGAACAAAGTGTGGACTTTGGTTGACTTGCCCGATGATCGGCAAGCCATCGAAAATAAATGGATCTTCAAGAGGAAGACTGACGCTGACGGTAATGTTACTGTTTACAAAGCTCGACTTGTTGCGAAAGGTTTTCAACAATTTCAAGGAGTTCACTATGACGAGACTTTCTCACCCGTAGCGATGCTTAAATCTGTCCGAATCATGTTAGCAATTGCTACATTTTATGAAATCTGGCAAATGGATAACAAAACTGCATTCTTTAATGGATTTATTAAAGAAGACTTGTATATGATGCAACCAGAAGGTTTTGTCAATCCTAAAGGTGCTAACAAAATGTGCAAGCTCCAGCGATCCATCTATGGACTGGTGCAAGCATCTCGGAGTTGGAATATACGCTTTGATAAGTTGATCAAAGCATATAGATTTATACAGACTTGCGGTGAAGCCTGTATTTACAAGAAGTGAGTGGGAGCACTACAACCTTTCTGATAAGTATATGTGAATGACATATTGTCGATCGGAAATGATGTAGAATTTTCTGGAAAGCATACAGGAGTGTTTGAAAGGATTTTTTCAAAGAAAGACCTTGGAGAAGCTGCTTACATATTGGGCATCAAGATCTATAGAGATAGATCAAGACGCTTGATAAGACTTTCGATGAGTACATACCTTGATAAGATTTTGAAGTAGTTCAAAATGGATCAGTCAAAGAAGGATTTCTTGCCTGACTTGTAAGGTGTGAAGTTGAGTAAGACTCAAAGCCAGACCACGACAGAAAAATATAGAGAGAATGAAAGTCATTCCCTATGCCTCAGCCATAGGTTCTATAAAGTATGTCATGCTGTGTACCAAACATGTTGTGTACCTTGCCATGAGTTTGTCAGGGGGGTACAATAGTGATCCAGTAGTAGATCACTATACAACGGTCAAAATTATCCATAGTAACTGGATGACTAAGGAAATGTTTCTCGATTATGGAGGTGATAAAGAGTTCGTCGTAAAGGGTTACGCCGATGCAAGCTGTGACACTAAATCCAGATGACTCTAAGTATCAATCTGGATGCGTATTAAAAGTGGGAGCAATTAGCTAGAGTAGCTCCATGCAGAGCATTGTAGACATATAAATTTGCGAAATACATACGGATCTGAATGTGACAGACCCGTTGACTAAACTTCTCTCACAAGCAAAACATGATCACACCTTATTACTCTTGGGTATTAATCACATAGCGATGTGAACTAGATTATTGACTCTAGTAAACCCTATGGGTGTTGGTCACATGGCGATGTGAACTATGGGTGTTATTCACATAACGATGTGAACTATCGGTATTAAATCACATGGCGATGTGAGCTAGATTATTGACTCTAGTGCAAGTGGGAGACTGAAGGAAATATGCCCTAGAGGCAATAATAAAGTTGTTATTTATATTTCCCTATATCATGATAAATGTCTATTATTCATGCTAGAATTGTATTAACCGGAAACTTAGTACATGTGTGAATACATAGACAAAACAAAGTGTCCCTAGTATGCCTCTACTAGACTAGCTCATTGATCAAAAATGGTTATGTTTCCTAACCATAGACATGAGTTGTCATTTGATCAACGGGATCACATCATTAGGAGAATGATGTGATGGACAAGACCCATCCGTTAGCTTAGCACTATGATCGTTTAGTTTTACTGCTATTGCTTTCTTCATGACTTATACATGTTCCTATGACTATGAGATTATGCAACTCCCGAATACCGTAGGAACACCTTGTGTGCTATCAAACATCACAACGTAACTGGGTGATCATAAAGATGCTCTACAGGTGTCTCCAAAAGTGTTCGTGGTGTTGGCATAGATCAAACTAGGATTTGTCACTCCGAGTGTCGGAGAGGTATCTCTGGGCCCTCTCGGTAATGTACATCATAATAAGCCTTGCAAGCAAAAGACTAATGAGTTAGTCACGAGATGATGTATTATGGAACGAGTAAAGAGACTTGCCGGTAACGAGATTGAACTAGGTATAGAGATACCGACGATCGAATCTCGGGCAAGTAACATACCAATGACAAAAGGAACAACGTATGTTGTTATGCGGTTTGACCGATAAAGATCTTCGTAGAATATGTAGGAGCCAATATGAGCATCCAGGTTCCGCTATTGGTTATTGACCAGAGATGAGTCTCGATCATGTCTACATAGTTCTCGAACCCGTAGGGTCCGCACGCTTAACGTTTGATGACGATCGGTATTATGAGTTTATGAGTTTTGATGTAACGAAGGAGTTCGGAGTCCCGGATGAGACCGGGGACATTACGAGGAGTCTCGAAATGGTCGAGACGTAAAGATTGATATATTGGACGACTATATTCGGACATCGGAAAGGTTCCGAGTGATTCGGGTATTTTTCGAAGTATATGGGCCTTATTGGGCCATACGGGAATAGAGGAGAAAGGCCAAAAGGAAGGAGGCGCGCGCCCCCCCCCCCTTCTGGTCCGAATTGGACAAGGGGTGCGGCCTCCTTTTCCTTCTCCCTCTCCATCTCTTTCCTTCTCTCCTACTCCGGAAAGGAAAGGGGAATCCTACTAGGACTTGGGAGTCCTAGTAGGACTCCCCACACTTGGCGCGCCCCCTCTAGGGCCGGCCTCTCCCTTGCTCCTTTATATACGGGGGCAGGGGGGCACCCTAGGACACACAAGTTGAATTGTTTTAGCCGTGTGCGGTGCCCCTCTCCACAGAAACACACCTCAGTCATACCGTTGCAGTGCTTAGGCGAAGCCCTGCGCCGGTAGATACATCATATCTGTCACCACGCCGTCGTGCTGGCGAAACTCTCTTGTGAAGCTCAACTGGATCAAGAGCTCGTGGGACGTCATCAATCTGAACGTGTGTTGAACGCGGAGGTGCCGTACGTTCGGTGCTTGATCGGTTGGACCGCGAAGAAGTTCGACTACATCAACCGCGTCACTTGATGCTTCCGCTCCTGGTCTACGAGGGTACGTAGACACACTCTTCCCCTCGTTGCTATGCATCTAGTAGATAGATCTTGCGTGATCGTAGGAAATTTTTGAAAATACTACGTTCCCAACAATACACTATAAATATAGAACATTTGGGAAGTCCAACAACTCTTGGTGACAAAGTTCACCAGCAATTCATCAAAATAAAAATTAAGCAACACTCTACTAACTTAAAACTAAGGGCAAATTGCACGCACATGACCTTTGTTAGAAGTTCAGACATTTAAGAAAGGGTAGTCCAACAAGACAACTAAGTGAAGTTTTGGGCAGACATATATAAGAAAAATCCTATTTAAAATACAAGATCCAACCACAATAAAATACCTGGAGAAGGTTTTGAAGCCATGACAACACAACCCCTTGATGAATGGAACTCCAAACCCTAGAACATCCTACTGAAAACAGGTGATAGATTGTGTATAGTTAGCAAGCAGAAAATCATACAAATACGAAAAGCCACTAAATCAAACCCTAGGATGAAACAACAAGAACATATCAAGAAGTATGAAAAGATGAACAGTAGCACATCTAGGCAAGCACAACAAAAAAAGTATCCATAAACTAACTAGCATGTGACAGACACAATCTAGATTACGAAATCAACAACACTAAGAAAATTAGATGCATCAGATCTATCATCAACCATAGCACCACACCCTCCCTTACATGCATCTGACTGCTGGAATCACCAAAGGGCAAATGAAATCCACTCAACTATGAAGGGAGAAATAGCACATAGAAGCATCTCACAAACAAATCTGACCACGGGGGAATGGAATCCACAACCACACGCACAAGAACCCTACCTAATCTCCCACCCAACCATCAGAAGAAGGGGCAGGAGGCGGGCGCGACAACACACAGAAGAAACAGAGAGGCCTCGATAGATCTGGCGAAACTAAGGGCAAGCATTAAGGGGGGTAGCATTTGTACCTCTCCAAACGACCCCCGCACGCACGAATCCTCGGCGGTTCTTCCACTCCCCACGACGCCACGCACACCTTGGAACCGCGCAGGCAGTTGCCGCCCTCGCTTCAGAGCAGGACAGAGCGGGCTAAGGGAGGGAGAGTGCAGCGTGGGACAAAAATAGGAGCGGGGGGCATGCGTCTGTTACTCGACTCATGAGGGTAGGGGACAACGATGGAGAAATCGGGAGGAGTTGGAGGGGACGAAGGCAGCAGAGTAACGGAGAGGGGGAAGAGAGCGAGCGACAGGGAGAGGGGGGTTTTCTGACAGGTGGTGCCGATAGAGATGGACACTTAATGCCTCTCTGGCGTGGGTGTTGTGCGCTGGCGAAATTACAGTTTTACCCCCCAACAGCTAAAAAAGTAAATACATCTATAGATAAATGAATGCACCCTTTGAATGCATCTATTATAATGCGATAAGATCGCACAACAGTTCTGCTGATATCCTTAAAACCAAAAATTGATGGCACATACACTACCAAGTGAAGAAAAATACATACAAAATATGCACCTACAGAAACAAGTGAAAGAAGTTCAAAAAATAAAGAACAGAAGTTCAAGTACACTAATCAGAGAAGTAAAGGCATATGAATAAATAAACACTAAGAAACAAAAAGAAGAAGTTCAAGTACAAAAATAGATGAAGTCCATATCCAACTAAAATACACAAATTAAAAACAATATAGAAGTTCAAAACCAAATATAGAAGTTAATAAAATCATTTTTATCAACATTTATTGATGAAGTTCAAGTTGTAAAAACACAGAAGTTCGGGGGTTTGAAAAAACATCAAATGAACATGTAAAAAAACAAACTCCACAGAAGCAAAAATATTGTAAGTTCAGGTTAAACACATATTGAACATGCCTTTTTGCTTGCATTTTCAAACGTGGAAACACACAAGTTCAATCACTGATACAATAGATGTCCAGCTTCTAGTACAGACCTTGAGAATAAGAAGAACAAAGAGTGATCATATAGAAGTCCGGGGTTATCTAAAACCAGAAAACAAGCATACAAAACAAGCAAAAACAGAGGACTTGCTGCATAACCTTGCAAAATAAAGGAAAATTAGAAGTTCAACCATTAATAAAAAAGAAGTCCAACTTCTACTGAAGATAGTGGATGATCAAAAAACTATCCCAAAAACATAGATTAAAGGAAAAGAGGATGCATGTGCATGTGGTCCTGCTCCACAGTTACACACATGACGGCAGTCAACAACATAAAACATACTTGATTTTTTATATAACAACAGAAACAGACTAGATCGTATTGCCTCATCTCCTAAAGCATGCGTAAAAGAGCACAGAAGTTCAAGTACAATAATTATAGCCGTCTAGCTTGTACAACAGAACATAAAATGATTGAAAAAACAGAACCGATCAAATTTGGTTCCCAGATTTAATCGTTTGGGTCAATTCCAACATGTCAACAACCATTTCGAACGTCGTCATACTCTAGATAAAACATCAAAAAAAGATCCGCCATC
Source organism: Secale cereale (assembly GCA_902687465.1). NCBI lineage: Eukaryota > Viridiplantae > Streptophyta > Magnoliopsida > Poales > Poaceae > Secale > Secale cereale. Next base: position 318,466,553 of record LR738714.1, read on the forward strand.
AAGCTGTCCGCTCAAACAACGAACCTCGGCGGGAGGCAGAAGGTCCAATCCACAATTTTGGAATGAATGACCCAGCCAAATCAAATTAACAACGCATGAAAGATTAAACCTCCATTTTGAACGTCATCATGCTCTAGATAAACATGAACATGATTCTCATCATGTTGTCCCTCGAACAGAAAACCACGGCGGGAGGCAGAAGATCCAATCGCCGCATTTTGATTTGTATGAGCCCGCATAATCAAATTAACAACATGGGCAGGATTCAGTCTAACTACTGCACGCAAATCCGCCGCCAATTTGAATAGCAAAACTACAAATCTACAACAGCGGCCGAAACCACTCCCGCTGACGAAGAACATAGGCGGCGGAACACCAAATCGAATTCGTTCGAAAATAACAACCAAACATGCAGTAAAATCGTACCTAAACCCAATTCTCATCGTGTTAGAGATTCTAGAACATCCAGTACATGCAAAAAACTTGTAACAGACCCATGTTCATCACTGCCCGAGAGCAAATCCGCCAACGAGCTAGATTGCGAATCGAAACAAGCATTTAGTTGCTAAAAAACGTGTCCACATTACACTTTAATCACAAACAACACGAATGATCAGAAAAACTCGCGGTAGAAGGCACGGTCGCGAAGATAGCCCGAAAGTCGAGTTCGTACATAGGGAAGTTCTGGCCAATTACTCAGGCAGCTCAGGTTGTGATCAGAATAGTGTTTATGTATATTCTGATCACGGGATGAGAATAATATTCTGATCACAACCTGACCTGCCCGCTAGTAGTACGTTGAACTTCCCTCTGAACTATGTTGAACTTCCGCCAACATTGCCCAAACGGGGCTTCCGATATGCCGTTGTAAAGCTATGAGCACCAATATCATGACCCAACTTAAATTTTTGTCAAAATGTAAACGGTTTAAGAGAAGTTTTGAAAACCATTTTTTCTTCACAAAAAAATGTGAATCATACTTTCGATCGCATTTCTAAAATGTTTATCGGAATGAGGCATATAATATGGCATTGGAAAGCTGCTGCAAAACTGCTCCTTCCACATGTTGAATGTTTTCTCTATTTTCCTATGGTTAAAGAGTAATTTGGAAAAACTTAAAATTTCGCAAACCGAATTGCCGACTTTGTATTTTCGATGTCATTTCTAAATGTCTAATCCAATTGAGGCATATGATATGGCGTTGGAAAGCTTATGAAAATGAGCTACTTTTTCATGTTGAAACATTTTTTTCTAATTATGAATGGTTTAAGAGTAATTTGGAAAACGGTACAAGTCCTACCGAGTTCGTATTTTCGAGCTCGTTTTTTAACCGTGCGTCCGAATGCAGCAACTGATATGGCGTTGGAAAGCTTGAGGAAATGCGAAACGTTTTGGTTTGTATTGTTTCACCCAGTTCTTCACGGTTAAATTTCGAAAATGGCTAAAAATGTATTTTCGCCGTATTTCCTACAAACTTTGTCGCAATGGGGCAAATAATATATTGTTGAAAACCTATGGAAAATGCGAAACTTTTTCATGTTGATTGTTTTCTCTGATTCGTAGCCGTGTTCGAGTAATTTCGAAATCATCGAGATCATACGTCCAGCCTTTATCGCGAAACAGATTCTTCAAAAATGCACCGCGTAAAGAACTTGAACTTCTGGGCACGTGTAGTTGAACTTCACTCTGTTTTTCACGTTTTTTTTCTCGTAGCTCTCGATCCACTGCTCGTATCTCTCCATCCACTCACCTGAATTGATCAAATGATATACCGATGAAAAGCTATTGTAAACACACAACTTTCCTGTGTTGATCATTTTTTATACTCACGACGGTTTTAAAAGTTTTTCATGTGAAATTCATTTAGTGCAGTAGTTGAACTTCTATTGTTTTCATGTTGAACTTCTGTGACGTATTTTCTTTTGTAATTTTCTCATCCATTCGCCAGTGTTGCACAAATGAAATTCCTTTTGTACAAACCTCTCTCACAATAATTTTTGTAACTTTCTCCGACCGAGGACTTGAACTTACACAAATGATATTCCTGTCGTTTTGAAATAAATTAGAAAATGACGAGATCATGATTTTTGCCTTCAGCGCGAATGGAAATGCAGTGCGTAAAGTAGTTGAACTTCTTGGGCATGTTTGTTTGAACTTCACTCTATGTTTGACATGTTGTTTTTTGTCTATAGCTCTCAAACCACTTACCGAAATTGAGCAAATGATATATCGATGGAAAGCTGTTGAAAACACGCAACTTTTTCGTGTTCACCAATTTTTCATACTCGCGACAGTTCAAAATATTTTTGAATGCGTAAAAATGTGTTTTTAACGGTATACATAAAACTTTTAAACCATTCATCAGAATATACCATATAATAAACCAATGGAAAGCTTATGAATACGAGAATCTTTTTCATATAGACAGGCATTACATTTTTTGTCGTTTGAGAGCCGTTTTAAAAATGGCAAAACACGGTTGTTTTTTGCTTATTTTTTACATGTAATTGAAGGTCGGACGTCTCGCACTAGAGATCTAGAACTTCACCGGGAGGAGCACATGAACTTCTTGCAACAAACCTTTGAAGCTTTTAGGTTTCCATTCTTATATTCATATCTGAAACGCATTTCGTATTGTAGTTGAACTTCTTGCAGTTTTCACCTTAAACTTCTGTCACTTTTTTCTTGTAGACATTTTTTAAATTTGTTGTTGTTCATAAAAATGTCGAAAATGATGTCATTTCTTGTTTTCTTTTTTGGACATGAATCTCAGGTTTTTACAAAGATCTTGAGTAATTTAATTTTAACTTCTTTGTTTTAATTTGTCATTTTTTTTGTTATTTTTAAGTAATATTGAACTACTCTCTTTTTTCAAATTGAACTTATTGGATTTATTCTTTAATAACTTGGAAAATTTGTGTTTTTATAAAGATCGAACCACTATATTTTTTTGTAATTTGATATACACGATTTTACCAAAAGAAACACAATACATGGCCACTAAGAAGAACCATTGAACCGCTTTGATACTTAATTTTGAACTTGGTCTTGCTAGAAATGGAGAAAATCTGTTTTTTTATATTTAAAAATTAAATTGCTCTAGTATTTCAATTTGGCCTTCTTGATTTTATACAGAAAAAATATTTTTATAATGTTTTGTTATTTTAACCTAAACTTCTTATTTTTAAAATAAACATTAAATTGAGGTGTCATATTAGTTTCAACTTATTATGTTTTTTAAGACTAACAACTTTTTTGATCGGTGCACTTCTTTTCTCACAATGACTTATTTTCGTGGACCGGATTATACAAAGTGCATGTTTGTTTATAACAAGAGAGGAATATTTTTTTCAACATATACTTTCTTGAATGATACACTTTACATACAAAGATCCTCAAAGAATAAGTTGTTATGGCACGTGATAACCAACACATAATTTTTGTTGGATAGACAGAATGCATCCGTTCACATGAACAAATAATCCATCCAATAGTCATTATGCATCATAAACTCTATAGGAGATGACAGAATGTAAAGAACAGCAGGGAGTAAAATGTTCATATACACAAGCACCTAATGTTCTAGTACAAGAAACAGCCAAATGAAAATCAACAAATTATTTGTAGCACACACTTTCTTGTATACCACATACTTATCCACCAAGAACCTGGACAAATGTTCATTAGCACAAACAGTAAAAATGAGCTCTCAAAAACACACACAGAAGTTCAGTAGCAGTACGTGTAGCCGTCCAGGTACATCCACAGCAATAGCCATCCAAGTACAACCACAGCAGCAGCCGTCGAGCAGACAAAGTGCAGTAGTAGCTCGCCTCCCATACAGTGAGCACACACAGATCGAACTGAAGAGGCTGGCCAGACCGGACTTCACAGGCGGCACGCTCACACCATACGCGCTGCACCCGCATGACAAGAGGCGCCGCTGGGATCCCAGGCGCCTCCTACGGACCTCCTCTGCTGTGCCGGCATGCGCGGGCATTTTCCTGGGGCTGGCGCTGCAGAGAACCTTCCTTTGGGAAGGTCAAGGTGGTCCTAGTGAGAAGGACGACCGCCGCTAAGTTCATTTTTTGCAACTGCTGGATTCTGGTTGCTGGTACATCAAATCCTTTGGATAATACAATATAGAGAGAAGATCTTAAAACAAACAACAAGAAACAACTGCTGCTTGTTGCTAACGAACGGGGACAGAGAGAGATAGAGGTAAGATTGGAGCATGTGTGGAAAAAATGGGTGAGAGATGGAGCACAGCAGCCGTCGCCATGCTGCAGCTCGTGGGGCTGTGGTGGAGAAGCGGCTGCAGGTGCGAGACCCCAGTCATAGGCAGCAGCGCGCAAGAGATGGGGGTGCAGGGGCGTCGAGTTGGGATGTGCATGGACAAAGACACGTCGGAGATGGCAGTGCGGTGCAGAGGATCCGGGCGCGGAGATGGTGGTGGGCGCATGGGTACCGTGGAAGCATGGGCAGGCGGCACGGAGGCATCTCGGCGTGCAGGGCGGAAGGTCGTCGGAGCCTTCTGGCGGTAGTGCGGCGCGTAGGATCGGAGGTCGTGGGAGCCATGTGGCGGAGGTGCGACACACATGGCCACATATCGTCGGGGCTTGTGGTGGCGGCGCGGTGCGGAGGGCCGGAGGTCGTCGGGGCCTCGGGCGACAGCGCGGTGGGCAGGGCTGGTGGCGGAGGCTTGGGGCAGCGGCGCAAAGCACGCGGTAGGTGGGGATCGGGAGGTTGGGGCGGGGTTGGGGTGGGTTTTTCTTTTCCTTTTTCTCATGTGCCGGCTCGCTATATTTCTTTCAGAGTTCGGGAAAACCTCCGCGCCTCTTTAGAGGGCCATCGTGATTAGAATAACTATACTGATCCAGGATCAGAATAGTGTTACTCTATATACAGCCGGTCTATTCTGCTAATATTAGTAGAATAGTTATTTTAATAACACTTCCGCAGTGCACACTCAACGGAAGTGCACGTCATTGTTTGAACCAAGTGTGTTGCAGTACTCACGTGAGTGAACTTACCGTTGCAAAAACACCATGCGTTGTGTTTTTTCGGTACTTTTTTGCTCTAGTTTTTAACCGTTTACAAGAACAAGGCGTGTAATATACCGTTGAGAAGCTATGAATAGATGCTACTTCGCCATGTTGAACACTTTTCGAGATTCCTCACGGTTTAAGAGCAATTTTGAAAACGGTGCAGCCCACGACGAGTGGCAGCGAGCATTTTTTCGCGTTTTTTTCTAAACCGCTCGGCGGAACGAAGCAAATGATACACCGTTGGAAAGATATCGTCGAGGCGTATCTTTTTCATATCTTTTATTTTCTCTAATTCGTTACGGTTTAAGAGCAGTTTCAAATTTACTAAATCACGAAATTCTGTTTTTCGATTTTTTTAAAAAAATTTAGGTACTGTTTTAACCGTTTGTCGAAATGAGACGGGTAATAAATCGTTGAAAAGCTATGGACGAGGCATAACTTTCATATATTGAAATGTTTTTTAGATTCCTTACGGTTTATTTAATTTTGAAAATCGTGCGACTAACTACGAGTGGTAGCGGCCGTTTTTCGTGAAATTTTTACAAACCCTTCGTCGGAACGATCCAAACGTTACACCCGTTGGAAAGATATCATCGAGACACAACTTTTTCATGTAGAACACTTTCTCTAATTTCTTACGGTTTATGAGCATTTTTGAAATTATAAAAATGCGGACACTTTGTTTTTCGCGACACCAAAATCGACGAGTAAACTGCATCATACCAAAAACTGCACTGCTTCAGACTAAAAATCACACTACATCAGACGGGCTACTGAACTTCATTGCTTTTTGTCAGACATAAATTTTTCCAAGAAGATAAGTGGACTGCGGTTCATGTCGGGCATAAGTAAACCGCACCACTATCAAGAAGTGAACCCCATTAATTTTTTTTGTTTCTGTAACAATTTTTTGTACTTCACATTTTTTAGATTAAGTGAACCGCAACACTACCAAAAGTGAATTGCATGAGTTTTTGTTCACTTTTTCATACTTATTACTCTTGATGTGCGTAGACGAGGCGAGTGGACTACATGGATTGAACGAGTGAACTCCATGGTTGGGGCAAGCTAACTGCATTTTTTTTTAGAATTTTTCTTTCAAAAGATAATTAGATTTTAATAGTTTTTGTTTAAAATGAATTGCATTTTTAGAGAGGATGTGAACTTCTCAAGAGTTTTTATTATCTTTTTTTTCTTCACAAAGTAAACCACATGAGGGTTTGCATCAAACTGCATCTATCTGTTAACATTATTGACAAATAGGTCGCTAGATTTTACTCAACAGGTCTCAAAACCAAAATACAAACACAATCGGTTCTTTTTTTCTTTTGCACAACTCCTCACAGTAAGTGTACTGATTTTCTAGAGTAAATGTTGGTTGTGTGCTCCCACCTTTTTGGACTAAAGTGTTGCACCACTGTCATCGGTGAGCAGAAACAAAATAATTTTACGAGTACTGCACCAGTTTTTCATAGTGCACTACATGACTAAGTATAAAACTAACGATGATTTTGTGAGTACTGCACCACATTTTACGAGTGCACTGCATCAAACCGCACACCAATTTTCTTCCTGCAAGAACAAGTAAATTGAAACTTAAGAGCAAACAATAGTGGACTACATTTTACACTTGATAAGAAAAACACCAATAAAATGATCTGCATTAGGACGAGAGTGCACCACGGCCCCCACCGGAGTGCCCTACATCACCTGGGGGTCAGGAGCGAGCTTCTCTTCAGGCAGTTTCTGCCAGCAGTCTGCACGCCACGGTGTGGTTTCTCGTCAGATGGCATGAGTGGGAGAAGCAGAAGCAAGGAGAAGATGCAGGGGGGAGGGTGACTACCCATGTATGTTGCGGCCGCGACCGGTGGGGGCGACCAGAGGTTCTTCTCGGCGGCCTCTCGCCCGAGCCATGTCCACTGGAGAAGAGGTGATGGTGGAGTGGTTGACAGAGCGCTGGTAATCCCGTGGTAGCCGTCGCGTCGACGGGGGGCAGTAGGCAGTGGCCGCGATGGCCCAGCAGCGGGCGTCGAGGGAGGTCGCGGTCGATGGATCCATGGCAGATGAAGAAGGTTTGTTGGAGAAGGGAGGTCAGATGGGGTCGACGGTGGGTGACGCGCTCGGATGGTGGAGGCTCGGCATGGTGTGGATCACGCCGGATTTGGGAGGGCCATGGACGGTAGGCGTCGCCGAGCAGGGGCTGTGGCTGCGGCCGGGGCGGGGCCAGGGCCATGGAGGCCGGCGTCGCGGGGGG
>LR738714.1:318473919-318534531 GCA_902687465.1 Secale cereale
GGATCTCGGCGGATTTCGGAGAGGAAGAGGCTAGGGTAGGATGCCGGAGAACCCCGAGCTCGCCGAATCCCATGGCCAGAGATCCACGAAAGAAGGTGAGGAGAAGGACAGGGCTCCCGATGGTGCGCGGTTGGGCGGGGATGGCGGGGCTCCGGCGGCACATGGCGGCGACAGGGGGGCTCCAGCGGGGCGGGGCAGCGCCGGCGCGTGGTGGGGGCGGCCAGGTGGGAGCAGGGGTGGGGATGGGTCGCGGGGAGGGAGGCCAGTAGTGGAACCTAGAGGGGAGGTGGGGGTAGGTGCGGGGCAGGAAGAAGGTGGGAGGGAGGGCCGGGTCGATGGTGTTAGCAGAATAATGTCTTAAGGATGTTATCATAATAGACCCACCCTATTTCACTACGTGTAGCTTACAAAGTTTGTTGCATAGCCTTGTAACTTTGTACTCCATTTGTAAATTTGTAGTAGTCCTCTATACTATTTCACTACTCGTACTACAACCTCCCTCCTAGTTTATTGGCGCCCTTCGTAATTTTTGTCAAAAGTTGACCATAAATTTAACTAACTAAATGTTAATGCATGTCACACAAAATTATATCGTTGGATTCGTATTTGAACATAGTTTCCAAAGGTATAATTTTCGATGGCATCCAATGACATTTTGTTAGCTAAACCTATGGTTAAAATGTGACACTAAATACGACTAGTAAGTACTAGTACATTAGTACTAGTATACGTTGGTCAAATTATTCATCATATCCTCACATTGAATTGACGTGATAACACGCTGCGCGTGAGGTGACACAAGAGTCCCGACAGCGCTTTCGGTTCACCAAAGTGAGCCTCACCCCTCTGGTAGTACTACAACAGCACTCCCGCATTCTCTACAAAATCACTCTCACATTTCCTGCCGGTCTCCCCACCTCCCTGCCGCCGCCTTATTCTGATCCATTTGGTACGATGAGCGATGAGCTATTAGAGTTGCTATACTTCATTGCAAGTAGTCAAAAGTGAGACGCTGACAAAATCGATCTCAACAAGGATGCTCTTCAAGCTAGCCGGACGAAGGAAGGAACCAGCGAGGCAGCTCCTGTGAGTATTCGTCCCGTCGCCCAGTATGACGATTTCGATCTTTATGGGTTTTTTTAAGTCTTTATAGTCTACATGTAGTAATGAAGACTTCAGATTTGCAGTACCATTTAAAATCTTTCATCATTTACTTAAAATAGTTGATTGATCATACACTGAGTACCATTTAACTGGAATTAACTGATGCAAGTCCAAGAAGGATTGGCCAGTGCTGCCGGCTAGCGTCAAGTTCGATCCCACTGATCAGGAGTTGATGGAGCACTTTGAGGCCAAAGTGAGTGCTGACAGCATGAGATCTCACCCTCTCATCGATTTGTTCATACCAACCATCGACAGCGAGCACGACATATGCTACACCCAATCTGAGAAACTACCAGGTGAGATACCGACCGGCCGTCTACTTGCACAAACATAATTCTTTTTTTATAGATCTATTTTTCTTTTTAGACGCAGACCTAGTGAAGCAATTAAAACTTGACAGTTAATAAAAAGTGAAACAAGTGATTGCAACATGCCAAATATGTTATGAAAATGCCAACTACGTACCCTAAAACCTGTATTCAGCAATAATGCGGGTATCACACTGAGTGGCCTAAGCAAGCATTTCTTCCAGCGCATCTCCAGGGCGTTCAAAACGGGCACGCGGATGCGTCGTAAGATACAGTCGGTGTGTAGAATGCACGCGATGTGGCACAAGACCGGTAATACCTTGTCGGTGATGGTCAACGGCCAGCGGACGGGCAACAAAAAGGTTCTGGTGTTGCACACTAACAATAACTTAGACGAGTAGAGGACCAACTGGGTAATGCACCAGTACCACCTTGGGGTCCTGGAGCAAGAGAAGTAGTGGGAGCTGGTCGTCTGCAATATTTTCTACCAAACGAACACCCTGGATATGACTAAAAAGATTATAAGTTAGTTTTGTATTGGTACTTGTTCTACCTGGATGTCAGCTAGTTGGTATTGTTGTTACAGATTTTTCAGTATGAACTTGGCATTTGCTTCCAACCATCATGTCAAGGGTCAATGTGGATATAATGCTGAAACATTTGTTTCGAAACGAATTTTCAGGCACCTGATTTATTTTTTTGATGCGTAGCATAAGCGCCTGCCGTTCAAATTCCCAGGTTCTCCAATTTTTTTACATATTCGAGTACGCACGGGATCTATCCCGTGGATTTCACAGGCTGATAGTTTTTTTTGAGACAATCACAGGCTGATAGTGTTGGACGTAGCACGTCGGGACAAGGCTATGATACGCCAAGCCCAACTGCAAATTGTCAAAAGAGAGGAGCGGTTGATGTGGGCCTTCCAGAAGAGTTATGTTTCGCGACAAGTACCTCCCATGGACTCAAAAAGGCCTAGTTAGATATTTTTAGTTAAATATCTAAAATATTCCATCGTACAAAGAAACATGTAAAATACAATGAATTTAGTTCGGTTTCAGTGAAAATCATTCGATTTGCATGAAATTTGTCTGTGCAACCACAAGACCTGTCCATAGAGAGCCTAACCGTACGGAACCAACAAGTCCACGGCGGTACATAAGCAAGTGCATGCACTTCTTATCACGATCGAAAAATAATGTTGACGTCTGGACGGTGAAACCCTTGAAAGTTTCAACACAGTCACAATAAACGAGAGAATTCGACCAGTACAGACTGATAACTGGGATCCGGCAAGTATATAGTTTTTTTGTAGAAGCAATTTTTTTTTCAGGTCGAGCAAATATGAGCTGGGTTGTAGACTGCCCAGGCTTCGTTTCATATTTGACAGGCCCAGCCCATGATGGCAATGGGGCACAAAGATCTAGCAGGTATCAACAGGCCTTTGGCCCGCCATCCTTAGTTATATTTTTCTCTTAGAACATCCGCAGGAAGATTTTTTACTGAAGAAAATGCACAACCCAGTTCTATTTTCTTCTAAAAACGCCATGTCCTACTTCCGTTTTCTGATCTCTACCTATAGTTTTACTAGTTCATGTAGGTATATTATTATATTGAAAATACGTAAAGTTCCCTTTTCATCTTTTCATCCTTATTTTTTGTTGTTGTCTTCCCTCCCGACGCGGATTTTTTTACCATTGGTTTTCCCTAAAACCAACTAAATTGTCACACGTCTTATTAGCTTACAAAAAAACCAACATTTTATTTGGCAAATCAATAAGTTCTAAAAAAATAAACCTTCATCATTTCTGGATTAAAACAGTTCGGACTCCACCGAAATATGCATAGGTTGAACTGTTTGACCGTGCTCCTGGGCAAAAAATGGGTTGTAATAAATTCCTTAAGAATTAGCAAATGGGATGCAAATCTATACCTACTAATAAAGTAAGGTGATATTCATGATTATGTCCCGCTTAGGTGATTTTATACTTGAGATATGTATGCGAGGTGGTACTAATTCAAAGACATCCTATATACGACCAACAAAACCGTTTTGTTTTTCTGTGGCACATGTCTATTCCCGCGGCCCAGCTATTGAGCGGTCCTGAAGTCCTTAGACGCATAACTTGGGCCTTTGCCCACCTCCAGCTCCTGGGATTAATATTCACCAGGGAAAACATTTCCGGCCCATGGTGTTGCTCCTTCGTATGAGTGAGACTCAAACTCACGATTCAAACTGAAGCCTGCAACCTATGGACCAACTTATGCTTTTGCTGCAAGAGAGGGTTCATCTATGAATTAAATTGTAGCACCTTGCCTCTTTATCAAAAAATCATCAATTTCTATATGTTTACGATTTATTTCAAGTATAAATAAGCGGCCTCCAAAATCACGTAATAGAGAGATGTCTTGGTGCCGGTGAGAAACGAATGGAATAATTGACTCCAAAAATGAAGGGATTGTGAGAGAGTATATACAAATAGGGATTTGTTGGAAAATCTGCCTTGCTGGGTGTCATTAAAAGCTGGATTGTGAGATATAAATTTGCATGGCTAATTAAAAGCGGGTTGTGGGAAATTATAGATCTGCGTGGCTGATTGGCTCCTAATTAGGAGGATAGATTGCACAACATACCATTATCAATAGGTCAAAAAAACAAAAATTGTGATTCACGTTCGGTGGGCATTAGCAAGGGAAGAAAGGTAATTAGTGCAAGCAAGACGCTTAAATTAATCATTGGGAGATGTTGTGTTATTTTATTTTGAAGATCTTTCCTTATTAATTTGATTCTAAACAAAAAATCAAGCACGTTAATTCCAAATTCTTAAAGAAAAGTTCCATACTTTTCCCCTCCATTCTTGATTCCAGCTTCTTTCTTTTTAGTGAAATGAAACTCTGGTAGGCATGGCGACAATAAAATTATTTTACATTATTACTACAAATATGAGTAACCATATTCAAGACTTTCTAAATTGCCCCTCTCAAGGAAAGAGATGGGAAAATATGGCATACACTAGAGTTTTTTAATTATTCCCTTCATCTATCCATATTCATACATAATTTGTAATAGTGAAATGAATGAGATCTAACAATTTTGACTTAATTTAAATCCATCTCAAATTTTCTCCCATTGCAACACACTGGAATCTGTGTTAGTTATTAAAAAAATAGCAAATGGGCTCAATGTTGCCTGCCGTAGATTTGGAGGCTGGCTTGTGGGCCTACTAAGTTCATGCGTACACAAGGTTTCTCAAAAAAACTTAGTCAATAATCGACTCTACCAGTGTCAGACCGTTAAATGTCAATCCAACGACAATCATGCTTCTTCACTATCTAATTTTCCTGCTCCAGCCGCCCAAACCAGCGCCAGCGGAACCGTTTGATACTGCCTCCCGTGGCCGGCTGTGCTGCCTGGGAGGCCTCATAGCCCGACCCTGCCTGGCCATCCCTCTACTCACCCACACATCCTGTTATTCTCCGGCGACGGCAGCCTCACACTGTAGCCGAACCAGTGAACCCTCGTATCCACTCCACGTGGGAAACAACGAGTCTTAGTCAGTTCTGGGTCGTTCCCTTACTTGGCCTCGCCGAGTCGCCGTCGTCCACCGCCTTGGTCCTCTCAGCGCAACATGGTCGACGATCGATATCCATCAGAAGAGGATTGTGCGTGGAGAGGCTAACAGCTGGGTCCAGGGCCGCACATAAGGAAGTGTGCCTCCTTATTACGCGCAAAGTTATGATTCATCCACCTGACAGCGGGGACCTACTAGAAGGGCCTTTGTTTGTCGTGAAAAAAAATTCCTCCAGCTGACAGCTCGGACCCACCAGCTATATCTTCGCACGCAAGGAAGTGCCTCCTTAGTACGCACAAAAAAATGAGCACTCCTCCTGCTAGCTGGGACCCACCCGATATGGAGGCTGACTTGTGGGCCTACACAGTTGATGCGTACGCAGGGCCTTGTCAACTTATAGTCAACAAACGATTCTAAGTGCAGTGACCATTGGATGTTAATCCAACCGCCGTCATGCTTATTCAACCTCTGGTCTTCTTGCTCCAGCCACCCATACCAGCGCCGTACGTGCCGCATACTCCTGCCTCCCGTGGCCGGTTGTGCTACTGCGCAGGCCTCACCGCTCCACCCTACTCCTAATCGCTGGTCTAGCTATCCCTGCACTCACCTAGACCTCCTGTTATTCTCCGCCGATGGCAGCCTCACACTGCAGCCGAACCAGTAAACCCTTGTACACCCCTCTGCATGGGAAAATACTGCCGAGTCTTCCCTGGCTTCGGGTCAATCCCTTCCTATGCCTCACTGTCGTCCACCGCCTTGGTGCTCTCGGCGCGGCGCGGTCAACGTGGTCAAGGAACGGCTTCCATCGGAAGAGTACGGTACGTGGAGAGGCTGACAGCTGGGTCCACGGCCGCATGCAAGGAAGTGCCTCCTTATTATGGGCAAAAAAATTATGTGCCCTTGACAGCTCGGACCCGCCAGCTATATCTTCACACGCAAGGAAGTGCCTCCTTGTCCTCCCTGGCAACTGAGACCCACCCGATGGAATCGTACGTAGCGTTAATTGTCTAGTCGCGAATGTGTACGCACATAGCGGTCAATCGGTCTCTCTGCAACGATGAACCGTGGCCGAGTAAGGAGCGACATGAGTTGTACGTATAGTCCCGTCTAAACCATGTACACGTACATACATCCACATGGCCAAAAATACGTCCATGTACGTACATACGGGCGGGGTCTCGAACGCGTACTCGCGCATACGTATGGCCAGGGTTGGTGTACATAGAGAGGTAGCGGACGGCAGCATCGGCGTTGTGTTTATCGGTAGCCAACCGGCGGGGTCGGAATGGAGAAATGGCGCCGTGTTCATCGTGTGGCAATGGAACACGTCATGTTCATCGGGAGCCAATCGGCTTGGATGAAACAGCCAAAACCTCATGTGGCGTACCGCAAAACGGAGGGAACGACCTTCTGCTGGAGCGCGTACGGTCAAAACGGGGTCTTGTTCATCGAGAATGGTCTGGCATATCGCAAATCGGAGGAAACATCCTTCTACTCGACCGGCTACAGTCGAAACATGATCCTGTTCATTGGGAGTGGTCTAGCATACCGCAAAACAGAGGAAACAGACTTGTGTTGGAGCGCTACGGCCGAATGGGGGTCCGGTTCATCGGGACGGGTGTGGCGTAATGCAAAACTGGACTCTACGGGCCACTGTTCACCCACCGTGGACTTTCTCCAGCCTCCACCTACATTGTTCATCCACCGCATCTTTCTGTGCCTCCACTGCCCTCCACCGGCTACTGTTCAACCAGCCCTCCACGGGGTCGTGTTCATCCATCCCCACCGGCTCGGCTGTGGTGGCCTCCTCTAGGGGTCTTGTTCATCTAGCGACAACCGCCTTCTACTACCACAACGGGTTCCTATTTATCCAACCCCAACCACGTACATCTCGACTCGTTCAACCAACCACATGTTCACTGTTCATCAAGAGGCAATAGCTGGTTCGATCGGCTTCAGTAAGCAGCAACAGCGATCCATCGGGTTCAGTTAGCACTGAAGGAGTCGGTCGATTTCAGTTAGCAGTGAAGGGATCGATCGCTCGGTTTCAGTAACGTAGCTAGTGCAAGTAAGCGAACGCCTCGCTCGAGTTCAGTTAGAGCCCAACACCTCGCACATACACGCGACGTGTACGAGAGAAATGCACAAACCTCCGTGCATTGCTCCGCCCCAACCACCCACCATAACCGGGAACTCCACAAAATTTTCCTTGCCCTCACTTCTACCACGATTTTTCCATCATGGACGGCCCAAAGAATGTCATGCATGTGCATCCCCGGCCTGCCCAGGACGAAAAGCCTATTTTTTGTCATGATTTTGTTCATAGAAGTAGAGCAAACCAAATCAATGATGATACGGGTTTTTGTCACAAAAAAAATTCGTTCGGGCCAAAATGTCACAGATGTGTCTTTTTTTTTGTAGTGAAGCCTCTAGTAGACTAGCTCATTGATCAAAGATGGTTAAGATTTCCTAAACATAGACATGTGTTTTCACTTGATAATGGGATCACATCATTAGGAGAATGATTTGATGGACAACCCATCCATTAGCTTAGCATAATGATCGTTTAGTTTATTGCTATTGCTATCTTCATGTTAAATACATATTCCTTCAACTATGAGATTATGCAACTCCCGGATACCGAAGGAATACCTAGTGTGCTATCAAATGTCACAACGTAATTGGGTGATCATAAAGATGCTCTACAGGTATCTCCAAAGGTGTTTGTTGAGTTGGCATAGATAGAGATTAGGATTTGTCACTCCAAGTTTCAGAGAGGTATCTCTGGGTCCTCTCGGTAATACACATCATAAGAAGCCTTGCAAGCAAATGACTAATGAGTTAGTCATGAGATGATGTATTATGGAACGAGTAAAGCGACTTGTTGTTAACGAGATTGAACTAGGTATAGAGATATCGACGATCGAATCTCGGGCAAGTAACATCCTGATGGACAAAAGGAATTACGTATGTTGTCATAACGGTTCGACCGATAAAGATCTGCGTAGAATATGTAGGAGCCAATATGCGCATCCAGGTTCCGATATTGGTTACTGTGCAGAGCAGTGTATCGGTGATGTCTACATAGTTCTCGAACCCATTGGGTCCGCACGCTTAACATTCATGGACGATATAGAGTTATATGAGTTATATGTTTTGGTGACCGAATATTGTTTGGGGTCCCAGATGAGATGACAGACATGATGAGGAGTCTCGAAATGGTCGAGAGGTAAAGATTGATATATAGGATGATGGTATTTGGACACCAGAAGTGTTTCTGGAAGTACCGGGAAGGAATCGGCTCACCGGAAGGGATTACGGGCACCCCCGGCAAGTTATGGGCCTTATGGGCTAGTGGAGGGGACATACTAGCCCACAAGCAGGCTGCTACACCTCCTCCCTTGGTTTGCCAGCCCTAGGGATGGAAAAGGGAGAGGGATAGCCCCTCCAGCCTATCCCTCTCATGGGAGAAAGGAAAGGGGGGCGCCACCCTCCCCTGCCTTTCCCCACGCTCCAAATAAGGAAAAGGGGGGCGCGGCTTGGGAGAGACCCCAAGTAGGATTCCTCTTACTTGGGCACCCCCTTGGCTGCTCCTCCCTCCCACCTATATATATATTATATATATATAGGTGTGTGTGTGTGTGTGTGTGGGAGGGGGCGCCTAGCACACAACAGACAATTACCTAGCCGTGTGCGGCACCCCGTCCTCCTATATATAGAGGGAAGTGGCGCCCCAAGAGGACACACCAAGCCCTTGGCGACCCTCTCTCTCCCATTAATTTGTATTCCACCGCCTCATCCCAGCGACGCTTAGCGAAGCGCTATCGGCGCTCCACCACCACCATCACCACCATGCCGTCATGTTGGTTGTGACCCCATCTACTTCTCCTCTCCCTCTTGCTGGATCAAGAAGGAGGAGACGTCTTTGAGCCCTACATGTGATAAACTCGAAGGTGGCGTGCTTTCGGCACTAGATCGCTTCGATTGTGAACAGATCGTGAAGAGTACGACTACATCAACCACGTGATAAACGCTTCCGCTTAGCGATCTACAAGGGTATGTAGATGCTCTCCCCCTCTCGTAGCTATGCATCTCCATGGATAGATCTTGCGTGTGAGTACAATTTTTTTGCATGCAATGTTCCCCAACAATAGGATGTACAGAGACGCGATAGCAGATGAAGCTGTTGAGGCTGCAGATCTTATCGTGAAAGCATATGAGAAAAAGGAAAGCTAGCAGGGATACCGGCAAGGAGTCCAGAAAGTGTGCCTCTCCGGAGTGCGATGCTCCTGTCGACGACCTGCCGGAGAGTTCCACTAGCAAGAGATCCATGGTCACTTTGCGTGCTGTAAAGAAGGTCCTGGCAAGGCAGGATGGCGCTGACGGTACATTCAGCATCAGTGCCACCCTTGTGACAAATAGCAAAGCGCGGTCGTTGCCTTCCTACGGGCGAGTATCAATGTGTTTGCCTGAAAACTATCTGACATCCCCGGCGTTCTCAGGGAGGTAATAGAGCACCACCTTGTTGTCTACCCCTCATGCCTGGCCCGTGAAGTAGAAGGTCAGGAAGAAGGCTTTGGAGCGGCAACAATTTATCACAGAAGAGATCAAGAAACTTGAGTCAGATGGTTTGATGAGAGTAGGTTTGCATCGATCAGATTGTGGAATCCACTTCATGGTGCGATTTGCTTTCCTTACTAGCAAGCAAACATGTTCCTCTTTTGCAGCATCACGATCCGACACCGGAGGAAATCGGCCCCCACCTGTTCGATGGTTAGCCCGGTAGCCTTGAGACGGGTGATCCTGTTCACTATCGGGCGAAGCCTATCATCAGTGGGGCTTGACTCTCCCCAATCATTTGCGTGCACGATGCATCCTGTATATGCCCGACAGTACTCCAAAGCTTCGGAATCCTATATCCAGCGCCAGGCCACCCTCCATTCTTCCCATCTGTCGCGCTGCTAAACAGAAATATAGCCCCAAGCCTTTCTCTTGTCCCGAGGGATCGAGCTCACGTTCCCTGAAGGGTGAGCCTTGTTCTCAACCCTCGAGGCGAAGAAGTGCCTGAACAGATCCGCATTGGGGGCAACTCCGACCAAATTCCCGCATAGATGGGTGAATATTGCCATACATGCCATCACATTTGGCGTGAAATCTAAGAGGTGGAACCCATATACTACCATCATCGCCTCAAAGAAATCTGAGAAACGGGGGTGGAGGCCGCAGACGAAGTTGGCGAAGAAAAAGTGGTACGAATTTGGCGGGTCATCTTCCCCCTCTAGCAGGACCATGGGTGCACCATGTCCTTTCAGGATGTCCCTCCCCCACATATACGCATACCTTGTGACCAAGGTGTCACTGTCCAAATTGGATGGAAAGAAGACCACATCTTCCCGCTGCTTCCGGTCCAGCTCCGCCGCTTCCTTCTTCTTCCCTTCCGTCGTAGCATCTTTCGTGGTGGCTGCCCGTTTTCCTCTCGTGGCGGCTTTCTTCCCTACCTTTCAGGGCCGTAGAGGACATGGAAGGCTGGAATAGGCACCAGAGCAGTCGCCTGCTTTCAGGTGGACGGTTGGGGAGGACGAAGCGGGCGCAAATGAGCAATATCCTTTCGCGTTTTCCCCCTTTATGGGGAACGAACATGGAAGGGATGGCTTTTCGCTGTTCATCCTCAAGAAGTTACCGTTTTATATTAACTGCAACAGTCCCACGACCAAACGATCTGCAGTAATTACGCGAAGTGGACATTGGATTGGCAGGCCATCATGACAAATAGGTGAACGCGCATGTCTGTGCACTGTTTGGGGCCTAATCCAACGTGCCCAGCAGCACGTAAGGCTCATGCCCAGTTGGTTCTTTTGGGGGTACACAAATAGGGGTATATGTTTCCCCCGACTTATGCACGGACAGCAAAGCAACCATCCCCGACAGCTGAAACAGCAACGAGAGAACAAGCTTCATCAAGCATCCACGACAAGAGCTAAGCCAGCAACATAGATAGAGAGGTCTTTGGAATCAAAGAGCGGACCAAGAAAACTAAGATATACTGAAGGAACATGATTTTGTTAAGGGAAAACCTCCCTCGTCGGGCAGGCGAGCCCGGTCTGGTCGAGGCCTCCCCAGAGACAAGGCCAAGCTTTCCTCGACAGGCTTGCTAGGACCCCAAGGGCGGATTTCCCCGCCAAGGCTCCACCACTCCACCGCAGAGCGATGCAAGTCACTTATCAGCATCGTGTCGAGCCCTTAAGTGATTAAGTGGCTGTCACTCGACACTTGGCTGCCAAGTAGAAGAGACTTTCCACCCATGTGGCACATGTCTAGCGACATGTCATGCAGACAAACAAGAAGGTGGTTTAGCAGCGCGACAGGCTTGCCGGGCTGCCTCCCAGCTTGACACCTTGCAGTGCATTTAATGCACTTTATCCTAACTACCAAAGTTAGGTATGATAGCACTGTTAGCTTTCTCATCAACCAATAGTGACTGTGTTGCCACTGTGGATACCCCTTGAACAATAAAAGGAGGACCGAGCACTACTGCAGGTTGCTGCTAACGCGACACTATGATCAGAGACCCTTTGATGAAACTGTGTGCGATGCATTAATCACAGACTGTGATGTAAAAAATCGTCAAAAAAGATGCAAAACATTTGCGATGAATGATACATCAAACATGGTTCAGATTTTAGCTGCTTGTGCGATGACGGGCATACGGTTGATTTTTACAAACTGTTTGTGATGAGAAAGAACAACAGAAACATGCAGCCAGATCAAGGTGTGTCCGATATACGGCATATAGTTCACTCCGATGAACCATTTGCAATGATTGAGGTGAACACAAACGATTCGGCGTAACAAGATGTGTGTGATACCCAACAAACAGGTCGATAATTAGAATTGTGTGCGATCATTATAGACAGCCCATACGGCCTTTTTTGTGAATTGTGTGCTCGTTAGGGCACACAGTTCAACAAACCAACCTGTGGGCGATAATGTAGAAGATCTTTGTCGAATACATATTACTAACCGTCTGCAATGAGATTGACAGCATAAACAGAGATATATATAGTCTGCTTAATTTAGTCCTTCTTGTTGTTGTTGGATGGCCCTGCGACATCGTCTTGGCGAGGACACTTCTTGCCGCTGACCGTTGGCTTTTCTTTGCCGCCGCCATCATCATCGTCATTGCTGTTGTCGTCTTCCTCAGCTTAGCGGGTCCTTACCCCCCTTTATCTGATTAGAGCGGAAAGGACCCGCGGAATTTTTACTCTCATAACGCGAATTGAATCTATTTGATTCTCCTCATTCGACCATTCCTTCTCATCATCATTGTCGTCCTCTTCTTCGTCCTCCGACAGCTCCTTGTCCATCTAGTTGTCGTCTGACGACTCTGAAGGCGGCGTCCCTTCCATGAACCAGATATACTCAAGGTCTGGGCTCGACGCCAGACTAATGGAAGACGAGCGAGATGATTCCGATGTTGACCTATCATCGGGCACCAGACTGCTGGCCGAATTGTCGTCCTTGCTGTCGCTCGACATGGCTGCAGAGTGTGTGCCAGTGTGTAGCGCGACCTGCTGGGGACGATGAAGATGGTGGACACTTAAGTGGGGTATGTAGAGAAGAGGAACTGCCAATTGAAGCGGGGGTTGACGTATTATCTAACCGCTGATCAACCATAATTATTTGTACCCAGTCGCTCCAAATTCCCGGGGTTGCGCGGGACTCCTATTGGCTATTTAGCTGGTTTTCTTTTTCAGGACAAAAGCAAGGAACGAGTTTTGGGATTATGCGCCGGTACCAGTACGAATGGAGTAGGATATTTGGCAAGCAATACATTGAGCTCTTCCTATTGATAAAGCGAGTAATAATCAAACTAGAAAGGAAAAGAAAAAAGACAAAGAAAAATATGTGCACGAATCTTCGTGTAACATCAATGACATAGGACCTACATGTGCAGTACTTAGAGCAAATCTATATGTGCTTTAGCAACAATGTCAAACAAAACCCCTAATCAGCCTTGCAAATAGCGCACAGAACATGGCTAATGCAACAACCACACTACGCATGCTAGTTCCTTCTTGTCTCTTGCTTTCATCTGTTGCCATTCTTTCTTACTTCATCGTACTGATTGTACATTCTAGATCAGCAAGTTTCTTCTTCAGCTTTACATTATCTTCCGCGAGCTTGGTGATAACACTCCGAGCCCTGCCATGCCATTCTTCATCCAGCGAGTTAACAAAGGCACAAGTCTCATATTGTAATGCCCAGGATGGGATTATACCTCCTACGTGTCGAGGCACGACTTAATGGTATAAGCCCATTCTAGAATGATCCCAAGTTTGCTATCTTTGCACGACTCATGTAAAAATAGGGATGAAATTGCAAAAGGATAGTTGGCTTACACTCGCCATGTCACACAATACATTACATAAGAAAATCATCATCCAAAACATCACAACTCGACTACGGGCGAAGATCCAAATGAAAGATACCAAAAACATAAAGCCACAGGTCCGAATCGCCCCTAGTAGAAACCACTACTGATCGTCGAAAACGTCACATACATATGGCTACGCTCTTCATCGAACTCCCACTGAAGTTCTGATCCATCTCCTGCATCGTACTCAGCTGTACCTGCATCTGGTGTTGTAGTATCTGTGAGCCACGAGGACTCAGCAATCCCATAACCATGGGTATCAAGACTAGCAAAGCTTTAAGGGTATGGAAAAGGGTAGTGGTGAGGTTGCAGCAGCAGCTAAGCAATATATGGTGGCTACCTTACGAGTACAAGAGTAAGATGAGCATCTACGCAAGCGGTCGCAAACTAGTAATGATCGCTAAATAACCTGAACTACCTACGAGTCAAACATAACCCCACTGTGTTCTCTTCTCAAAGTGAAAAGAGACAGTCACAGTTACTCACATAGTTGTGTGTTTTACTTCGGATCCTCTCTCATGTTTTGTACAACCGGACATTAACAAATTCCAATCTGCCACATAACCGCGGGCACGGCTTTAGAAAGATCATAACCCTGCAGGGGTGTCCCAACTTAGCCCATCACAAGCTCTCATGATCAGCTGAAGTGATAAATATAATATTATCACCCCTTATCTTAGGGAAATCCGATCAGGCTCGGAATCCCGGTGCACAAGACATTTCGACAATGGTAAAACAAGTCCAGCAAGACCTCCCGGCGTGCCGACACCCTGATAGTAGCCGCGCGTATCTCGTCTCAGGCCACGTCCGGATGAGCTATGGTTACAGCGACCAGATACCCCAAGTTTCCAAGGGGCGGCGCCGCAAGCTGCTCTATTTGGGACCAACACCATCAGCACTGGCCCCCCTGCTATGTAGAAGAATCCCCGGGGATGCGACCCCCTATGCAATTTTTATTAATTAATTAAGTTGTTATTATGAGGCAAATTAAAACCAATATTGGGCCTTGCTGGAGGAGTTTTATTCAAAGACAAAGTGTCAAGGGGTCCCCATATACCCAACCGTGTAAGGAACGCAAAATCAAGGAACATAATGCCGGTTTATCGGCGCCTAAGGTGGCATGAGTGGAACAAAACACCGAGCAAAAGGCCAAGCCTTCCACCCATGCCCAGTATATAGGTGTGTTATTATATATATAACATATTGTGATATTCCAACAACAAGTTCCCTCCTGGAACGATCGTCATCTTCACCTGCACCTAACAACGCTATAAGAGGGGCAGAGCAAGCGGATAACATAGCCAAACAACGGTTTTTGCTAGGAAGGTGTCAAAGGTTAGAGGTTTCATGGCAACAAGGAGAGGGGCTGACAATAAGATGGGTAGCGTGACATATAACGATAGCATCGAGACAACTAAGCAAGGCAATGATAGTAAAGGTATCCAAGGGTATGGTCATCTTGCCTGAGATCCCGCAAGTAAGAAGAACGGATCCGTGAAGACGAAGAAGAAGCCTTGAAGAAGAACCACGGGTAGACGAACGAATCCTCACGAACGCAACGGAACAAGCACTAACGAGAAGAAGCAAGCAACACGGTAAACACACCACACGAGACATGACTATATGCTCAAACAAGTATGATGCAACACAAGTCTACATAGGATGCACTACAAGTCCATACAGGAAGCAAAACATGGCAAGGTAGGAAGCACAGGAGAACAAGACAAGTCTATATATGATGCAATACATGGCAAGGTATGATACATGACAAGTCTATACATGAAGCAATACATGGCAAGGTAGGAAGCACAGAAAAACAACACAAGTCTATATGATGCAATACATGGCAAGGTATGATGCATGACAAGTCTATAAAGGAAGCAATACATGGCAAGGTAGGAAGCACAGAAAAACAACACAAGTCAACAAGTTTAAATGAGGCAGGAAACTACAACAACAATTCCGGAAAATCCCCATATGCATGTTTAGCAATTTTAAGCAAACAACAATTCACAATTTTTAATGTTGTTAACATGATGCGGATGACATGATCGAGTTTTTTTGCAATTTTTAGTAAAAGTTAACATGAAGAGATATGAAGTATTTGTCACCGTGGTGGAAAGAAAGGGGCCACGGCGACGAATCCGAAATGATGCCACGCAACATATCGGTTCCGGTAACTCATTGAGAGTCCGGTGCAAAAGAAAGGTGGCGTGAGCGAGTCGAAC
Source organism: Secale cereale (assembly GCA_902687465.1). Lineage (NCBI taxonomy): Eukaryota > Viridiplantae > Streptophyta > Magnoliopsida > Poales > Poaceae > Secale > Secale cereale. Next base: position 318,489,623 of record LR738714.1, read on the forward strand.
AAGATGAAAGGTGGGGTGATCCCGTCACCGGGTTCCCACGGGTCGCCAGCAAGGCAAACGAGGGCACAACGGACACGATGCAAACATGTACTTCATCTCATACAACACATGCAGTCCACAGGTCATCGTCTCGGGGTTATACCTTTGGAACGTTCGTTCTCGAAGCGGTTCGAGGTCGTAGAGGAAGTAGTGGTACTCGCGGGTCGTGGTACACGTTTTGTAGCCGTTCACGTTATCGTGTCGTGGTACTTGCCGCGTTCCGGACCGAAGGGGTACTTGGCGCATGCACGGGTCTCCGAGGTCGACGGTAGAGGATGTAGTCGTTCTCGTTTCATATCGGAGAGGTACTTGTCGCGTCGTAGTGGTACTTGTCGTCTTGGTGATTCCACGGCGGCGGTAGACGTACACGTTTTGTAGATGTTCATGTTTCCGTAGAGGTACTTATCGCGGCATCGGACGTAGTGGTACTTGACACGTCACATCATGTAGTCGTACATGGGGTCGTACTTGGCGAGTTACCCGGCCACGGTAGTGCTCGGACTTGGGTCTCCATGCTTGGAGATGGTCTTGTCCTCGGCAGAGATTCGAAAAGGGGCCTTGCAAAGATAACCCCTAGGCAAGCTACGGTCGAAGGTTGCGGTTCTTGCCTGCAAGGAAGAAACACAGGGCGACTACGACGCTGCGACCAAGCAACACAACAAGCATGGCCAAAGAGGCCATGGCGTAGCTGGTGAAGCAACACATGCAGGGTGCTCGCGGATCAAGTGAGCGGCGAGGGAATCTCCACGAGGCCGCGGAGGAAGTCGCGGCGCTGTGACGGAGATGGCGTGGCACTGCATCGGTTGCTGTGGACTTGGCGAGGCCGAGTCAGGGCGCCATGGAGGCCGACAATGCTGCAGCTAGAGGAGGTCATGCGTGGGGCTCCACCCCTTCGCCGAGGCAGAGTGTCGCGGCGCTGCGGCAGCTTGCACGGGAAGAAGCAGAGGGGTCGGCGACGAACAGTCCAGAGGTCGAGGCGGAAGAAGAGGGGCCAGCGGTGAACAGAGGAGATGGGCAGTAGAGGGAGAGGGACAAGGGACGAGGGGAACGGGATGCTCGAGGGGGCGGATCGAGCGGGGGAGCGAGAGGTGGCGGCGGGCTGCGGGGTCGAGCGAGGGAGAGATAGGGATCGAGTGGAGGGGATCGGGGTAGCTTGGTAATGGAGCTGGTGGGGGCAGCTGGGCCTTGGGCCTAGAGGTGCGGCCGGCCCAGCTGGGCTGCCGGCGGGGGTTGGCCTGGGGCTGCAGAGGCTTCTTTCCTTTTTCTTAAAAAAAGAAGATTCAAACACCCCGATGAAGAAAAGAAAATAAAGGACAGGGTGTTACAGGAAGAATGTGAAGGAAGTAAAAATATACTTGAACTCCTAGATTTATGCACAATTTTAATAAACTAGTTTGGGCATTTTTAAGGATATAAAAATAATTCAAGTTTGAATTAAATTCAAACTTGAGCCATTTTTGAACCCAACCAAAACAAGTCCAAAGGAACTAAAAATTGGCAAGGATGTTGAAGGCATGGTTGAGAATTGATAGGAAAAGAATGAACATTAAATTGGTGCAAGAAATAGAATGCCACAATTTAAATGGACTAACGAAGAAGGAGAAGAAGATGATCAAGCAAGGTTGTGGGAGTCAAAACTTGGAGTGAAACAGACATGGGGAATATTATGCAAGTGTGTGATGGTTGCGTCCAACAATGGAATATTTTTATAATAGCTCCATAAATATTAGGAGGATATATTTTAAAGAGAAATCACACTTCCCTCGATTTAAATGGATCGAAGATCCACACAAATTATTTAGTTGAAAAGCAAAAGAATTATGACATGATGGCATGATTATATGATGCAATGCAAAAATAAATAGAGCAAGCACAACTGAAACACACAGTGAAAACCCAGAACATCTGCAATCTTCTGGAGCGTCGGTCTTCGGGCGTCACACATATCCCTGCCAATGTTAAATAGTATTTAGGATGAGTGATGGCATTAACTGAAGTAACATTATGAACTTAATTAACACTAATCTCTAAGGGGCAACTAAGAAACCGCCTGCCAATGTCGAATCCCTCCGTGCATACATGTCAAGCGGGAGTGTGCCCGTGCACGCAACTCAGCTTTTGGTACTTCTCGGTGGCGCAAAACTTATAGTCAAACTCGTGTTGCGGGAGTCTGGAGTCATGCTCCGGATCCGGCGGCATATCGCTTTCCTAGGGGGATGGGGGGTCATTTAGGATGGATTCAGGAAGGAGCTATACTTTGGACATGCTAAAAAAGATCGGGATATATTGGAACCTGATAGGACGATTATGTGACGCCCGAAGACCGACGTCCCAGAAGATCCCAGAAGATTCCAGATGTTCCGGGTTTCCCGTGTGTTTCTTTTGTGCTTGCTTTATTTATTTTTTTGCATTGCATCTTGTCATCTTGCCATCATGTCATATTTATTTCGCATCTCAACTTAAATAAATCGTGTGGACCTTCGGTCTATTTAAATTGAGGGAAGAGTGACTTCTCTTTATAACATATCCTCCTAATATTATGGAGCTATTATAAATAATTATTCCATTTGTTTGGAGTTCACCAAAAACACACTTGCATCCTTCTCTTGCCACCAAATCCCTTGTCAAGTGCACCTTCCCCACTAGCTTCTTCTTTTCATGTCTCACTCGTTTATTGCTAGTGACATTTTCCTGTTCGAGAAAATGTTCAATATCTTCCTATATATACTAGGTCATGCCAAGACCACCTCCTCCATTTTCCATGTCTTTTGGAAGTGCTTTGGTTGTCCTACGGGTTTATTCAAGTTTGAGTTATTTTCAAACTTGCATAAATTAGTAGTCTCTAAAAATTGCCAAAGGATTTTATTAATATAGCCCACAATTCCAGGGTTCTAGGGATATTTTATTCTTAGCGAAACCCTTCTCCTAACTCCCTGATCTTTTTCCGTAACTCATGTTTATTGTTAAACAAAATATGAGTTTAAGTGAGGGATTAGAGAGTGGCCGTATGTTTGTGACGTTTTCGACGATCAGTAGTGGTTTCTATTAGGGGCGATTCGGACCTGTGGCTTTATGTTTTTGGTATCTTTCTTTTGGATCTTTGCCCGTAGTCGGGTTGTGATGTTTTGGATGATGATTTGCTTATGTAATGTATTGTGTGACGTGGCGAAAGCCAACTATTCTTTTGCATTCATCCCTATTTTTACATGAGTCGTGCAAAGATACCAAACTTGAGATCATTCCAGAATGGGCTTATACCTTTAAGTCGTGCCTCGACACGTAGGAGGTATAGTCCCATCCTGGGCATTACAGATTATGATCCGTAGTACACCTGCCTTCTGATGACCTTAGGCAAGTGCTCGGCGGCGGCTGCCGTCGTGGCGGCGATACGAGCAGGAGCAGCCGCACAAAAACCATCATCACCACTCGTCTGCATTCCCCAATGTCAGCGCCATGCGAGGGAATTTGCAGGCTATGTAGGGATTCAGGGGAAATGGGGAAATTGTGGAGATAAGCTAACGGTTGGGAACTACTTATGGAACTATATGTTGTATACGGTACACTGTTTATACATGTCGCTTGTGTTAGGTATTACAACATCACACACAATTTCCGCACCAAACCGTGTGAGAAGACAACGTAGGTTAGACAAGGTTGCCTTTACATAACCGTTTGTGATGTACTACCCTGTCCATATAATTGAGTTACAGTGATATACTGTGTAGACATCCGCTCTACGGATATCCGTAAAACAAACAACCGCTCTGCATATAGAGATGGTGGCGGCGGCCTAGGCAGCGGATACCGGAGAAGAGGTCAATCCTCGGTCGGTGGGCGGTTGCGGCGTCATAGGAGGTCAATCCTCGGTCTACGACGGGAGATAGGAGGAGCTCAACCATCAACGTCGGAGGCGGCATGATTCGAGCACATCCATCACGGTCGATGGCTGGATAGTGGAGGTCGAACTTCAGGCGGGAGCCGCACTATGCTTTGCTCCTCCACCGTGCTGTCTCGGCGTGCCGCCGCATCGCGCTTCTTTGTCTGCTGGGTGGAGGTTGCCGCACGGCTAATTAATTAAGGTATTCTTTTCGTGAGTGTCTTAATTAAGGTATTCAATTCCTAAGGGTAGTTTTGTACTAGTACTCTGCATGTAAATTGACTGGCCATTAAGTTTTGTCATTGCACGTCTGGATAACAACATGGAGCGCCCTTAGTAACTATGAAAATAAAGCCTTGTGATTTATGCATGCATCTTTGGGCAGCAGTTAATCCATGTTTTAATGTTGTTGCTTTTTTTAATTACCATCTGTGTGCTGCAGATGGAACAATCTCGATGGATGAAGAATCGGAAAACCGCAGATTTTATCAGTGGCATGACAGAGTTCATGAATTTGGCTGAAAGTACAAAGAGGGGAATTGGTGATGCGGATTACATCATGTGTCCTTGTACTAATTGTGCCAATACAGAGTCACATGAAGTTACAGATGTCCAGATGCACTTAGTCTCTAGGGGATTCATGGATGGTTATACACGTTGGACCAGTCATGGTGAAGAGGAGGTCATGGATGAAGATACCCAGGGCAGCGAGATGCCGAACCCTGATCAGTGTCACACGGATGTTGAATATAACATCGGGGTAGAGGCATCAAGCTACCGATGGAACACCGGAAAGCCGAAACGCCCATTGGAAAACCAAGACGTCGACGCAGATGACGATGATCTTGATATGCCAGATTTTCCTGCTATGATTGCAGATTTCAAGGGCCCAAAAAGGATATGATTGGGTACAAGGATCTGCCAACCATTGATGCGGACTCCAAGAAATAATTGTATCCAGGTTGCAAAAATAAATATTCCAAGTTGAGTGCCACCCTTGCGCTTCTCAGATTTAAAGCAGCAAACGGTCTATGAAACAAGGGCTTCACAAAGATGTTAGGTCTTTTCAAAGAAATTCTTCCGTAAGATAATGTGCTTCCCAGAAGCACAGATGAAGCGAATAAAATTGTTTGCCCATTGGAACTTGAAGTACGGAAGATACTCGCTTGTGTGAATGATTGTATATTGTACCATGGTGAGTACAAATATTTGCATGCATGTCCCACATGCAAGCATGCGCGATACAAGCGCAGTAGAGCAAAGGACAAGTACAAATTGGACGATGAGATCAAGACAGGAATCCCGTTCAAGGTTTTTTGGTACTTGCCTTTAATTCCATGGTTGAGGTGTTTGTTTGCAAACCCTAGAGAGGCAAAGAGGTTGCGGCGGCATCATGGTGGGCGAATTGCAGATAAGTTTATGAGGCACCCGAAAGATGGGGATTAGTGGGAATTAATCGACAACAAGTTTGAATTTTTTTCCAAGGATCCTAGAAATATAAGGCTCGGGGAGTGTACTGACGGGATGAATCTTTGTGGCGATATGTTCACCAATCACATCACATGGCCGGTGCTTCTGTGCATATATAACCTAGCTCATTGGTTGTGTACGAGGAAAAAATACATTATGATGTCAATGATTATCCAAGGCCCGAAGCAACCTAGAAAGGACATCGACATTTACTTTCAGCTACTGGTAGAAGAACTGGATAGATGCGCCAGCTGTAAAATGTTATGATGCTTACAAAAAGGAGAGTTTTGATCTACATGCGATGCTAGTGCACACCATTCAAGATATGCCGGAATTAGGAAACACATCGGGGCAGAAAACAAAGGGAGATGTAGGGTGTGTCACATGCATGGATAGGACAGCTAGCAGAAGACTTTGCAACTCGCACAAAACTGTGTATTTGTGTCATCGTAGGTTCTTACGGAAAACTCAGCCATACCGAAAGATGAAAGCTTAATTTTATGGTACGGTAGAGGCAGGTGTGGGCCCAAGACCCTATGAAGGGGAGGTGGTCCACAACATGGCTAAAAAAATTAATGTTGTGCTTGGCAAGAACCACCCTTTGACGGTGAAACAAACACCCAAGGGTCAAGTGTTTAAGAAGAAATCGGTGTTCTGGAAATTACCTTACTGGGAGATTCTACGTGTACGTCACTGCATCGATGTCATGCACGTAGATAAGAACGTATGTGGAAGCATCCTTGGTACTCTGCTCAAGATTAAAGGTGAAAGAAAGGATGGTGACGGTTCACGGCTCGATATGCTTGCTGATCAATCAAAACGCATAGTGAAGCAGAAGATGATGACAAATACATCAAAGATCGCCAGAGTTACAATTTTAGTACAAAAGACACAACACGGTTCTTCACCTATTTGTTGTTAGTTAAGACACCCTCTTCCTACGTAAACATCGGAAGTCTCGTGGATGTGAGCTCAGGTAAAATGAAGTTGGGACACATGAAATCACATGATTGCCACGTAATGGTGACACAAATCCTCCCGGTGGCCATCAGGAATCTGATGGACAAAGATATAAGAAACACACTCATTGACCTATGTGATTTCTTCAACCAACTATGGAAGAAAGTTGTAGATCATGAAGAGTTGGATCATATGCAAGATGATATTGCATGAATATTGTCCAACTTAGAGATGTTTTCCCACCGTCATTCTTTGATGTCATGGTCCATCTGACTGTGCACCTTGTCGACGAGATAAAGTATTGTGGTCCTGTGTTTCTTAGCAACATGTATCCCTTTGAGCGGTTCATGCGAATACTGAAGCGCTTTTGTCGGAACCGAAACCATCCAGAGGCAAGCATTCTACAAGGTTATACCGCGGAGGAGGTGGTTAAGTTTTGCATCGAATACATGAAACAAAGACCTATAGGTTTGCCCCTCTCTCGCCACAAGGGAAGGCTGAAAGGTAAGCCGGTCCTTGCTAGCACACAAATGGCTGCACCTGGAGAATTGGCAGGGAAAGCCCATTTAACGGTATAGCTTAACAGCCCAGTTCTCAGTTCTTATGCCGAAGAACACTTGGCGGAGATACGCCAAAGCTTCTTACCAATGGTGCCTTCATCCGATGTGGATATGAAGGAGGACACTAAGAACTACACCGAATGGCTGAAGAATCGTTTAGCACAGGGATCCATCAATGACATTGCTATGTGGTTGGCACAAAAGCCATCACCTACGGTGTTGATGTACCAAGCATATGACATAAATGGATACACGTTCTACACTAAGGAACGTGATCAGAAGACCTCATATCAGAACAACGCTTTTGGAATAGATGCATGACTATAGATGAAGCTGATAAAAGGGTATACTATGGAACCATCAAAGGGATTTGGGAGCTTGACTATGTGAAAGTTAAGGTGGCATTATTCAGGTGTGCATGGATCCCTCTTGGTCATGTAAAGGTTGATGATTACAGGAAGACCTGTGTTAATAGGACAACGATGGCATATCACGCGGACGTATTCATTCTTGATAGTGGTGCTACCCAGATTTTCTTTGTGGAAGACCTCTTGCATAAGAACTGTCATGTAGTGATGCATGTTGAAGAGAAGGGTACTGGGTGTCGACGATGTTGCCGATGAGGATGAGTACAATGAATTTGATGAGTTGCCACCCAAGGGATCATGCATAATAGAGAAGCGTAAAATCATCAGAAAACCCAAGTTCATTCGGGGTCAACGTAATGATCCCAGTGCCCCCATGTACATGGGAATTAATCCGTAAGACTAGTCTTTATGCCTACCCTGCAACTTAATTTGTTCAATTTAGAACTATCGTGTGTACTGAATTTGTGAGTTATGCCCAGTTTTTTGTTGATGTAAGAGCCGTTAATATGTTGACCTTGATATACTGCCAGCTCGGGCAATGAATATGAACTGCTTTATTATTATTATTATTATTATATCATAGAGGTAGCACACTCAATTGATCTCACTACAGTATGTGTGAACAAAAATATGCAGTCTGGTTTGCGAATAGCACACGGTTCGTTGATGAAAGTCGTGTGCCGACCAAACCCCGCCACCCCGCCCAAAATCTGAGTCGTGCTTTCTGATTGGCGAGAACCCAAACCCCACGGATCATACATCTGCACCGTTGGATGCTACCAGATCAAACGTCGATCCTCATCCCTTTCGGCAGCACATGCAGTTCCGGTTGTAATTTTATTTTTATGCACAAAATGCATGTTAATCTCAAAAAATGTCTTAAATATAGCTAAGGACACCTGAAATGCGCTAGAAAATCAAACCCGTGGTATAATGGTGATTGCGTACCGTGTAAATTTTTATGAGGCCGAACGGTGAAGTCACCGGCCATAGGAGTTTTAATTGACACGTCTCCTTTTGGAAACCATGATCCTTCATGTGAGATGCTCCAGTTTGGAAGGAGCGGTCATCAAAACTTGTGCCAAACATTACCAATTTTTTTCCATGGGGTCGTGAGAGCACGCCACGGGCACACATCAATTTTGATGATGTGCGAACTCCATCTGAATTTCTTGTATTTAAAATACCAACTAGTCCTACGCTAGTGGCCGCACCTCGCGGCCAAAATGTTTGAAACTTCTCCCCGCTTCTCGAACAAACAAATGAAAACTCACAAAGCGACGCACAAATGATCTGTACAATTTCTTTGCTAGGATGATAGTAAGGGGGTATCATAGCTAGTATCATGCATGCCAACTAGGCAATTTTGATGAGCTGTCATAGAACTAAATGAAGAAAGAGAGGGTTAAGTATCATGTCATGAAACCGTATCATAATAAATGCTATGCCACTATGTGTCATGCATGACAATATAAATAAAGTACTACATATGATACTAGCTACTCTATGATATTATGCATTGGACTAGCTAGCCATAGTGGGAGTAAGTTCAGCAGTAACATCGAGTCCAACTCAACAAATTTGCTTATGTGGCAATGAGTTAATGAGGAGAGAGGTAGTTTGAGTAACTTAGCTAGTTACTGTAACATCACATATCCCAATGCAATATGAGTCTATAACCTAATAAATGAGGCTTTGCATGTTACCATACTTATGTTACTACCCACTATGAAAGGTAGTAACATAGTCTAGGGATATGTGTATGTTACCAGTGTATGTTACTCCCCATTGTGGCTAGTCTTAGAGCAAGTACAATAGAGTGACATAAGCAGGCTATACGGAATAGAATAATATATATGTGCTTATTAGTTGGAGGAAAGAGAAGAGGAGAGATAAGAGAAGCGGGCTCTTGGTTAGTAGAACCAGCTGCAACACGAGATCCAGGACACTTTTGTGAGGACGTAAGGTGGGCCAACTATTGATAAACTAGTACGTATTTAAAACTTATTATTGTACATGCCCACTAAGAGGTTGGCAATATATGACATGGCAACTTCTTATAGCCGACCATTGGCTGTATTATTAACCATGCTCTTAGTGAGGTAGCTAGTATATCATAGACTAGCTAGTATCATACTCCCTCCTTTCCGGTTTAGGCTGGTTGTAATGGTAGTATCATAAGCGGTATCATGCATGCCAACTAGACTTTTTGGATGATGTGGCACACAATTAAATGAGGAATTAACGAGATGATGTGGTACCATATCTTGATACCATATCATATTAAATGTTGTACTACTTTGTGTGATGCATGACAATTAATAAGGCAACCTAAGATACTAACTTATGATACTATGCATTACAGAAGTAGTATCATACACTAGTTTATATCATGTGCATGATACTAGTATATGATACACCCCATTACAACCAGCCTTATAGGGCTCAATTCAAAAATCTCACCAACCAAGGTAGATGGTGAGTGGTGGAATACTTTTTGTAGTTTGCAAAACACCGAATTAATACTTTTGTTTTCCTTAAAAGATTATGTTTTCCAATGTATTAATTACAATACATGCATGCATAAAGTACACGCATTGGTCAACTTTCTCTTAATACTTGCATGCAATGATTTAATGCACCTTGGAATCTGAACATGTGATGGGGAACAACCAAATTGAGCCTCATAAAATGGAAAAAAATAAAATTTTGAGATAAGCCTATAAACCGGAAAGGAGGGAGTATATATGCATGATACTAGTATATGATCGGTAATACCTCCGCAATGCGCGCATGCATAGTATCATAAGTTAGTATCTTAGGTTGCCTTATTAATTGCCATGCATGCCACAAAGTAGTACAACATTTAATTTTATACCGTATGATGATATGAAAGCACACCCTCTCTTTTGTCATTTAACTATGTGCCACATCATCCAAAAAGTCTAGTTGGCATGCATGATAACGCTTGATACTACCATATTACGACCAACCTTAGTGTGGCCATAGTCTAGTTGGCATATCATAGCCAGTATCATGCACTCGAGAATAGCAAATATGATGATGTGTCAAAGAAGCAGTAACATAGGTAGATACCGTAACATATATATAAAAAATAAATGCTATACTACTTTGTGTCATGCATGGCCATAAATACAATCATCTATCATATATACTACTCTATGATACTATATATGCACTCTGAAGGTACGCACGTAGTATCATACACTAGTATCATACACATGATACTATATATAGTATATGATACTCCCCACTATATAAGGCTGGCCATAGTGGTGGTATCATAGCCGACGATGTCATGCACTCGAAAGTAGCAAGTATGCCGATGTGGCAAAGAATTAAATATATGTAGAGAGGGTTAGAGTAACATATAGGTAGATACCGTATCATGTTAAATGCGATGCTAATTTGTGTCATGCATGGCAATAAATATGATCTGTGATACTATACTCGATGTATTATACTATGTGCTATAATTAATTAAAGGTAGTATCATATATATATATACAGCCGGTCTATTCTCATAACATTATGAGAATAATATTCTTATAACACTTCTGAACTGCATTGAAATACTGCATTGGAAAGCTATGCGCACTGCTTCCTTCTTCTGTTGTGAACCACATAGAGGGGCAGTAGGAAACCTTCATGGAGCAGCATTTCTGGCTAGTTTGATCGATTTCTATTGTTTTATTTGTGTGTGCGCTGATTTAATATGTGATTAAACACTAAATTCGGCGAGAAAACGACGGAAATCGTTTGATTTGGCGGATCTGCGTCTGTTCTTCCGCTTGTGCAGGAGTTTCGCATCCTGCTGGCTGTTCGTATTCGATTTTATAGTGTGGTCCTAGTGTGTTACTAATTTCGTGTTCATGTTTGTGTTATTCCGTGATAGATTAATTTGCTAATAGGATTGAAATTTTAGTATAATTGGTCGAGTATCTCTCTGTTCTAGCGCAAAAACGTCAGTTCTCTGTCCTTCCCCGTCCGGATCGAAATTGTTGTGTTTTGTATGTAATTTTCTATTGTTTTTGGCAATTATGTGCTGCCTTTGATCCTATCCGTATGAATTGGAGTGGATTAAGTTGTTAATTTTGAAGAATTTAACTTTTTGTCCATGTTTTTTGTGTTCTTGCGGGCGCCACTGGCTCTGGTCGTTACTCAAGATGTTTTTTGAGATTGTTTGCATTATATAGTTGTTAGAACTGCATTGCAGGCTGTATTTTTCGTCTGCGAATCGTGGTCAAGCGCGGTGGACTGCAGTAATATGCAATGCGCGGTGAACTGCATTAATATGCAATGCGAGCCTGTATGAACTGCATTACAGCCACGGGGGTGTGGGGACTAGTTTAATAAGTTTTTTTGCTTGGTCAAGCGCGGTGGACTGCAGTAATATGCAATGCGAAATGCACATTGTTATGTAACCGCACTGCTTTATTTTTCGTTTTTTTTGTGTTGTGTCTTTACATATATATATATATATATATATATATATATATATATATATATATTGGTGGGTCAATTGGCTCCCCTCCCACCTTATCCCTGGCGGCTCCCATCTCACTTTATCCCTGGCGGCGCCACTCTTCCTCGATCTGTTTTTTTCCCAACCAGATCCTACGCCTGGCAATGGATTGCGCGTGCGGCTGCCTGGCAAGGTTGGAGCCCATGCTGGAGACATGCGTTTTTTCTGAAGGGTTGGTTCTGAACCAGAGGCAGCGGCACAGCGCGCTCTATTCCCTTCTCTATTCTTCAGGTATTGGATTTCGGGCTCCATTCGTCCATCAGATGACTGACGATGATGTCAGTGATTCATGGGTATGTATTTCTCGCATATTCTTTTTCATGTGTTGTTTGTAGTTAACACTATCTGAATTTTTGTAGCAGTATAAGTACACTAAGTATAAGTGAACTGCTTTTTCACACAGAAAGTTTTATTATGAACATTGTAGGAGCAGCATCAATTTTGTCTAGTCAATATTATTATATGTTGACATTAATGTTTTTTATGAAGATTGTAGCAGCAATTTATTTTCTGAAGATTGTAATCTTTTTCTTATTTGTTCTTATTTTTTCTGTTCTTGTTGTTTTGCTTGCAGAAATTCCCTTCTGGTCTAGTCAGGGTAACAAAAAGTTGTGTTAATTTGGTCTTGGTTAGCAAGAATGGATATCATGATGTTGATGTTATGTATTCTGTTGGCTCTGATGATTGTTTGGTTTTCAAAGATGGCTGGAAGGAATTTGTGGAGGAAGCTGGTCTTCAGGCTGGGGATGTTGTCATGGCTATGTTTTATAGGCATGCAAAGTGTTTGGAAATCAAGTTAAATTTGCTTTAGATCAGTCTTGCTTGAGCAGCAGCAGCATGAGACATTTTTGTTGTAATAATTTCACATTTTTGTGTGGCTTCTAGTGTATTTCCTATAAGAATTCTGAGTATAAGTGAACTGCTTTTGACATATAGTTTTTCATGTGCATCCTATCAGCAGCAGCAGTTGAAGAATATACATACTGGAAACCCCCACCGAGCTTTTCTTTAATCCACATACGGAACTAGAGTTTTTTTCATAAAAGAGGACTGCATCAACCATTATAATAGCAGCAGTTTTGTGAAAGAATACTCTTTGTGAACTGCTTTGATAGATTGTTTTTTATGTGTATCCTAGCTACAGCAGCAGTTTGAAGCAATATACATACTGAAAACAGACTACTGAGAACTGCATATTGTTGATAGATAGAAACCAAGGTTTTGCGCTCATAATTAACAAAGTACATCATCAAGCAAACTAATGCAACATAAGCAAACATTGTGCCAAAGCAAACTACAACGAAAACAAACTAATCTACATAAGCAGAAGGAAACAAATCGAGCACTTGCGACAGGAATCCTTGGCTATCAGCATCTGGCCTGCTTCACCAGTTCCACCCGTTGGAGTTGGAGGTGGAAGTTGATCCCCCCTTGCCCCCCACCCTCCAGGATGACCTCGGGCGCTTCCTGGTCTTCTCTTTTGTAGCGCGCGCGAGGCCTTTCTGCATTGTGGTGATTCTGTTCCATACCTCGAACGCAGTGTAGGCGTCCTTGGCAGCATACTCGACATGCCTCGTGCTGAGAATCGAAGTCCACAGGCTGTGGTCGTGGTCTGTCATCTTTGTCTTCATGTCTGCGTATTCGTCGTCGATGATGGCAGCAGCTACATCGCCAAGTGAGTCCAGTGGCTTCGTTCCATCATGCACCCTCCAGTTCGCCTGAATGTCGACGAAGTTGGGGATGTGGAGGTTGCAGCGTGAAAGCTTCTCCTTGTCCTGCTCGATGGAGAAGCCAGCGAACTCGAACCTAAGGGAAGTGAACCGCAAGTTATACTTTTCGGAACTGCATACATAGGCATATAGAACTGCAACACATACTCGGCAGACAGAATTGCTTACCTTGGGTCGCCGAGGAACCTGTCGAAGGGGATGCATCTCTTGCCCATGTACCACATACCTGGAAAAGAAGCACTGGGTGGTACTTGCCGATGGATAGTTGAATCAGGGCCGCTCTGGTCTTGTTGGGTGTGTACTCGAGGTCGATGTCGACGATCTTCTGGCGGCGCCGCTGGAGAACTGCCTTGTACTCTTTGACGTATGTCGCCATGGCGTCCACGTCATTGGTGTAGATCACCTTCAGCTTGGTCTTCCCGTGCGCATGGACCTCGTTGTAGGTCTTGGTGAACGGCATGGCTGCAAAGAGGAGGAAGAGGAGGAGGAAGGGCAGCGTCGTGTGTTTGTGCGGACGATCAGGTTGATGGAGCGCGGGATTTAAAGCGGAGCGACAGCAACTTATGCCGAGGCCACGATCTCGTCCCCCAACCATGTTGGCGATCGTGGGTTCGTGATGATCGTGGCCTTCGCGCGGCTTGCAACCGGCCGTATAGAAGAGCGGGGGCGCGACGCTTCGGGCGATAGTGGGCGCATTTATTTAGGGCAGGCGAACCGAATCGTTTCCCGTAAGTGAACTGCATCGATTTAGAAGCGGAATCGTTTTCGTAAGCGAACTGCATCGCTTCAGAAGCCGAGTCGTTTTCCGTAAGCGAACCGCATCGTGTTACAACCGAGACGTTTTTTTATTTTTTGTCTATGACCTGTGGGCCTGTCGGCCTTTTACTCATTAAGTCTCTCTTTTTCTTCTACTTTTCTTGCAGCCCCCCTTGGCCCCTTCCGCTTCCTCTCCCCCGCGCCCGCACAGAAATCCCCCCGCCGTCGTGCTCTCGTGGTGGAGAGCAACGACACCCGCAGCCGCCGCCGTCCGTAGGGGCTCTCTCGTGGTGGACAGTGTCGACGCCCGCAACCGCCGCCGTCCGTAGGGCGCTTCCTCCACCGTCGCCGTCCGCACCCGCCTTGTCCGGCCGTCACATCGTCTCACGGTGAGCCCCAAATCGCCCCCAACCCGTTCCAGATCTTGTGCTAGGGTTATTTTTCGAGCTAGCATTCTCTTCTTAAGGTTGTTTTGTATGCTTGAAATTGCAACGCCCTATGGATTGAAAGTTTTTCTCTGCCTACTTTTGGGGTTTGCTGTCTAGGATTTAATTATTATCCCTTTCTGATTGTAGACACAACATGGCTTCTTCCTCCCCAATTGATGCGTCACCAGTTAGAACGGCTTCCCCATCTGGTACTACATCAAAGTGAACTGCATTTTCAATACAGGGTCAATTAACTTCTTTTGTTGAACAAAATAGTGCATTGCATCTTAGATTCCTTTTTAGCAAGGCCCAGTTTTTCAGACATGTGGCAAACTGATATGAACTGCCTCAAGTTAATTGTTTTTACTTTTTTAGAACGTCATTAAGTTACTTGTTATGTTTTAATTGTTAAACATAAACTGCTAAAAGAGCACTGCATTTGGACATTGCTTTGTATTTTTTTTGTCTATCCACTATGCGGTTGCCAAATTGATATGAGCTGCATTAAGTTTTAGTTTTTGCCTCTCACAGAACTGCATGAATTTGTTTTGTTTTGTATATCTAAGCGCACTTCTTTTTTATATGTGGTCAATTGGTCACTGAACGAATTAGTGCACTGCATCATATATCCCTTTACCAATGTCCATTTTCAGACACGCGTCAATATGATATTCAAGCGACATGAACTGCATTTTAGGTTTACTGTTATGTTTTAATTGTTAAACATAAACTGCTGGAAAAGAGCACTGCATTTCTACATTTGTGTTTCCAAGTTGATATGAGCTGCATTAAGTTTATGTCTCCCTCTCACACACATATCTTTCTTATGTTTTTCTGACCCACAGTTTTATCTCCTGGTGGGTCAGGGGGTGGTGGTGTTAACTATTTGATTACACGTTATTTCACAGCCGATGTTGTCAGTGGCGGTACATCTGATCAGGGCAGCATTCCACCTGAATTGAGTGAAACCCAGTCGCAATCTGTTGATGGCACAGAGCCAGTTACACAGGATTGGATGGTCCCTGATCAGATTGCAGCTGATGTTGAGAGGAGAAGGCAGAAAGCGATTGCGCTCGGTAATACTTTCGTGAAGGCTCATAGGGCGAAGCAAGTAAAGTTTGAGGAGGGTAAGGAGATAGGAAGGAGGATTGCAGATTCAAAGAAGTCTGCTAAGTTTGCCTCCGCAAAGAATCCTGTGAAGAGAAAACTCAACACTGTTGTAGAGCAAGTTTTAAGTTCTCCATGTCGGAGCCCGCGTGTTGATTACTCAAAGAGACCTAATTATGCCGAGGTTGATGTGGGTGCGATTCAAGGAAAGCGGAGACGTGCGGACGATCACTCTAGTGTTGATTCTGAGCGTCGATCTAATCTTACGCGGGAAAATGCAGCTGAAGAAGCGCTGGACAGTGATTCTGATGAGGAGGATGTTGATGTTAGTGAGGTATACGCTGTTTATTTACTTTTTCTTCTGTTTTTTAAGTTGTTTTGGCATGAGTTTGCTGATGTGAACTGCATTTTTTATTCTTTTTTTTGTAGACTGCTAAGAGTACCAAGAGGAAGAGGTGTGAAGATGATGTTGCGCATGAATGGCGTTTTAACAAGACTGTTCGGCTGTCCATTCCAAACGTAATCAAAGCTGTCGCTTTGTTGGGTGAGGCGCACAGAACTTTGGTGTGGCAAGCAGGTTTTGGCATTGTCTTTGACCTGAAATTAGAGAAGAATGTTTCTCGTGTATTGATGTGCAAGCTGATGGGAAAGATCGACCCTGATACGATGAGATTGGAGTGCGGGTCAAACAAGGTACTGGAAATCAATTGCGAGGCTGTCCATCACATTTTTGATTTCCCTATGGGTTCTCACACTGCTCCCAGGCCTGCTGCCAGCGGCCATGATGATTCGCTGACTAATCTGAAGGATGAACTTGGTTTCAACCGTTCTCGTAGCATAGATTCGAACGACCTGCTTATTTTACTTCGCACGCTGGCTGCGGACCCTACGATGGTTAATAAGACGGTGAAGGTTTTTTTTCTCATTGTTTTCCAGTGCTTGCTTTGTCCCAGCCCCGCAACTCGGTTGTCCAGGGTAGCTGCTATGGTTGAAAACTTGGATTTTGCATCTATGGCTAGCATGGACTTTTGTCAGCTTGTTGTCGACGAGCTGCAGGCCACTGTGTACAAGTGGAATTCTAAAGGGAGCAAGCAGAACTGCGCTGAGGGTTGCACCATCGTGCCCCTATTCATGTACCTGGATTCGTTGAATCTTCAAAAAGTATCGGTTATGGATAAATGCACGCCACGCACCGCAATACTGTCCCATGTGCAGTTGAAGAAGATTCACAACGCCGACATCATTGTCAGGGGAAAGATACACCTGGACTCTTACAAGTTTGGCAAGCTGCCGGTGAGTGCATAGCCAGCCTTTGTTTTTGTTTTATTCCTTTTTTTTCGCGCATGCTAAATGTGAACCTCTTATGTACTTTTTTTGTGAACTGCATCTCTTTTTTTGTTAATTTTTTCAGTGGAAGGCGGAAGCGGACATTGTGTACAAGCGGACTGCAGTTGCCGAAGCGCCTGAAATGTTTTGTGAGCCTCTTGCTAGGGCGCCTCCAATTCGACGGGCTCGTGTTTTTGCTAGGGCGCCTGCTGGAGGTTTTTCTGGCCAGGCTTCTGCTGATCGCAATAAATTTGTTCAGGTCGATGAGCTTCTCAACAGGGTCATCAATATAACTAGTGATTTCCCAACATCCGGTTCCAGGATGAGGAATATTGCTGGATTGTTTCCTGAAGGCAAAGGCCCTTCTGAAGCAGAAATCGAGGCCGCTCATAACTTTGACCGTGAACAGCTTGAATTCCTTAAGCAGACTGTTACGAATATCAGGTCTTCATTCGTTCAGTTTAAGCAGTCTCAGGACGACAGGTGTGCTACGTATGAGCAGGAAGCTGATGCAATTGTGAAGGAAATGAACAGGCATGAAGATGTTGTCCGGCCTTCTTTGCCTGACCCCGCAGATGTGGATGTATGTCTTTTTTCATATGTGAACAGTTTTTTTACCCATATTTGTTATCTATTGTTTTTGTGTGTTTGTGGCATTGACTATTTGTTTTCGCATCCTTTTATTCTTTTCGCAGTGTGGAGGAGAATCTTCTAAGGCTAACGCTTGTCGTGATGATGACCACCAGGACCACGACGGTGTTGATTCTGATTATTTGTTTGACAGGCCATTGTCCCCTGTTGACGAAGCTGCCAAAGACAATCCTATTGACGAAGTTGTCATCGACAAGGTTTGATTTCTTCCTATTTATTTGTTACAGTGAACTTCATTGTTTAATTTTTTGTAGTGTCCAAAACAAACAATCATATTTTTTGCACCAGCAGTGGCAGCGAACTGCAGTTTTTAACTTTTTTTCTATTTCGTGCACCAGTAGTGGTAGTGCACTGTAGTTGTTGTTTAGAGAAGACGCATTATCTTTTTTAGCAGTGGACTGCATGATCTGGTGTTGGTTTTTTAGTTGTAGAACTGCAGATTTGGATAATAGTTTTATTTATGTTTTAATGTTTTTTAGGATGACGAATCAAACATGGAAATACATGGGAAGGAGGCAGAGGGTGACGCTGGCAAGGACGAGGAGGCTGACAAGTGTAAAGAGATGGAAGGCGACGCTTCCCTAGTGAGTATAGAGAATTTTTGCATTTTTGCATTTTTGTGTTTTATTTTTTATTTTTCATGGGAGCTTCATGGTCTGTTTTATTAGTGAACTGCATTCTATCTTGTTTGTGTAATGAGTTTTATTTTTTAACTCATCAGAACTGCGGATTAAATGTTGAAATCCAAGCGGAGCGCAACATTGAGGATGATAATGTGGAAGGGAGAGGAGGGGAGGAGCCTGATGCGGAGGTTGATAAGGCAGAAGGTAGAGAAGGAGGGGAGTGTCCTGTTGAGGCTGATAAGGCACAAGAGAGAGAAGGAAGGGAGGATATCGTGGATTGTGATAAGCATGAAGAGAAAGAAGGAGCTCCTAGTGTTACAATTGAAATTGCAGAAGAGACAGAAGGAACTTCTAGAGTCGGATTTGACGATGCGGGGACATCCGCTGGCATTGATGGTGTTGTTGGGCCTACTGTTTTGTTGCTTGGCGATGAGGTGCCTGAGAAATTTTGTGTCGTCCCTCGCGCCCCCGAGCAATCTGTTGGCAATCTGGCTTTCCCAGCCGAGACAACAAAAGTCCCAGCTGAGGCAGTTTCCATTGTTTCTGAAGAGGAACAGCCAAGACTCTCTCAGGACATGAGAAATCAAGCGCCGCTCGACGATGATATTATCGGGCTGGAGCACTTGACGCTCAGCGAAGATGTATATGAGCAGCCGCATGAAGTTTATTCTGAAACCGAAGGTAAGCGAACTGCATTATTTTTGTTCTTTCTCGGGGGCGAAATGGACCGTGTGTGTTTTATTATCTGATATCGTTCCCACTCTGTATGCAGATGAGGAATTACCTGTTGTTACTCCTTCAAGGGTTGATCCAGCTCTTATGAGAAGATACAATGAGTTATATGACGCTGTTACGACGGCTAGGAGGGATAAGAAGAAGAAGTATGACATTTTTTGTCTTACGCCCCGGTTATTTAATATGTTATTTTTTCAGGGACACCCATCTTATCACTTTTTGCTGGGCTTTTTTCTTCTTGTCTGAAGGCATCTAGTTGCGTTCAAGGGCGAGTTTGGTGATATTACTATCGGTCATGTTGGCGAGTCTTTTTGGTCATATGGAACGCTGAGCACGCGCCTTGCAAACATTGGCGTCTCTATGCTAGCTGAGAGGTTCAAAGGATCTCAAACGATGATTGTCCCGTACAACCTATGTGTAAGCATTTTCATTAATTTATATTTTATCCCCTCGTGCAATTTTTATTTGTGCTATAAGCATTTTCATTAACTCTCCGGTTTTGTCTTTTTTGCAGAATTCCATTTGGAACGGCGGTGCCACAAATAGGGCTTTGAAAAAGATGTTTTCTTCAAGCGCAGAGGATCGTGTGGACTAGAAAAACTTGGTAAGGCATTTTGACCATTTGTCGTCATCTTGAAAATAAGTTTTCTAGTTTTTCTATTTTCTCATCTGGTTTGTTTTATTCTTTTTTATTTCAGATTATGTTTGCAACATTTAACCCTCCTCCCGCAACAATGAAGGACGCGATAGGCCACTACTGCTTGGTCACTTTGAACCTGCGAGAAAAGCGTTTTGAGTTTCTTGACTCATTGAACGAGGCCGACAGCGCTGCTGCAAATCTTGTCTTCCGGAAAATGGTCAGGAACATAAAAAAGTTTGGAAAGATGGCAGCGCAAGCTGCGATGAGCCGTTGAACCCTCCCACCCTTGATAGCTTTGCGCTGACTCATATTAATGTCCCGCAACAGGGAAACGGGTTTGTACTTGTTCTCCCTTTTTCTTTTTACTCCTTCAGTTTTTTTGTGTAAGTGAGCTGCATTATTTTTACTAAATTAGAAGCACCTTTTCCCTTGAGCGAACTGCATTACTAATCTGTTATTGGTTGTTCTCCCTCGGTTTCTTGTGTGTATGGAGCTGCATTGTTTTACTAACATCAGTAGCACTTCATTACTGAGTGAACTGCATTAGTAATGTGTTTGTGTTGGTTTTCTTGCAGGCATGATTGTGGATTTTACATGTTCCAATTCATGCAGACCTGGGATGGTGAAACGATTGCCAAGTTTGGGAAGGAGCACATTGGCTACATCAGGAAGGCGATGCTCTATAGTTGGCTGACCTCGTCGCATTGCTTTCTGGACCTGACATCACTTTTAATTTTCAAAGAAGGTTGTTACATTTTTTTCAGTCACACACCCTTTTTTATTAAGTGAACTTCATTGATACAGAGAGGGGAGGTCCACTACTTTTGTTAAGCTTTTTAGTAGAACCCCATTCGCATGTTTAAAATGACTTTCCTTAGTGATCTTGATGATTCTTTTTCATTTTGCTCATTATCCATTTTTTTTGTGCAGGCTTTGACGAAGGCGCACACCAAGGTGGTATTTCCTTGTTTGAAACTCAGGTTCACACTCCAACGATTCAGAAACTTGTCCTTGATGAACCCCCCGTTAAGCTTGCGAAAGAACCTGTGTGTAAGAGGTTGAGGAGTGGCGCCTGCACTTCGAATGAAATAGCTCTTGAGAAATCTCCTGTCAATGTCAAGCATGGGAAGAAAGGAGTGAGCCCTCCGAATGCTGAAGATAGTGATGATGATTTTGAGAGGCCACCACCAGTGCCTAGGAGGACCAGGAGCGCAGCTGTGGAACCCCCGACGGACAGCGAGGCACTAATTCTATAAAATAAGAGGCATGTGCAGAAGCCATCAAAGTTTCGATCTCCTGTACAAAAGTTGAATCCTGCGAGATTCAGCTATCTTGCGGAGATGAGGAAAGTCTTGCAACTCATCACGAGCACAACATTCAGGCAGAAATACAGCGAGTCAGTTCTTTTTTTTGTTAGTTTTTTCGCTTTTTTTATTTTTAATCTGTGTAATGTTCTTCTGTGTTTTTGCTTTTGTGCTCCTAACCCCCCCACCTTCGTCGTTTCTTTTGTGCAGGTGCGCGCTTTTCATGCACAAGAATCCTATCGAAGTCTACACTGTGAATGTGGACTACATGTTCTTAACTTTCACTAGAGGTGGTTTTATGGACTCGGAATTGATGGATCATATCATCAGGTACTGGAAGAATGACGAGCATATGAATGTGGTTTATTGATCTGGCGAACGCGTTCTGCTGTCCCCTTTGTTTATCCCGGTATTTCTCTTTTTCCCTTTTTTTCTTTTTTTTCTGCTCGAGTGAACTGCAGTAAATAGTGCATAATAATTTGTTTTAGAATGTACTGAACTGCATACATTTTTTTTGTGTTTAACCCATGCATCTTAAATGAAACAAATTATGGGGAGAATTGTGAACTGCATACTGTTTTTAGAGAAGCGTGATCCGTTTTTTGATTAAGCGTCGGAGCGAACATCTTAAGGGGAACTGTATTAACGTTCTTTTGTGAATTACCCACACGCAGTATGTGCTTCAAATGAATATCACGCGGATAGAGATAAAGATGGAAATGTTGTGTTGCCTTTTGTCCACGGCAAGTTTAACGTTGAAGATGCAGCAAAGCAGTTCAAACTTTATGTTCGTGGTGACGAGAAGCTTCTTGATTGCAAATTAGTAAGTTATCAGATTTGCTTTTGTTCAGCCTTATGTACTTATTTTCTCTCCTAATTTTTTCCAGTAATCCTTTTTCACTCATCAAACCCATAACAAATTTGACGAAAGAAAATCAGATTCTGTTACCACGGATGAAAGACCAGCATTATTCGCTATACACGATGATTAGGCACCACGAGACCCTTGACATTCATGACACTAGGAGGTACAGCTGACCGGTTGATCAAACGACGAGGTGGCATAGGTCTGAATACCACAGCGACCGTACTGAAATGGTATAATTTTTCCTTTTTCACCTTTCTTCTTTTGTTTTCATGCGTGCGCGTGTTGAACAATTTTTGTTGTGATGTGTATTTTTGTTTTTCTCTTATTTCCACCAGATGATCAGGATGACTGCATTGTTGAAGAAGGTTTACGGAGAAAAGGAGTACAAGAGAAAGGAGTCGATAGACTGGGTCGATGTTTCAAAGAAAGCTAGCTTTTTGGGCTCCCCTGAGCAGGGCCCCAATGAGTACGGCTTTTTGTTCTGAAGATGGCTCAGTTTTATGACGGCAAAAGCTTTGTTGTGAAATTCGCAAAGCGTAATGTAAGTATCTTTTTTTAACCCAATAATAATCCCTCATTCCTTGATATTTTTTTTGTCAGTTTCTTTTTTGTAGATGATGTTCTATATTTGTTTATTTTATTTTTTTCTTCATCGCAGGAAGCTGTTCTTCAGGATTGGAAGGCTGAGTTTTTGTTCCAGATCCTGTTCCACCCTGAAAACATGGTCGTAGTCACCGAGTTCCCGGAGGATCTAAGAAATCTCTGCATTTCTTTTGGCTTTTCTCCAAAACTGGATTCGCTGGAGCAGGATGAGGCATAAATGATAGCAGATCTTTTTCTATGTGTGTTGATGTCTTTTTCGTGTGTGCTCCAGAACTTTTTGTAAACAGTAATGTATGGTCGCTGTCTGTAGTTCTCGATCTGCAAAACTGTTCACACCATGCTGTGTGCTTTTGTATATACCGGTCTAGTTAGTTTTTGTGTTTTTCTTTTCGTGGCAGACAGTGACAATGTCAAATTTGTACATAATGGAGCTTTCAGCCAACTCCTCCTTGTGAATTGTAACATGTTCGCAGCGCACTGCATTCACTCATATGAGTAGCAGCCAAGTTTTTTTAAATATACGCATCCGCACTGCATCTCACCTTATCACATGGGACTGCAAAGACGAATTCAATGTGTTTGTCGTCGATTTTCAAAATTTTGGAAAAATTGTATTAGAAGACAGAAAATCAACCATATCTGCTAAGGGAGAGCTCAATTTTTTACATTTTTTTGCACTAAGCGCACTGCACTGTGTGCTCGAAGCGTACTGCACTGTAAGCTTTAAACGCACCACGCACGCACTGCACTGTACGTGAAGCCTAGTCTGACTCTACATTTTTTTCTTTTCTAACTGCATTATATATTTATTCACGGTCATGTCAGATTCTATACGACGAAGAGAAATGCATTCTCAAAATGACATTCTGATTTCAGGGTTTTCATACAGAAGAGATCCGCATTCTGAGAATGACATTCTCATCTTATTTCTTTCATATAGAAGAGAACTGCATTTTATCAAGCATACCCCCCCGCATCACATTGGTCACAAAGTATATATGGCATATGTTATATCTATTCATTTTGAACTTCAATATTACATGTTGAATTCTTTTTTTTGTTGTCCACTGAACACAAGCTATATATATTATATACGATACGATATATATAAAGGATGAAGTTAATATATTTTTAAAATGTAAAACTGCATATGTGTTGATCTATGTCCTTTTCCTGCTGCTTCTTCTCAGATTGTGCACTGCATTTGTTTCAATGGTTGTTGCTGCTTCTGTCTTGCTCTTGTTGTTCGCATTACCCCTAGTAACGCGATCGTGCGACTGCGATGCTTGCCTACGCGCTGGATTCTGCGTTCTGTCTCTCCCCCTCATTTTTGATGATGGTTCTTCGATGTCTTCATCTGCTTCTTCTTCTTCCTCATCTTCTCCTTCTTCTTCCTCATCTTCCTCTTCAGTTTCATCAGCTTCGCTCGCTTCCTCGTTCTCTTCTCTGTCAGCATCTTCTTCGTCATCTTCTTCATCTTTTTTTTCTGTTCTATTTGGACATGTTCTCGCGTTATGCTTCTCTCTCTTGTTGCAGACGCTACATAGTCTTCTCTTTGTCGTATCATCTTGTTGGTTAGCTCGGTGATTTGTGGTGGCATTTTCAGCCTGGATTTGTTTCAGCCTCTCCTTACATGTTCTTGAGTTGTGTCCCGCAATCTTATTGCGTGATTTACACATCCTTACCCCCAGTGGTCTTCCTCCGCTGTCCAGTTCTGGCTCAGGCCTGCTATTTTTTTCAGGGCTGTTTTCATTTGCTGCAGCTTTTTTATTGGCTGATTTGCTCTCTTTCTTTCTCCCTTTTGTGTTTGAAACAGACGGGGGAAGAATTGTGTCATCCATATTATGAACTGCACCATCAGCAGCATGTTCACGCTCCTTTCCTTGTTCTTCACCCCGCGCATCCATGATCTTCTCTACTTCTTCTTCTTCGTTTATTACGTTCACTTCTTGTATGAGTTCTCTCATCCCAGCTAAAGCTCTGTTGTACCCTCTATCCGATTTGACACCCCTGTTCGCGAGGTCCATTGTTGTTTTTGCAAGTAGTCTCCTACGGCAGAACATCGAACTCCCATCTGGAGCAGTTTGCTCATAGTCTCTGTGGTCAAAGGTTGGATTTTGGCGTGCGTTCCATGTGTATCTCTTCAATATGTACTCTTTAGGTATCTTGTCCACCCGCAGCTGATCCAACATGCAAATGATGTGCACGCAGAACAGGCCTGCAGCAAAAGAATTTTTTTGGTTATTCATGTCAGCAAACTTCACATAAATATGCAACATTTTTTCAACTTTTGGTTTTGTGAACTACATTATAAATAGGTCCTGGGTCTACTGTTCTAGTGAACTTCACTTAGTTTTTTTTGTTTTTATCTCTTTTTTGCTACCAGCAATAAGTGAACTTCATTATGTTTTCTGTGTGCTTATTTTTTGTTTTCCTGTCTCACTGACCTGTGTGTGTCCACAGCTTGCATTCGCATTCGTAGATACCGTTCGTCACATCAGCAGCTACCTGGAACTCGTGTCTTGCCCAATCAAAATCATCAGACCGGTTGTACTGGCGCACCAAATATTTCGTTGGGTTGTCAGGGGATTGCTCTGATCTGAATGCAGTGCTGCGGTAGTGCGTTTGCTTGAAGTCAGCAAAGACCGCCCAGGTGTAAATATTGGAGAGCTGAACCTCGAAACCAAACTGAGTAGTAGTCTTTATTTCCGTCTGTGAAACAAAGAAAACCAGTTAAGTAGTTGTCTTTCACAGCAAAAATCAAGAAAGCGAGTAGTGTTTTATTAAGTGCTCATCCAGCATAATAACTTTGCTCTGTTTATATACCTCGTTAGCTATGGTCTCCGCGTGCTCGACGCCCTTCCTTGTCTAGATGCACCTGTCCACCTGCGACGCAAAGATGTGTAGGTCGTGTCTTTCCATGACAAAGTTCCTCTTCAAGATCCGGTTCATGCTTTCACTTCTCTGTGTCGACGTCATTCGTACATAGAACACCTCCTTGTAGTAATTTGATATCCATTCTTTTCGGTCAGTCCAGAGCGCCTTCATAATCTCATCATTTTGCAGTTTATACTTTTCCATGAGCTCATGCCAAGCACGTTCAAACTCTGATGGCATCAGCGGGTGGTTGAGAACGGAGGTCAGCTCATCCTTGAATGTCTCATACGCTTTGTACAGCAAGGACAGGTGATCCTTGTATTTTTTTTCAGTATATGCCAACGACATAACTTCTGCAGCGTGCCTATTAGCGTACTTTTTATCGCGGCATCCATGGAGGGGCATTGATCTGCATGTTTTTGAAAAAAACCAAGCAGTGAGTTATTGAGAGAACTGCATATCTTTTTTCTGCTTTTTTCTTATTTTTTCATTGGATGGATGAAATGGACTACAAAACTTGGCAGTGAACTGCATTGTTATTTAAACGCATTCTTTTTTTCAGCATACATGTGAGTATGCAGATTGGCCGCTTGTTGTTCATGCAACGCAAGAACGTCCGGAACACCCACTCGAAAGTCGGTATTGTTTCGTCTCTGATGAGAGCCACAGCGAATATTGTACTTTGGAGGTGGTGGTTGACTCTGGCCAGAGGCATGTGGAACTTGTTGGTCTTGTAGGTCGTGTCAAATGTGACACAATCTCCAAAATCTTCGTACGATCCCCTGCAGCTCGCGTTCGCCCAGAATATGTTCCGCACACGGTTATCGACATTTTTGTCGTAATCATAGAAGAACTCCGGGTTTATTTGCTGCATCTTCTCAAAGAAAGCCAGAAGTTTCTTCACATCGTCTTCTGTTTCCTCCCTCGCGAATTGGTGCTTCCTGCAGTTCAAAATAATAATATACTTGCAGCATTAGGGAAATACAGAAAATGCACAAGCGAACTGCATGAAATAGACGAGATATCGTTTTTTGTTTAGTGAACGTACATGTTCACCCCGTAATGGCTGGTGCGCCCCATAAAGTGCAGCCCTCCTGACATCCTTGACAGGGTTGACATCATCTGCGTGTGCGTCGGGTTGTCGGTCTGCATGTCCTTCACTAGTTTATCAAGTAACGGATCATCTGTCTTATGCGAGTGCATGTGCAGAAGCATAGCCGGGCTGTCAATCATCCTGTGGTTGTGATTGAGCTCAATCTCTGCTATCACAAACACATCCTTGATTTGTTTCAATCTCATTCCCGCCTTGCAGCCAGTCCTCTTTGATGTTTTATCTCGCTTTCTGTCATAATCAGTGACAGTTTCTTTGCTTCTGCCTTCCTTTGAGCACACTATGTATCTGTTTGTTCTGTATCCGCCGTTTTTGCGTGTGCCGAAGCCTGCATGCCTCGCATACGTGTTGTAGAATTCACGCGCCGCAGCGTGTGATGTGAATTGCATACCTTTACCAGGCACAAGTTCTTGGAGCATGTTCTCATCCTGCACACACAATATGGAATGTTTTTTTTTTGTTAATGAGAATGCACAAGCTGAAAGAATACGTAAGTGAACTGCAGTAGTTAGGCAAGGATGCTTACATGCATGTACTGTTTTTTTTCTAACGGTGTTTGCAGCTCACCGATGTTTATTGGGCATGGAGGGGTGACAACAGATCTGTGTAATTTAGGATCGCGAGGAGGCAGAAGTGTTGAGAACTTTACTTTTTTGGTTGCTTACGGCTCTCCTTGATTCTGCTTCCGATTCTTTTGTTGGGCAGTAGGCGGCCTGGGTGGAATTCCACTATCTCTTTGTCGACGAATCGTTTGCTCATGAACTTGCCGAACTTGCTGGGTTTCAACATTGGCTTGTGGAGGTGCTATATCATCCGTTCTGATCTGCTGGCCAAATGTTTCAAAGACACGCATGTACCTTGGTTGCATAACTGTTATGATTCGCTCTTCATCATCATCCTCATCATCATCTTTCTGCGCGTGCTCCCCCATGAAGACCAGATTGTCGTCGTCCTCCTCATCCTGCGGGTTTTTTGTTTCACTGCCTTCTCCATCTCGAATGATGTTTGGTTCACTGTTTTCATCTTTATCCTCTACATCTTCCTCCATGGAGTACGCAGTTCTGTTTGTTGTGTTAAAGAAACCCCTAGGTATTTCAGGTGTTATCCATCCAGGCATCTCCCACTCTTCTCTTCCAATGCAGTTCAGGGGCTTTGGGTCGTAAATGATTCGAGGCATCTTCTGGTTTTGAGGCATAGTAATTTCCTGCACAGTATTAAGCCAAAGCTTTTTATACACGTCAACAGTGAAATGAACTGCATCTTTCGTACTATATATCATTATATTTTGCAACTGTAAGAAATTGCACTTCCATTTGTTATTCTACAGCAGGGGCACTGTTAGTTAACATGAAGAAACAATGCACTTCAGTTTTAGGCACAGCGCTCTACATATGTAAGTCATGGTGGACTGCAATTTTGAGCCATATAGCATTTTTTATTTTTCGAAGTATCTTTTTCTGTTTTCTACTTGGAGATACATGTGACTGCAGTCGACGCAAGAGGGGCACTGCATGGGGATAAAAACGGCACTGCAAACTGGATGTGGGGGTTGGGTATGTGATTTTCTTACATTGTATGCAGTTCCCTCCTTCTGCAGATGCATCTCTGGCTGCTGTTGGCGTGCAGTCCACCTCCGCTGCAGGAACTCATGGGCTTTTTCAACTTTCGCCATTGTTGCGGGAGAAGGCTGGATGTGCACCATTGCAGTTCGCATCCACGACGAATGCGATGGAGAAGGCATCTTGCAGTTCTCTTTCCCATGTCATGCATAACCGAGGCTGGATGCTTCAGCGGCGGATCCCCCAGGTGGTGTTGGGGCGAAGGTGAGGTGCGGCGTCGCTTCCTAAACACCGTCGCGGAAGTATCCTCGCCGACGAACTACATCGCCGGCCGCTCGGCGCGCGCTCTGCGGTACTGGGTGCGGAAGAAGGCGGGGAGCAGTGGGGGTCGCCGCCGGCCGTCGGAGCGCTGTCGCGCTAGGAGGCGGGGAGGGGTGGGGGTCGCCGCCGGCCACCGGGGCGCTGCCGCGCTAGGAGGCGGGGAGGAGAGGGGGACGCCGCCGGCCGCCGGGGCGCTGCGGCGCTAGGAGGCGGGGAGGAAGGGGGACGCCGCTGGCCGCCGGCCGTCGGGGCGCTCCTGCGCTAGGAGGTCGGTAGGGGAGGGGACTCTGCTCGCCGCTGGCCGTCGGGCGCTCCCACGCTAGGAGGTCGGTAGGGGAGGTGTGTTATGAGAATAAGGCCTTTTGTTAGGAGAATAAGGTCTTAAGGGGTGTTATGAGAATAGACCCACCCTATATATATGCATGATACTAGTATATGACACTCTCCACTATGAGTAGCCTAAGTATATATAGCCTAACTAAAACACCCACATGTACTTGTAGTAGGGTTTTTGACATTAATTAATTATATATGGACTAAAATGCAATGCAAGGTAAGCGCAAAGAATGACTTAAACATAGCAGACGACCTGAAATGGGCCGGAACGATGTAGCTAGCAACTGATGATTTGTAGTCCGAAGTGCCGCATCTCCTTTTGGAAACTATGATCCTTCCTGTCAGATGTTCCGGTATGGAAGGTGCAAGCACCAAAACTTGTGCCAAACTTTACCAATTTTTTCCATGCGATCGTGAGAGCACGTGACAATGGCACAATGCTTTTCGTTATTTTCTGGACTCTATATGCATTTCCTGAAATTAAAATACCAACAAGGCCTACGCCTCTGGCCACACCCTGTAGCCGAACTGTTTGATGTTTTTTTTTCCGTTTCTCACACAATGAATGAAAACTCGCAAAGCGACACACAAATGATCTTGCTAACACACACGTGTAGTTGCGACTATATATACATATACATACAAACGAGATCTCTTTTTTTTTTTGCATATTCATAGTTTGAGATTGATAGCGAGGCATGCCGCCTGGTAAAATGTATGAGAAAATCAAACCATAGGGTACAATCGTGATTTCTTACTGTGGAAAAAAATTGGAGGCGAAACGATGAACTCATATTTTCATTCGAACAAAAATATGATGTTAGGTAATGTAAATGTTTTCAAAGAGCGCACGGTTCACTCATGAAAGTCGTGTGTGCACTAAACCGTGGCCGATGCCCCCCCCCCTCTACTACGCGCGCGATCTGAGTCATGCGTTCTGATTGGTCAGAACCCAAACCCCACAGATCGTACGTCTGCACCGTTGGATTCTCCTTGATCAAACGATGATCCTCATCCCTTTCGACAACACATGTAAATGTTTTCAAATAGACCTTCCCCCAAAAATGTTTTCAAATAGCACACAGTTCACACACGAAAGCCGTGTGCCTACCAAACCGTGGCCCATGCCCCCTCCTTTGATGCGCGCGCGATCTAAGTTGTGCGTTCTGATTGGCCAGAACCCAAACCCCACGGAGCGTACATCTGCACCGTTGGATGCTCCCAGATTGAATGGCAATCCTCATCCCTTTTGAACGGAAATGCAGTCTGGCTAGGAATTGATTTATATGCCAAAATGCATGGTAAATGCCGAAAAAATTCTTACATATAGCGCACGAGACGTGAAATGCGCCAGCAAATCAAACCCGTGGTATAATTGTGATTGCTTTACTTAGGGAAAAATTAGAGGAGAAAAGATGAACTCACGTCTTCATTTCAAAATTAGTACGTCTTCATTTCAAACGAAATTATTCTGTTTGTGCACACGAGCGCTTAGAGGCAACCGTTTGCATAGGCCTTTCCGCGCGCGCGGCGACCGGGGATATTTTTCACCCTTTTCACCTAGGCCGCCAACACCCGGAGTCCCCAACTCCCCCCACCGTCCGCCCGCGCTTCACTCAAATAGTCCACCCAATCTTCATCGTCAGCTCCCCCTCCCCCAGATCCACAACAGAATCCTCTCCGCCGCTGTCGTGCTCACCCCAGGCGTGTGCTCGCTCTTCGGCGTAAAGCTTACCTCCACTGTTGTTCCCTACACGCGATGGCCCGCGCCTCGCCGTCTTCGTTTGCTCGCTAGCCACCCTCGAGCATATCGATGTAGTAACCCTCGCCTCTCCTGTGGTCCGACCGGGTTTGCATTAAGAAGCCTGTTAGTTACTGCTCTCCATCGCGGTGAGGCATATTTCCTCGCAATCCCTCTTCCAATTTCATTTCGTATGTTCCAAAATTGGCTATAAAATAATGGAGATCATATATATTTTCATTATCTACCTTCCTTACTACTCCCTCCGTTCCCAAATATTTGTCTTTTTAGAGATTTCAAATGAACTACCACATACGGATGTATATATACATATTTTAGAGTGTAGTTTCAATAATTTTGCTCTGTATGTAGTCACTTGTTGAAATCTCTAGAAAGAAAAATATTTAGGAACGGAGGGAGTACATATAAGCTGTATTTATTCCAATAAGTTACTGCCTAATTACAGATCGCGGGCGCCCGAGTCACACAAACTTAACAAATTAGCCGTACATTTTGTAAACTATTGCATGGCTTGTTTAGAAAGCTTGATACCAAGTTATTAGTTTTGTGCTTATCCTCCTTTCCTGAGTTTCACATGTGTTCTCTGTAGATGCCGAGTAGAAGCGACAACACTCATGCTTTAGGCTATGTACCTTCATCTGATTCAGACAACCCTAGGTCTTTAGCAGACTATGAGGGATCAAGTAATCTTGAATGGGATAGAGCTGCAACAATTACCCTTCCGGCCAGGACACGGAGGCACGCTCCAAGGAAGCCCACACACCATCCTAAAGGTGTATATGAAGTAACCGAGATTGATTTTAAGTCTTGGGCTCCAACTAAACCAGATAAAGCACGCATGAGGTTCAGGAGTGTGTGTGGATTTGTTGGCAGACCAAGGCTCAACATTAATCTGTCGGTGTTTCGGAAGGCTGACATAGAAACACGGCGAAGGATAGTCCGGCAGATCATGGATCACTTCAACGTTCCAGATCAGTGGAGAATGCAGGTGGAACACGCTGCAGTGAAGAAGGCTAGAGATGCTTGGAGAAACTGGAAGCACGTGTTGTACAAGAAGTACTTGAGTGAAGGAAAGGACCCAATCCCCGCATACACCAAAATTACAAAGGCGGAATTTAAAAGGGTCAGGGCAACTAAAGAGTTTGCTGAGAAGAGTTTCAAGCAATCGAAACTTCAGAAAAAGAACATACACCCCCACCGTATGGGTGTGGCAGGATACTACGACATGAAACCGATATGGGACCAAGAGGACAAAGAAGCAGTAGCGGCTGGTGGGAATCCAACCTTTAGTGAAATCTGGGGCAAACGTGCCAGAGACTACATGCAGGCACATGCAAAGAGGCGTGATGACGGAAGTTATTACTTTGAAAACTCACGTGACGCCGAACGGTATCAAGTGATGTTAGAGGCGCTTATAGGATCCCTCAAAGGTTCTACAGGAACTCAGGGCCATGTGACATTCTGTCCGTTGATCCGGAAACAATAGAGCCCCCTAACCGTGCAAGGGGTATGGGTGTTAATGTCCCGCACAAGAGGGCTTTCACACTCAACAAAAAAGAGAGGCTCAACATGAAAAGAGCGAGGAGTGAAATGAATCAGAATGCATTGTATGAAAGGTTGAGGAAGGATATGTATCCGGCTATTCGTAAGGATGTTGAGGAGTCAATGATGATGCAGAAGACTCTAACACTGACAGATAGTCAACAAATGGGAGGGGAGGCGGACATGGAGGATGCTGCTTATTGCGTGACAACACTGCACAAGAGTAGTTGTGCATCAGCTGACCACAACAACACTAAGACTATAGCTGCTCGTGATGATGCTATATATGGTCTATCTGGAATGAAAGACAGACTGAAGGGTGTGCTTACACATTATGAAGGTACATTGAAATGTGCAACAACCTGGGTTTTCCCACACTTCTTGGAAGATATCCTCTTGTTGGACAAAGTGCC
Organism: Secale cereale; assembly: GCA_902687465.1. Taxonomy (NCBI): domain Eukaryota; kingdom Viridiplantae; phylum Streptophyta; class Magnoliopsida; order Poales; family Poaceae; genus Secale; species Secale cereale. Next base: position 318,522,135 of record LR738714.1, read on the forward strand.
ATTGAAGCCGGGCTGTGTGAAGTGCTACACGACTGAAGTAAAGCCCGAATTCAATGAATTTGCCCTGAATAATGTCCTAGGAGACTTCGATGAGCAAATTACCTTGGGAGAAACACTGTTACATCACATAAAGTGGATATGAAAGGAAATCGTGTTCATCGATGGGATCGCTGAAGCCCCGCTAAGAGCAACCACCATCGCCCTCAACCGGTGGTGCTCTCCTTGCCACAACAACTCTCGTGGGCTGATGCATCAACATGTGATTAGCCGGCCTGACTTTGTGGCGTACAGGCCATATCATCCTCTGTCCCAAAGTAGCCAGTGGCAAGGCCTACAACTGCTGAAGACGCACATCCGATTCAGATGCCGGCCGCTGAAGCAACGAGGGGAGACACAACTGCATCACATGCTCAGTAGACCACCCTGGTGGAATAGACTGCTAAGCAGTCTGATGCTTCGGAACCGCCTGCTAAGAAGTTTGTAGGTCTAGAACCGACTGCTCATCAGTCCGTTAGTTCGCAGTCGTGTGATTAACATACCAATGCGTCAGCACTTCCTGCTCAGCAAACCAACACGTTGGCACGGCCTCCTCGACACACCGACAAGTTGGCACCACCTATGCAGAAACCCGACATAGCTTCAATGCATGGTTAGCAGTCCGATGCCTCTGCTCCTACAGGCCAGCAGTCCGTCACAGCAGCACCACTAGCTCAGCGGTCTGGCATAGATAAAACGTGTGCTAAGTAGTCCATCCAAGCTTTATCATCTGCTCAGCAGTCTACCTTGCAGGCAACCAGACGTTCTGCCAGAAATGCTTCAAGTACCAAGAAGGAAGTGGCCAAAAAGGCTACACCCATGACCACGAGGAAGCACGGCGGGAAAGTGAAGAGGAAAGAGAACGGTTGCCTCTTACTTAAAGCACTCATCACCCAGAACCAAATTAATAGCAGCTTGTTCGAATCGGGGAGTAATATTATTTCTGACGCCATGGATGATGAAGAAGTATGTTTGTTGCTTGCTAAAAGTAAAGCAAACGTACTTCAAGCACGCTATTACATCCATGGCCAGCCCTTTCTTGTTGGTGAATACTTTGATGAGTGCAGCTCCAGTTGCCGTGGGTTACATGAATATTGCATGGGTCTAATGTCAGCAGGTCATCATTGTTTGCTACTCCACTACAACAGAGATCATTTCCGACACGGTGATGGTTCCATCGATGTGAGTCTCGAGGTCTTACATCTCATATTAAACTTCAACGTGCTTGATGCCACTCTTGTTAGATGCCTTATTTTGTATGTACTTAACAAACTCTGATCAACTACTCCATACGAGGCTGTAAATGATAAACATCTAACTGAATTTTATTCCTCTCACGGGATTGAACGCGCAGAGAATAAAAAGGGAGAGTGTGTATTGCATAGATCCTGAATTAGCAAATGGTCAACAATACATGGTAAGGACCTACGGGACTGGGCCGTTAACACGGTCGTCCGTCTCTTCGAAAACACGTCCCATGCAGAATCATTTCTCTGGCCATATCATGAACGGTAAGTCAAGTAAACATTGACGTATACACTTATTATCTTTCAGATTTTGACATAATTCGTAAGTTCTTGGCTTTCTTAATATGTAGCAATCACTGGATATTGGTATTCATTGTTCCAAACAAGAACATAGTTTACTACATCAATTCTCTCAAAGAGTCAACAAACACTCCGGATTTGACGCATCTTCAGCAATTCATGGATGGGTATTGAATTCTATGATGTTGAAATTAATTTACATTCATATCTGGTTCAATAATTGATGTTGTCAAAATTCATCATCATTTTAAGTGTGCTCGCATTGTGGAAAACTAAACCAGGGAACCTGTTCAAGAGGGAACTACCTCTGCAGGACGAGATCATTTCTCCGGTAACACAACGAGATCCGTTATTTTTGGAAAATTTATCCAACAGTCTACAAATACCTTTTCTTACGCTAGTTAAATGTTCAAGCTTCTAAATAAACCTCTTTCTATTTTGTCCAAAGAAATAATAATACATCTAACACCGGTTAGGTTGTTCCTAACAGGACAAATACATGACTAATTCTGTATAAAAAATTTAAGTGTCCTCAGCAAGAAGCAGGGACCAACCTTTGTGGATATTATGTTTGCAGACACGTGATCTCCATCTGCAAATCTGCTGATAGTTCTGATGATTCTCGCGAATTAGTACCAGTAAGTCTATCTTAATTAATATCTTCTACTCCACTCATATGGAACATTCTGATCTTAAAAATACTGCAGCTCATCTTAAAACTGAGGACCCTTGAACTGCTCCCGGCTGGTGAATTGCTGATGGTTCGGAGATTTATCAGCGACTTCTTCCTAGATCACTACATCAATCTCACTGGTGATAATGAAGATTTTAGCATGCCTTCTCCTGAAACATTGAGTAAGAGTTAGCCGCTAAACATATAACGCATGGATCCATTGTTTTCCATCTGATGAGGTCTTCGTATTTCGTACACCATGATTAATTATGTAATGCATATATGTGTGGACAAATCATTGGAATTTAGCTACCATATGTTCAATTGTAATTGTTGCGAATCTGATGAATGTTCTTCATGTGGACACTATTTGTTCAATTGAATATTGAGACGGATTTGTTGTTTGCATGCCGATTCAAAATGGGATTTTTTTTATTTGTTCAATTGAATATTGTGGCAAATTTGATTTTTGCATGCTGATTTAAAATGTGATATTTTTGCTTATTTGTTCAAATGAATATTGTGGTGAATTTGCTTTTTGCATGCCAATTCAAAATGGGATATTTTTGTTTTAACCGGGCAATTGCTCCCTACACGGTTCAACTAAATGAGTGTGTGCGATCCACATCAGAAAGCATATGACAATCGTAGCGGAACCGTCGGAGATACACAGCAGATCGCAAACGATTTGCAGTGCTACACGTGTGCGTAGGGTCTCCGAAATCGTTTATGATATCGCATTATCACGAATGAGAACTCGGAGTAAACCGTGCCCAATGTAAAATACAATCCCAGTCGCAATTTTTTCAGGAAACGTGTGGGATCCCAAACGAAAAGCACACGTCACTCTTGCGGCAACCATCGGTGATACCCAACAAATCACAAACGGTCTGCAACACTTGTATGTGTGCGAAGGGACTCCTGAACTGTTTGTGATAGAACATTATTGCAGATGGTAATTGTTGGAAACGTGTGCGATGGAGTCATGCATGGTAGATGGGTTACGCAGAAAAGTCATGTGCGATTGGGCTCAAATCGCACACAGTTCATATGTTGGCCTGTGTGCCTTACATAACGTTTCCCAAATGGTTCATTACGACAGACCGCATGGTTTCACTGCGTCATTAGAAATGCTTAATCACCGATACCACACCTGCGAAAGAATTTAGTGTGTGCTGCATCGCACATGATTACATTTTGGAAGGCCTCTGGATCACTGCTACATATCCTCAACAGTTTCTAGGTCATGTGGGAAGGACACCATATCACCCTCACTCACTTGCTGACGGTTCCAAATGCCGTCACGGAAAGGGGTTAAAAACCGTTTGAATAGCACCGACACGTACTAGTAGAGGTGAGCTAGAAAGGGATTCAGACCCTTGTACACTCATACGCGCACAACTACTCTTTCTCAGGTCCACCTTGTCGGGCTGGAGTGCTACATGCTCATCGCGCTCCCTCATCCAATCGACCAAAGCAGGAGTAGGGTTTTACGCTTCATAGCGGCCCGAACATGGGTAAAAATGACCAGAGCCACCCCCCGTCGTGCTGCTCGATGATCTCCGCTCTTTGTGCAACACGCCCTCCCCCTTGCCGAACCACAAGGGGCCAACGGCCTCATAGTTGATCATGTTACCCCCCGACACCAACTGATAAGCAAAGTGATGGATAAGCAGCGCGGTTGGCTTGCCGGGCTGCACCCTCAGTGTGACACCTAGCAGTGCATCTAATGCACTTTGTCCTAACTGCCAGAGTTAGGTATGATATCACTGTTAGCTATCTAATCAATAAACAGTGACTGTTTGCCACTTTGGATTCGCCTTGGACAATAAGAGGAGGCCCGTGGCGAACTAGCAACGGATTCTGACCCCCACGTACTTGTATGCACGTAGCTAATCTCCCTGAGGTTTCCTTGCCGACACGAGCATTGCATTCCCTTTGGATCCTTCCATTAATCCTACCAAATCAGGAGTAGGGTTTTACGCCTCACGACGGTCCGAACCTGGGTAAAAACTACCTGCTTCACCATCGCCGCGCTGCTCTAAGGTTTTCTGCTCTTTGTGCAATGTGATTCCCCCCTGCCGAACCAAAAAGGGGCCAATGGCCCCATAGGTGATCGTGTTTCCCCACGACATGAGCTTGGTCGTATATAACTATTTTTCCCACGCGTCGATCGATCTACCTCATTAGTTATGTCTCCCCCTTTCTCCAACACACAACAATTGATCTATCGATCTAGTTAGGTCTGCTTACCAAACACATGTGGTTCCCCCCTCATCATCCATCATGCACACGCACACACACAGAAACACATCCCCTCTCTTCTTGATATTGTAGTTCTACCATCCGTTTGTCTAGCAGGCCTCTCCTAGCATCTCCAAGAAGCAACTCCACCACCACCCTTTGTGACAGCCTAGTTTTTGGCCCATTTTCTTATCTTTTTGATTTATTGGTTTTTGCTCTGTTTTTGTTTTTGGAGTGGTTTTGTGGCCTTGTCACCAGGGAAATCATTTTCTTTTCCTCTCCCAAGTGGCTCATCATTCTCAAAACCTTGCCAAGATCATGTCACTCCACTGCCTGAAACCCTAATTTCTTTTTCTAGGGAATATTATTTTTCTATTAAAGGAATAACCCTGTCTGCCCTAGGTTGTGAAGCAACCTATATTTCTTTCACTCCAAAAATTCCCAAATAAATTTTAATAAATGTTTTGGGTCATATCTTCACAAAATATGGGAAAATGTTTCCTTGCCATGTTCAAAAATAATCCTCCAATATTCCTTTTCCTATTCTGCCCTAAATGGCACTTTGTGAAGCAAGTGCTATTTATCTTTACCCAATTGACCCCAAACTTATTGGGCATTCTTTTATGTCCAAATCATTGTCACATGAAAAAATTCAACAATATTTTCCTAGGCAATCTTCCTCAGTGATTTTTCAAAGTTTCTGTCAAACACAAGCCACTGTGAAGGAAGTACTAGCTAGGAGCATCCAAATGAGTTGAATTTTTGCATGCCACTGCCGGAGATCATTTTATTACACTCCTCCAAAATTCAGCTCCATCCAATCAACCAAGTGAGCACACCTTCAACTCTTTGTTTCTATCCAAATTTTCAGTTTGTGAAGCAAGTGTATTTTATCTTGCTCCACTATGGCTGAAAATATTCCAGGACCTTCTCCCATCAATATAACCTACCTCCACCAATTTTGGGCACATTATATGTAGCCAGTTTCCCTTAGGATTTTTCCTAAGTTTCTGGGCAGAAAGGATGCTTGTGAAGGAAGTACCATTTTGGTAAATCCAATTGGTATGAAATTCTTACAGCATCTTACTATGACCAAATGCCTAAGCCTTGCCAAATTTTAGCCCAAATGGACTCACCATTTGAGTGCATCATCCTAATCCAGTTTCTGACCAGATTTGTGTGGTTGTTAAGCCACTACATTAATTCTTTATCCTAATCTCCTCAAACTTACCAGGATGGTAGTTCTTCTTTACCTCAAACCCCCAGACAAGCTATTTGGCTCCAAAACATTTTCTGTGGATCAACAACTCTCCTCAAAGTTTACTGCAGTAAACTTCAGAGGATCTTTACCATTCAACCAGAGAGCTTTTCACCTTTCTACCACCGTAGCTGATACTTGCCATGCAAGGACTTACCACTAGACATCAAGTTACAGCCCCTTTCTACCACTACGTTCCATTGCACATGGTGACCACGCCAGTGGCATGCCCGTGCACGCGCCCTGTGAGCAGTGGCCGCGCCCACAGCATCGTTCCTGCTTCGTCTGCTCCCCTCTCGTCATCTTCGCGCGCGTGAGCATGTCTCTTGGCCTCACCTCACCATCGCAGACCTCCTGGGCCCCTCTTCCCCCTCGGAAGCTTCTCCATCGACGCTCGCCGACACTCGCCACCGAACACAACAGGGGCACAGTGCTCCGTTTGGCATCGAGCTCCCCTTGGCCTATTCCTCTGCTCCCCGGCATCGCTTACTCCTCCGTGAACTCTGAATCACTGGTTCCTCGTGTCAGCCGTGCTCGCTACGCCGTTGCCAGGGCCTCGGACGGACACGCGTCCGCGGCGATGCCAGCACGGCTCCCCCTCCCCTTGGCTATATAAGGCCGCCCTGAGCACGTTGCACTGCACCACTCGCCTCCACTCGCTCCACCACCCCTCCTCGGCTTCTTCCCGAGCCTCTGGAGCTCCCCTGCCCTCCCTCCGTCGCCATGGTCGCCGCCTCGGCCTCGCCTAAATTGGCGGCAACCGAGCCGCCCCTCATCGTTCTACCACCACCAGCAGACCACCACCACTCCGGTGACCATCCCCAGGCCCTCTCCCCTTCGCTGGAGCCACTCTAGCCACGATGCCCAGACCCAGCCGAGACCATCTCCGCCGGTGTCCTTGGCCTCGTCGCTTCGGTCCTCCTCGATGTTCGTGCTCTGCGGGGACAGATGCGGCTTGGCCTCCCGAGCACGCTGGTAGGCCGCACGGCCCGAACGGTGGCCGGAGCTAGTCGGACGCGCGCCGGAGCCGTGCGCTCCCCTCTGCTCCGTCGGGCGAGCGAGCGGAAGAAGGAGATGACTCCACCCCAGCTGGACAGTGTGCCCTGGCCCCACCAGTCAGCCACCGGAGCCGGCCCCGCGTTGACCCCGCTTGGCCAGTATGGATAAGTGCCGGGCCCAGCCCCCAAGGGCCCCGCACGTCAGTGAGCCAGCCATGGCCCCGCGCTTACCAACGTGAATAAGTGGAGACGTATTCCACAGAATACGTCTTCCTTTCCCGGAAGCGTATTCTTCTTCCACTTCAGCGCAGAATACATTTTCACTTTAAAGAAAGCATATTTCCACGAGTGCGCGTTCTGTTTTTCTGTCCAGGGTCTATTTGTGATGATTTTATTTACAAATGGGGCCCTGGCAGAAAAACAACTATAACTTTTCAACCACAACTCCAAATGAGGTGATTCCAAAGCCCATCTCTTCGTCTCGTCGAGCCCGTTCTGTTGACATGACTTTCATTATGTTTCAACAGTCTGAAAATGACCATTTTGACCTTTCCGTTAAACAGCCCCCTCCGGGAGAGAACTTTTTCCGGCAACCCTTTCCGCGAGTTTCTCGCACTTTGTCCCAGTGATTTATTCCACCCCAGGCAAGCCCCACCCTCCATTTGCATGATTGCAATGCAGTGACATGGTTCTTTATTTGAACTTATTTAAAATATTGCATAGCTACGTATGATCTTGTTCATGGCATTTCTCGGAGTTGTATTTTGATCTTGTTATTGCCATCATATTGCTTGGAGTTCTAGGACTTATATTTTTATGATTGTGTGTACATCATGTTGCCTTTGGATTCCTAGTGGCTATTTTCATGATAGTATCTGGTATTATTTTGGAGTATTGTTTTGGACATCATGTTGCCTTTGGATTCTTAGTGGCTATTTTCATGCTAGTATCTATTATTATTATTTTGGATTATTTGCTTTGGATGTCATGTTGCCTTTGGATTATTAGTGGCTAGTATTATTTTCATCGTGATGCTAGCTGATATTATGTTTTGGAGAATGGCGATTGAAATGATGTTTGTATGTGGATCATAGCTCGATAGTTAGTTCTTGATATTTGCGTAGAAGTGTTATCTTTCTTGGATTCTTCATGATAGAGATGTTATTCTATCCTTGGAGTATTTTATTGTGATGTTATTAATCTTTGGATTATTTGTTGGATATTGCTATGACTTGGATTTTTAGTTTGATAGTTAATATCGGAGTATCCGTATCACAGTTACACTTTTAAAGATAAACTCCGTCATTAAGTTGGTCAGGTGCCACCGAACCGGGCTTTCCCTAGTGCAACCACATTTGCCTTTATGGGAAGGCCCTAATGCGATGCTATTGTCATGCCTCTCGCCGGCGCCTCCAACTAGGGAAGGTTATGGGCACGCGCTACCCTGATCAGGTAGACGGACCTAACCTTGTGTGCCCGTAGTTGGATAATTATAGCTTTTATCCCCGTTTGGGACTTATTATTGTTTTGGCCACGGCGGTGGTCATTGGTGTCTTTGGTAGACACGGGGCCACCCAAGACTAACCCAGTTGGGAATGAGTCGGAGTGGCCGGGAGAGTGTCATGATAGTAGATCGGTTTTGTCGGAACGCCGTTAGTCCACCCGAATGGGAGAACGAGGCCATGGGTTCTGTGGTGTGGGTACAGTGCACTACCTCTGCAGAGTGTATTTGTTTAATCTATCGATAGCCGCGTCCTCGGTCATGGGCATGGGTTCGTACTAGGTCACACCATTCGATCAACACTCGAATGACGGAATAACAAAATAAATTATAAATGGTTTATATATATATTGATATTTTGAGCAGTGCAGGATGTTGATGATATTGTCGTAGACCAAGTGTTGGTCATGGTAGTGATCGCAGGAAAGATCACGTTTGGATTTTGATCACGAGGTGATCAAGATGGTATCTTACTTGTCTGGTTAACCAATAGAAATATAGCTATGTAAATCTGAGATGTTGATTTATCCGTATTATTTTAGTATCATACCATGCTTAGTAGTTGCTTCATCATGATAGTTGTTAATTAATTAACCTGTTAATGCTATGTTGTTGTTTTGCCTCGATGCTTTTGGTTGTTGTGAGCTTGCAAGTACATTCAATGTACTGACCTGGCGTGTCATGCCAGATTGCAAGTGATGCCATGATTGCTTGATTGTTTGTCGAGGTTGCCGTGCGTGCGAGCTAGATCGTGTCCCAGTCAGAGTCCCTGCGGATTGGAGTTCACCACCTTCGTCGTTGTTCCGCTGCAAGCATAGAGCAAGTGTAGTAACGCCGGCGTAGTGTCGCCGTGCTGATGTGCATCTTTGTAACATCAGACCTGTGTATTATTATTCTCGTAATAAGAGCTGATTTGTTGTTTGCTAAGCAGTTCTGTATTCCAGAAGACTTCTCCTTGATCTCTGGGCTGGAATACGGGGCGTTCCGGTTTCTCTGAACAGGGGTGCCACAGCGCTTGGTATCAGAGCAGGTCTGGCTGTAGGATGCCGTAGTCAGCGCGAACGGTAGAAACCGTTAGTAATCAGTAGTATAGAGTCTGGCTTGTTTATTGCATTTGGTTGCTGCATTTGTTTGTTGCATAGCATGCATATAGCCATATTATTTTGATACTAACGATTTATCTGGTGAGTGTAGATGGCATCGGTTCGGATCCACTACAGCTCCACCTTTGCATTCCTCTAGTTTTATTTTCTTGCTCGTTCTTCGGTATTTGGCGTTATTTCTGTCCCGGCAGAGTGATGCCAAGTTATCCTGACACAGTTTGCAAAAATAGTGCTTAGGTATCACGCCAAATTCCTTCCTTCAGCCCCATTTTTGTTTCGGTGGTAGACATGCTCCTACCCCGGATTGTCCTATTTCTTGTCGTGTTGGCAACCCTCAATGGTCTTAGTCATCAAGAAAGGGCAATGCCAGCAGACTCAATTTTTCCCTCATTTTCTTGGAAGAGTACGGATATTTTCCGTCTGCTTGATAATAATGTGGTCGCGACATTCGTGTCCTGCTACATGGTTACCAAGTACGTCCTCGCCTCCGAGCTAGTCCAGGTTGCCACCTGGCTAAGCTAGCACTTGGTGTACCGCTGTTTACACCAATTCTTCCACACATTTATTCACTCTCGTGCACATCGTCACAGCATGCTAGATCGTAGAACCGGAGATCCCGCGAGATTTTGTGTGCTTAAGTAGGGATGCATATTGTGTGACTAGCAGTAATATGTGATATTGATTGTGTGTGAATTAATTGTTGTTGTGTGCTTTTGGTTTAGTTGAGTTTTCTTTCGCTTCTTTCTTTTTGGGCCCCGGTGTTAAATTATTTTTCCCCTATAAAGAGTGGCTCATGAACTGACACTGGACTCGAAGAAGTAATAAGGAGTTCAAATGATTGGAACCTTAGCTAAATAGAATGGAATTCTCAGCCGACTGCAGCAAAAGGGGGAATATCTGATTTTGAGAATGATAATCAATTTTGCTGATAACTCAAGTCTACATCAGTACAAAAATATTCACAGCAGTAACAGTCAAGTCAGCAGCAAACAAGTCAGGTACAAGATCAACAGTAATTTTTTTGGCAAAGGTATGGACCATATACGAAATTTTGGCTCAGCAAGGCATGATGCTTGAAATATGTTATCATCCAAAATAAAGTCAGAATGTGACATGCTCGTGGAAGGCAGTCAAAACTATTTTTCTCATAATCAGCCTCAGAATATTGTGAGAGTGTGTATGGATTTCAGTCTACCTATCAGTATGAAGTTTTGGATATAAGCAACCCAGTATTATTCCACACGCTTTCAGGAGAAATTTATGAGGCAAGGCTCCCCAATTTTTCCTTAGCATGATATGTAAACAATTTCCGGTCCAAGATACTTGGTCTTTCTCAGCAAGATACCTCGTTAAAATCTTGTGACAGACGAAAATGAATTTTTCTCAAACAAGCAAACCCGAGGGGAAGCTTCTCAAGTACGGAACTCAGGCTTCTCTAGCACAATAATCAGACCCAGCTTCGTGTGTAAGCTATCGAGATTTCTTCTGCACGATACCCAAACAAAAGATTTGCGCAGAAGCTAACAAGTCCTCCTCGGCAAGCTATTCAGATGGCTTCTCTCGTAAGCAATTCAGTCCACGTCAGTACCATGCTATTACACCGTCCTCAGAGGTTATATGATGTATTGCAGTACCAAGCTTGCATACATTTTGTCAGAATCACAAATCCGTGAATGCATGTGTCTTCTTCAGAAATCAAGTGTTCGGCTGCATATGATTCTTATATATGGTGATCACACATCCCCAGTCACATCCGTCACTCATATGAGATGCAGCAAGAATCCAGCCGATATACCTAAGAAAGGTATGGATCCCACCACCTCACGAGTCAGGCAAAGGAAAAATAAGCAGAGGTACATCGCATGAATTACAAGGATCGACAAGATCTGGAGATGACATCACAGAATCCACCGTCTTGACAATGGTCATTATTCCCGCAACTGACAAGGAGATGTCCTAAAACCTTGTCACCTTCTGGTATGGTTGGCCTCAGCAATGAGCTTCGTACAACTACAAATCCCGGTATATGTCATATGTGTGCGGACACAGACAGGAAACATGCATAAGGAATAATGTCAAAAAGATTGCACTAATCGCGTCCATGGTCATACGAAGAATCAAGGGCAGGTATGGCCAAGGTATTCCAGTAAGGTATCCTGACAAATAAAATCATGACCGTCAAAGGATGAGATTGACAGCAAAGGTACGATGATGTTTGTGCAACCATCAGGGTCCGGATACCCAAGTCAGTCGAAAGCCGTAATTCCATATGGATCCCCAAAGGCATACTCTCAGCGGCCTACTCTGTTTTACAAGGACTTCATATCCCACTGACCCGCTTGGAATGGTTAGTGTGGAAAGTCCAAATGAGTATAGCGACAAAATGAGAAAATCAAAAGCCAAGCAAATCAGCTCAGACCCGGTATAGCCATCAACGGAATCAAGTACACGGTCAGTTTGTCAGGAAAAGCACTTGTCCGTCGGCTCCCTATTGGGCCAGTCTCAAAATGTAAAAATTTGAGGTATGACACAACTATTACTCCATACAGCGTTATATTGTTCACGACAAAAAGGCAGTCAAATCTTTGGCTTATATCTCCTGCTCGAGCCAAAGGAATAAATAAAAATAAATTAGTACCACCTATGGGAAGTCAGATCCCGTCAGAAGATGGCCAGGAATAATTATCAGCATTTATTGGAACCAGAAGGCCTGCATTCATTTGAAGCCACCCCATGGCAGGAGTAAAAAGGTTTTCATGACCAAAAGAAAATTTATGCTCAGATACATTGGATATCCCTGCAGATATGAAATAATCAACGTCAGCAAAAGGATTTGGTGTGTGAGCAAAAACCCGTCAGAATTTGGGGAAAGGTGAAGCAAACCACCCCGAGCAAAGATAATCAGATCATGAAAAATTCTCGGGGGAACAAATAAATAAAGGGAATGGATATCCGAGTTGGAAATGGTATCCTCAAAGTTAATCTTGTTCCCTGAGCCAACAAATCTCAAGGATGAGATTTCTTTAAGCGGGGGGGG
>LR738714.1:318534628-318607734 GCA_902687465.1 Secale cereale
ATTTGTGATAGCCTGGTTTTTTGCCCTTTTATTTTCTTTTTGATTTATTGGGTTTTGCTCTGTTTTTCTGTTTGGAGTGGTTCTGTGGCCTTGTCACCTGGGAAATCATTTTCTTTCCCTCTCCTAAGTGTCTCATCATTATCAAAACCTTGCCAAGATCATGTCACTCCACTGCCTGACCAAACCCTAATTTCTTTTTCTAGGGAATATTCTTTTTTCTATTAAAGGAATAACCCTGTCTGCCCTAGGTTGTGAAGCAACCTATATTTTTGTCACTCCAAAAATTCCCAAATAAATTTTAGTAAATTGTTTGGGTCATATCTTCACCAAATATGGCAAAACTTTTCCTTGCCATGTTAAAAAATAATCCTCCAATATTCCTTTTCCTATTCTGCCCTAAATGGCACTTTGTGAAGCAAGTTCTATTTATCTTTACCCAATTGACCCCAAACTTGTTGGGCATTCTTTTATGTCCAAATCATTGCCACATGAAAAAATTCAACAATAATTTACTAGCCAATCTTCCTTAGTGATTTTTCAAAGTTTCTGTCAAACAGAAGCCATTGTGAAGGAAGTACTAGCTCGGAGCATCCAAATGAGTTGAAATTCTGCATGCCTCTTCTGGAGATCATTTTATTACACTCCTTCAAAAATCAGCTCCATCGAATCAACCAAGTGAGCACACCTATAAATCTTTGTTTCTGTCCAAATTTTCAGTTTGTGAAGCAAGTGTATTTTATCTTGCTCCAATATGGCTGAAAATATTCCAGGACCTTCTCCCATCAATAACCTACCTCCACCAATTTTGGGCACATTATATGTAGCCAGTTGCCCTTAGGAGTTTTCCTAAGTTTCTGGGCATAAAGGATGCTTGTGAAGGAAGTACCATTTTGGTAAATCGAATTGGTATGAAATTCTTACAGCATCTTACTATGACCAAATGACTAAGCCTTGCCAAATTTCAGCCCAAATGGACTCACCATTTGAGTGCATCATCCTAATCCTGTTTCTGACCAGATTTGTGTGGTTGTTAAGCAACTACATTAATTCTTTATCCTAATCTTCTCAAACTTACCAGGATGGTAGTACTTCTTTACCTCAAACCCCCAGACAAGCTCTTTGGCTCCAAATCATTTTCTGCGGATCACTAGCTCTCCTCAAAGTTTACTGCAGCAAACTTCAGAGGATCTTTACCATTCAACCAGAGAGCTTTTCACCTTTCTACCACCGTAGCTGATACTTACCATGCAAGGACTTACCACTAGACATTAAGTTACAGCCCCTTTCTACCACTACGTTCCATTGCACATGGTGACCACGACAGTGGCATGCCCGTGCACGCGCCCTGTGAGTAGTGGCCGCGCCCAGAGCATCGTTCCTGCTTCGTCTGCTCCCCTCTCGTTGTCTTCGCGCGCGTGAGCGTGTCTCTTGGCCTCGCCTCACCGTCGCAGACCTCCTAGACCCCTCTTCGCCCTCGGGAGCTTCTCCACCAACGCTCGCCGACGCTCGCCGCCGAACACTACAGGGGCACAGTGCTCCATTTGGCCTCGAGCTCCCCTTGGCCTATTCCTCTGCTCCCCGGTGTCGCTTACTCCTCCGTGAGCTCTGAATCACTGGCTCCTCGTGTCCCCCGCGCCCTCCCGTGCTCGCTAAGCCATCGCCAGGGCCTCGGCCGGACACGCGTCCGCAGCGACGCCAGCGCGGCTCCCCCTCCCCTTGGCTACATAAGGCCGCCCTGAGCACGTTGCACTGCACCACTCGCCTCCACTCGCTCCACGACCCCTCCCAAGCTTCTTCCTGAGCCTTTGGAGCTCCCCTGCCCTCCCTCCGTCGCCATGGCCGCCGCCTCAGCCTCGCCTAAATTGGCGGCAACCGAGCCGCCCCTCATCATTCTACCACCACCAGCAGACCGCCACCACTCCGGTGACCATCCCCAGGCCCTCTCCGCTTTGCCGGAGCCACTCTAGCCACGATGCCCAGACCCATCTGAGACCATCTCCGCCGGTGTCCTTGGCCTTGTCGCTCCGGTCCTCCTCGATGTTCGTGCTCTGCGGGGACGGATGCGGCTTGGCCTCCCGAGCATGCCGGTAGGCCGCACGGCCCGAACGGTGGCCGGAGCCGGTCGGACGGGCGCCAGAGCCGCGCGTTCCCCTCTGCATCGTCGGGCGAGCGAGTGGAGGAAGGAGACGACTCCGCCCTAGCTGGCCAGTGGACCCTGGCCCCACCAGTCAGCCACCGGAGCCGGCCCTGCGTTGACCCCGCTTGGCCAGTATGCATAAGTGCCGAGCCCAGCCCCCAAGGGCCCCGCACGGCAGTGAGCCAGCCACGGCCCCGCGCTTGCCAGCGTGGATAAGTGGAGACGTATTCCACAAAATACGTCTTCCTTTCCCGAAAGTGTATTCTTCTTCCACTTCAGCGCAGAATACATTTTCACTTTAAAGAAAGCGTATTTCCTCGAGTGCGTGTTCTGTTTTTCTGTCCAGGGTCTGTTTGTGATGATTTTATTTACAAATGGGTCCCTGTAGAAAAACAACTATAACTTTTCAACCACAACTCCAAATGAGGTGATTCCAAAGCCCATCTCTTCGTCTCGTCGAGCCCTTTCTGTTGGAATGACATTCATTATGTTTCAAAGTTCTAAAAATGACCATTTTCCCTTGCCATTAAATAGCCCCCTCCGGGAGAGAACGTTTGCCGGCGACCCTTTCCGCGAGTTTCTCGCACTTTGTCCCGGTGATTTCTTCCACCCCAGGCAAGCCACACCCTCCATTTGCATGATTGCAATGCAGTGACATGGTTCTTTATTTGAACTTATTTAAAATATTGCATAGCTACGTATGATCTTGTTCATGGCATTTCTCGGAGTTGTATTTTGATCTTGTTATTGCCATGATATTGCTTGGAGTTCTAGGACTTATATTTTTATGATTGTGTGTACATCATGTTGCCTTTGGATTCTCAGTGGCTATTTTCATGATAGTATCTGGTATTATTTTGGAGTATTGTTTTGGACATCATGTTGCCTTTGGATTCTTAGTGGCTATTTTCATGCTAGTATATGTTATTAATTTTTTTTTTGTATTTTCTTTGGATGTCATGTTGCCTATGGATTATTAGTGGCTGGTATTATTTTCATCGTGATGCTAGTTGATATTATGTTTTGGAGAATGACGATGGAAATGATGCTTGTATGTGGATCATAGTTGGATAGTTAGTTCTTGATATTTGCGTATTAGTGTTATCTTTCTTGGATTCTTCATGATAGAGATGTTATGCTATCCTTGGAGTATTTTATTATGATGTTATTAATCTTTGGATTATTTGTTGGATATTGCTATGACTTGGATTTTTAGTTTGATAGTTAATATCGGAGTATTCGTATCACAGTTATACTTTTAAAGATAAACTCTGTCATTAAGTTGGTCAGGTGCCATCGAACCGGGCTTTCCCCAGTGCAACCACATTTGCCTTTATGGGAAGGCCCTAATGCGATGCTATTGTCATGCCTCTCGCCGGCGCCTCCAACTAGGGAAGGTTATGGGCACGCGCTACCCTGATCAGGTAGATGGACCTAGCCTTGTGTGCCCGTAGTTGGATAATAAGGGCTTTTGTCCCCATTTGGGACTTATTATTGTTTTTGCCACGACGATGGTCGTTGGTGTCTTTGGTAGACACGGGGCCACCCAAGACTAACCCAGTTGGGAATGAGTCGGAGTGGCCGGGAGAGTGTCATGACAATAGATCGGTTTTGATAGAACACCGTTGGTCCACCCGAATGGGAGAACGAGGCCATGGGTTCTGTGGTGTGGGTATAGTGCACTACCTCTACAGAGTGTATTTGTTTAATCTATTGATAGCCGCGTCCTCGGTCATGGGAATGGGTTCGTACTAGGTCACACCATTCGATCAACACTCGAATGACGGAATAACAAAATAAATTATAAATGGTTTATATATATATTGATATTATTAGCAGTGCAGGATGTTGATGATATTGTAGTAGACCAAGTGTTGGTCATGGTAGTGATCGCAGGAAAGATCACGTTTGGATTTCGATCACGAGGTGATCAAGATGGTATCTTACTTGTCTGGTTAACCAATAGAAATATAGCTATGTAAATCTGAGATGTTGATTTATCAGTATTGTATTAGTATCATACCATGCTTAGTAGTTGCTTCATCTTGATAGTTGTTAATTAATTAACATGTTAATGCTATGTTGTTGTTTTGCCTTGATGCTTTTGGTTGTTGTGAGCTTGCAAGTACATTCAATGTACTGACCTGGCATGTCATGCCAGATTGCAGGTGATGCCATGATTGCTTGATTGTTTGTCGAGGTTGCAGTCCGTGTGAGCAAGATCGTGTCCCAGCCAGAGTCCCTGCGGATTGGAGTTCACCACCTTCGTCGTTGTTCCGCTGCTACGAGTTGTTCTGCTGCTAGCATAGAGCAAGTGTAGTAACGTCGGCGTAGTGTCGCCGTGCTGATGTGCATCTTTGTAACATCAGACCCGTGTATTACTTTTCTTGTAATAAGAGCTGATTTGTTCTATGCTAAGCAATTCCGTATTCCAGAAGACTTCTCCTTGATCTCTGGGCTGGAATACGGGGCGTTCCGATTTCTCTGAGCCGGGGTGCCACACCCTTCCGGCAATCTATCTCTATCTCTCTCACGCCCACCCTTTTTCCTGTCCTACAATTATGCATGGATATCGATCTATGTACCTCAACACATAGCTAGGCCTCTCCTTCTCCACACATATACCAGTCGAGACCTCTCTAGTTAGGTCTCTACCTCCCCCAACCCATCGATAGATCAAGCGCTGTAATCACATCTCTCCGCCACACACAAACTTGCCCCTCAGCCGATATAGTAGGTCAGTAACCCTATATATTTGACGTACGCAAACACAATTTCGCTGGATCTCTTCACCGATCTTGCACCCACATACTTGATCCTCTCTTCGATTCCATCGACATCTCACACCGATGATCTCTCCCCCTCTTCTCGTGCATCAACCCCTCTCTATTTGATATAGCTATCCCTCTATTTTCACACATACTACATGTGTCACATCTTTTGAGATATCATCGACACACATTCCTTATGTATCTCTCACGCACACAAATAAACTGACGAAATCAACCCCGCCCCCACCCCCAAAGAAATCACGAAGGCACACACCATGTCCCTTCAGGTTTCTATTTCTATCACACACACCGACGTAGGTACGTGCATGAAGAGAAGATGGAGGATCGTGTACCCCGTGTAGTGGTTGTCCACTTGATGGAGGATCGTGTACCCCACATGAACAAAAAAAGTGCAACTTGACACATTCTTAAAAAAGGTTTTATTCCACAATGGTGCATGTATAGAATATAAATAGATTGTCATCGAGAGATAAAATAAAATCTTTCCACTGTACAAGTATAATATAATATAGGTTGGAGATGCTTGCTTGCTGGGGTTGGTCTCTACACACTTCCTCACAAGATGGCTGTGGCCACTCTCTCTCTCTCTCTCTCTCTCTCTCTCTCTCTCTCTCTCTCTCTCTCACCATTGGCCCCTGATCCACCCGGATCTAGTCCATTGGCGGAAAGGGAGGATGTTCAGCATTGCTCTGGTCGGATCCCACCCGCCGCCGACCTCCGTCCTGCTTTATTTGCCTACTTCACATTTTGTGCCAAAAATTGACTATATATTTATCTGACAAAATATTAATGCATGTCAACAAAAAATATATCATTGGATTCGTGTTTGAACATAGTTTCCAACAAAATTAGCTTTCGTGACATGCATTGACCTTTAGTTAATTAAATCAATGGCCAAAATTTGGCACAAAATACTAAGGGAACAAATAAACCAAGACGGAGGTTACATCCTGACGACCATCAGGTACAACTTCCTCTTGAAGCGGCCTTGCTCCACCACCCTGTCCTCCCATGTCGTTGCATGTGGAAAATGCTACATGTTGATCTTGATCTTCTCTAGTTCATTGCCTACACAATGTACTATAGCTCGGCCGACGTACTGTTCATGTTTCATCAACCGTTCCACTATTATTCAATATCCTTGTCAACAGTGATGCTCAGAACTGCACAGAATTATGGAATGGTGCATGCATCCAACTACTACATGTCCCGGCGAGCATCAACGAGCCGCGTGAAAGTGACTACCAACATGTCCATCGTGGCTAGGAAATGGAAGCAAGCCTAGGGACCTGATCGATCTTTGTTTTATTTGTACACCTTATCACAACATTGTCTTAAATTGTGAAGTAAATACTGGGTCTGATATGTGAAATATTGATATGCATTGCCATGCATGTTAGTTTCCTTTCTATTTCATGGAATGTTGTAAGAAGAAAACGCTCAAGGCAAGACACATGAAAAAAGAGCTGAAAGCTTCATAACATTGTTCTAGTATAATTTTATCTTGCTGGCAAATAATATTTACTAGTAGCATAGTATATATAAACAAATGTTGAAAGGTTGATATCATTGCGATTAACCATTATAGGAATACAGAACTTCCTTTCCTTGACATGGACATCTAGCATCCGGGTCCACGTGCCATGCACCAAATTATAAGTGCACACCCGCAAGGAATACTCACTCGGTCACCCTAGTAATAATGAGTAATGAGCCGTCAAATGTCAAAGCCACACCTTTCCAATAGTATGTTGGAAGGCATACCCTTCTCCAGTCCTCCAAAACATCAGGTATGGCCGTATGGGGATGGTCCCAGAAAATAATATTCCCCCCTTCTTGTTTATGGGCCTCAATTCCAAATCTAAACCAAGCAATGAACTATTACTACTAGATACTGAGTGTTTACTATCATATACTTACATACTAATTGTAACACATGCATGTGTTAGCAGTACAATGACCACATACAAAGTTTAGGGTATGATTTATGTAACTTGCATGCCATGTTATTGATCTAACATGTGCTCAAATTTAGCTTCGAAAACGCAATTTGTATCCTATATGGATTGAGGGAGTACATGCATTGTTGAGTTTTCTCTTAATCCTTGCATCCAACATTTTTATCGAAACTAGAAATGTGAGCATGTGAATGGGAGGGACTACTACAAGTGTACAACCCTTCCAAAAGAACTTCAATACTAATGGTGTCCTACTCCTTGCACTCACCATCACATGTTCAGTATTTTTGCGAATTATAGTAACAAATTTATTCCACCTCTCACCATTTATTTTGGTTAGAGGGATTTAAAATTGAGCCATATAAACCAAAAAGTAGGCACTTATGTACTACTTTGATGTGTACCGTCAATTCGTAGAATGAGGAGAATCTTGCTTACCACGCCTTCTCACTCGCCCACGTGCGCGGTGGCTCGCAGAGTCGCAGGACGAGGAGAAGCTTGCTTACTATGCATACAGTACTCCTACGCCTACGCCCTCTCGCTCGCCTTGTCTGGCAAGACGAGGAGAGGCTTTTACTACTCCCTCGATTAGACGTATACTCCTCTTTTTTTGACTATGTACAATAGGGTAAAACACCCCACTGCTTAATTTTTTTAAGAAATGAGTATATTCCTCGTCCCTACCTTGGTTAGAGTTTTTCATATTATTGAAATATATGTCTTTTAACAAATTTCAATATGAACCACATACAACAAGTACTGCTGTATATAGACGTATTTTAGAGTGTACAGATTCACTCATTTGGATCCGTATGTAGCCCATAGTGAAATGTACGTAGTAGTCGGACTCTTCCTCGCCCCTCGTCCCTCGCCCGCGCGGTGGATGTGCAACAATTCATTCGGTGTCAGACTGCCAGAAGCATATATTGTAGTACCATCATTGTTCGACTTCCCGAAGAGGTGAAGAGCCAGGCACATGGTTAATATTTTTGAGATGCCAAGCGCAAGGTTTAAAGAAGAACGAGTAGTAGTAGTATACTGTATAACAAAGAAGGCAACAAGAATGTAAGTGTTGCTTGACAGTTTCTTCTTATAGGACGTGGTAGACCTAGTGGATCACATTGTTGCAATGGAAGTATCATACAAGTATGTATCATAGATGGCAAGATTTAGAGTGGTGGGCAGTGGGAATAACATTCAGAGCTGCTTAGTCTTAAACCCCATGAGCAAGTCCTAGCGAAATGAATAGACATCTTCTACACGCACGCTACTATGTGAAATGAGTAAATGAGAGGAAAAGAGAAAGAGACAAAGTAAAAAAATCACCAGCCTTATAGCCAACCCCATTTAATCAGCGAATGATATTTCTAGGTCGTGATTGACAGGCCTATATTATTAACCATGCCGCACAGGTAGCAAGATTATTTTCATTTTTTGTGTCGATGTACCAGTGGATGGATATTCAACGATGAGTGAAATGATGGCTTCTTCCTTCGTCAAACTTAGGGAAAGGTGTGCCTCGTGATTTGATGGCTCATTAGTCATTATCATTGCCTATACTCTTTGCCCATTGAATAACCACGTGGGAGAATAGTTGGCTATACTTTTAACCATGCTCTAAGAGAAGAGAGGTGCAAGCACTGTCGCACATTCTCTTTGCGTCTTCCCCAACCACACACGTGTGTCCACACGGTGGTCTCATTTCTGTACGAATATGTAGGCCACTTTATAATTTGACGCGTGTAGTGTTTACTCACTTAATTGAGGGTCGATAACCATGCACAAGAGGTTGCCACAACGACACACAAGAGGTGTAAGGCTACTATAGTGTACAAGGTTATCCCTGACATCTTAGGACAAATGCATTTAAAGTGTCGCCTATGTGTCCCCTAGCTTTATTGGGAATGACAAGAAATCTTGTCTCGCCCATTGCCGCCTCACCTTGCTCCGACACGCGTCCAGGCTGACGAGGCGCGGCGCCACGCTGGCTGCTAGCTGCTGTGGGGGCAGGGTCTTCACGAAGATCTGCATGCCACCACGCAGGTGCTTGTAGTTAGCGTAGGAGCCGCATGCTGCCACGTATGTGCTTGTCCTGTTGGAGAGCCGTTTGTGGCATAGGAGTGGCCGCAAGGCGGCGAAATCTTGGCGAGCGTGGGCCTAGCTGTGGCCTCGCGGATGCCCCCGGCAAAAGGGGCTTGCCGAGGTCTTGTGGCCGTCCCGGCTGGTCTTCGGTCGACCCCGGCAAGGCTCTTGCCGTGGGTGTTTGTCTTCTGGCCCCTTGTCCCTACAAAGGTCTGTAAGCCGCTGCGCAGGTGCCCTTCGAATCTTGGCCTTGATGTTATCGATGGTGTCTGTTCTCTCGAACCCGAGGGCGGTGGGCTTGTTGGTGTTTTGGGCGAGCGGTCCCTGGCAAGGATCTTGTCGGGGTCGCGTTGGCCGCCCGGAAAGGGCGTTGCTAGGGGGGGGAGCCCACCTTGCCCCTCTGTCCTTCATGTCTCTGGCTCGAGAATCGCCTTGGCGGCTTCGTGCCTTCCTTCTCCTGCTCCGCCAAGCTCGGCTGTAGGCGTGTCTCCAACCGCTCGTGCAGAAGTAAAGGGGTGCAAAATGACCCCTTCTTTTGAACACCGATAGGAGCCCCCGAGCCTAGGCCACCCATAAGCGCGGAGCGTTGTTGGGCCAGCCTAGAACGGTGCGCGGGCATGCATGGTAGGGTTTTAATCTGTGGGGATTCCTTCGCCGGTTGCGCTTCCCGTTGACTCGCGTTAGTGCGTGATGTGGGGGTTGTGCTCAGAGTGGTTGCAGCGTGTCTGGATCATGTCATGTCATGGTGAATAGTAAAGAGGCGGCCCGCGCCTTCCCCATAAAAGAGGGGACCGCATGGGCGCTACTCATTTACCATCCATTCCTCTTCCAATCTCGGAATAGCCGTTCCCCTTTCCTTCTCCTGGCGTAAATAGGAGTTCCTGCTCCTACTTGCCGCCGCCGTACTTCCATCGCCCTTGATCCTCCACCCTTTCTCAGTCTTCATGGCGCCCAAGATAGGCAAGGGTAAAGAGACAACAAAGGAGGGGATGGCAACGGATGATGGGGAGAAAGAGTCGTTGGAGAGCGCATTGGTGGAGCTGCGGGTGCGGTTCCCACTCTTCGAGCCGACGGTCGATGCGCTCACCCTCAAAGATAGGTTCAAGTGATTGTGGGGGAGGGAGACGACGGCGCATCCCGCTACATGCGTCGTCCCCACCTCCTGCTTCGCTAAGGGCGGTCCACGCCGGTATCCTTTCTTCCTCGATTATTTCTCTTGCGGGCTCTGCCCCCCTTTCTCGGATTTCTTTTGCGACGTCATGTACATCTACGACTTCTGCCTCCTGGACCTCACGCCAAACATCGTGGCATGCCTGGCCTACTTCGCCCATCTGTGTGAGGGCTTAGCCGGGGTGCACCCTAGCAGGACACTCTTCCGCCACTACTTTACTCCTCGCATCCAGTCGGGGGCACCATCTCGGGCTGCATTTCCTGGATTCCGAGACAGCAGGCCTAGTGCGCGTACCCGGAGGGTGCCACAAAGGATAGGTGGGAGGAGTGGCGAAGCCGGTGGTGTTGGATCAAGGAGACGGACCCGCCGAAGTTCTGTCGGGTCCGTTCGAAGGCGCGGGTCCGTTGCAAGGACTGGAGCGATCTTGACGTGGAGAATCACAAGCTTATGATCGCCACCACCAGGATCCATCGCCTTGCTGCGGCCGGGCTCACCCTGGAAATGATCGGGGCTGATTTTATCGGCCGCCGGATCGCCCCACTGCATAACAAGGGGAGGCCGGCCTAGGAGTTCAGGAACGCCGCTGATATCATGAGGCTCTGCCCTTGTTTGAATCATAACTTTACTGTGTTGCAGCATGCCCATCTCTACCAGAGGCTCTTCCACCTTAGGGTCGACGAGGCCGGCCGGGTCAAGAGAATCGGCAAGGCCGAGAAGGTCGGCAAGGCCGGCAAGGAAGGCAAGGCTGGCAAGGCCCTCGGGTCCGCCAAGCCCTACAACTTGTTCGGGTTGCCACCGGGGGTGGTCCCGCTGGGCAAGAACTCTCGCCAGAGTGCCTTTATTGCCATGATGCCGGTCTTCATCGCGCACAGCCTCGATCCGACTTGGATCGAGCCAAAGGCAGAAGTGGCATATGCATTCTTTGACAACTTGTCGGAGAAGTACGTTGGCGAGGAACCGCGACTTATCCGCGAGACCACCGCAGAGGAGCTTGCTTACATTGCCGCTAGGGCGGAGGAGGCAGCCCTTGTCGAGGAGGCCGGCAGCTTTGGCGCCGTGGAGGACGAGGACGACGCAGCCGCGGAGGAGAGAGAGTTCGCCGTGTGGGAGAGGCCCACTTGCGAGGCTAGTAGCGTTGGCGCTGGATCCCCCTCTATTGAGGAGGCGGTTGAGGAGTCGGTCAAGGAGGAGACCAACACGGACGACCCCCTGGCCCTTGGGAAGAAGCGCATCTTGCGGCGGGCGGGCTCCGGCGAGCCAGTCCGGCCAGACAAGCCCACGTAGCGACAGTAGGCCGAAGCACCGTCTGTTCGCCAGGCGAGGACTGCAGTCGCCGCTTCTTCTTCGTTCAGGCGCCCCTGGATGCCATCCCCTTCTCCTCCAGCCGTCGACATCGCCCCGGACATCGATTTCGATCTGGGGTCCTTTAGCCCGAGGAGGAAGAGGAGGCTAGAGGAGGAGGAGGAGGAGGATGAGGACGAGTAAGCATTTTGTCCTCTAGCATCTCTTAACCTTCCGCCCGCGCTGCTCTTCCTCAACTTGGTTTGATTTTTGCAGCGACATGGAGACGTTGGCCCAGAGGGCGGCGAAGAGGGCTAGAACTTCAATGGGCAATGAGTCCCTAGCGGGCGCTCCGCGCACGCCAGCTTTAGTGGTGATCAGCTCAGAGAACAACCCTCAGCGCAGGCCCCACTCCAGCCCCGAGCGTGAGTCCATTCTCTACTCCTTGCTGGCGGGCGTTGGGGTCTGTTCTCTTGATATTGACCTTGTCAGGTTTGCAGGAGGAGAGCGGCAACCAGAGGAGTCACCGAGGGCCGCCCCGGACACACCGTTCCCCGCAACTACGCCACTCAGAGGGGCGTCAACGGCAAGGGCGCCCACTGGCGAGCCCACACACATGGAAGGAGAGGGGGCGAGCACGGGCGTTGGTGGCTCTACCCCGGCGACGGATGTTGGCGGGGGAGGAACCACCTCTCCCCCGCCCGGCACGGGTAAGTCGCCGACCCCTGGTCCCTTGTCATCTCCGCCACGTGATGCTCTTTCTTTTCTCCATTCTGAACCCTTGGTCTTGGCCTCGCCTCATCTTCTCTTCTTGTTTCTAGGCTCCCCCTTGGTGGACCGAATGGACGTGGATGCCGTCATCAAGGAGGTGGCCAAGGATGCTGAAGCTCAGGCCACCGAGATTGCGGCTAGAGAAGCCGCTGCGTCCGCCACCGAGGAGGGGCCTGGCGGGGAGACCAGCAAGGCTGCCACCGAGGAGGCCGCCAAGGGTCCTGCCGGGGACTGCGGCAAGGCCGCTGCCGAGGATGCCGCCAAAGGCCAGCCGGGGACCCCGGTAAGGGCACCGCCGAGGAGGCCGCCAAGGGGCCCGTCGGGTAGGAGGTGGCCAACGGCCAACCATCCTCCTGCACAACTCCCGCCTCGGGCAAATATTTGAAATGTGGATGACGACATGTTCGTCCTCCTCCCAGGGACGGTGAGCACCAGGACGTCAGCCGAGGGGAGATCTTTGACAATGAGGTCCTTGCCACTACTGGGCTTCAGGTGCTTGACGAGCCGAGTGCCAGCAGCGGCGGTTCTCAAGAGGAGTAGCTCCTTCCGGCCATGAGGGACAGTTTCCAAAAGCTTCAGGCGCTCTACCGCACCTGCCAAGACAAGGAGAACTCTAGGATGGCGGCCATGGACAAAACGGAAGTAGACTTCAAGGACCGTATCGCCTAGACGGAAGTCTGGTTCAACGAGGCTCGGGATGAGCTGGGCGCCATGCAGGTCCAGCTGGACCAGCGCAAGCAGGAGCTCGCCCTGCCACTGGCGACGTCGAGGAGGCCCATGAGTTGGCGAAGGAGCAGTGTGCCAAGGACGAGGTCGCCCGGACGCAGCAGAAAGCTCTTCTGAATGCCCAAGAGGAGGACCTCGAGGCCCTTGAGTGGCCGCTTGCCTCCATGCTCCGCGACAAGGACAAGGAGATCGAGAAGCTTGTCGTGCAGCGGAATCTGATGCTGGAGCAGAAGCACAAGGATGCTCTTGACGCTCTGGCCTAGGTCCTGGCCAGCAAAGTGGAAGAGTTGGAGTGAGCGTGGGAGGGGCTGAAGGAGGAGGTCTTGAAGCTGGTGGAGGAGAGGGATACAAGCAATCGCGCAGGCGGATCTGCAGGTCACCATCTCCGACGAGACCAAGCTGCTCTCCGATGCAAACGTCTCCATCAATGACTTGAAGCAGAAGCTGGATGTCCCGGAAGAGGCGCTCTCGGAGGTCAGGGGCCGTGAGGAGAACCTGACCAAGGCCCTTGAGAACGAGAATCAACAACGGCAGGATGACGCCACCGCCCACAATTACTTTGCGGGCAAGGTACAGCTCTGCACTGCCGGCCTTGTCAACATTGCGGAGAGGCTCAACAGCCAGCTATGCGCCATGGGTATGCCGGACTTTAGGTACTCTAAGGAGGCGAGCATGACCCCTAGCGCCAGGCTAACCTTGTTCTTCGGGCGCGTCCTCGATGCCTTGGAGCAGCTCCGCTCCAATCAAGCAACTTATCTGGCCACCGAGCCTTGGAAGCTCTGCCGGGGTGCTCTGACCAAGGTGCTTACCAAGGTGGCATTCTGGAACCCCGACGTCGACTTCGCCAACGCGCTTGGTAGCTTACCGGAGGATGCGGACCTCGCGGCGCTCGCGGAGCGTATCAGGCCCATCAGCAGCCGTGTCGACAGAGTCGAGAGGGTGGAAGGCCAGTGCCGGGACTAGCCACCCCGCTTCTTAGTGCCGCTGCAAGTTCATGCCCAAGACAGATTTATCTTAAGTTAGAACCGTGGCAACCAATGATGTGATATAACTATGCCATACTTTGAAGCAGTGCGTGTTATCTCCATGTTTGTTCTTCCCTTGTATGTACGCACCCTACGCTTAGTTGGATAGGCTTGATTGCGCGTAAACCCATGCCACGGCGCTTTGAGGACGGATCCTTAGCAGCCTGCTGGGGGCGCTTGCTGCCGAGCAAGCCACCTTGCCGTTCTCGGGGCAGCCGCTTGAACTGTTGAGCGGACTCAAAATAGGACAAGGGCGTAGCCAATAGCGACATGGTTCCTTTGCGTGCAGGTTCTCCATACAAGGAGCGGGATCTTTCAAGAAAACAACCCTATATATAAAGGAAAACGGGAAAATGCTTAAGTTTTTGCGAGACTTAGTTTTTTTCCGTTGCCATGTAGATGGTGACTGCGGCTGTAGACGATGCCACCCGCCTGGCCGACAGCACCAAAACAATGGGGATGATGCCGACCTCCCCCGTCGCCTTCTTCCTTGCGGCAACCGCAATGGAGGAGGTGGCGCGTTCACTCCCATACCAGATTTTCAAAACCTAGCGCCCCCTACCCGGCGCGCCAAAGATGTCGGGGAAACGACCCCTATGGGATCCCGGGGATCCCTTTTGCTGCGGTTGCGGGGCGTAGAGTTGTGCAAAGAGAGGGTCTAGGTGGTCAACCCATGGGAATTTTTACCCAGATTCGGGCCGCAAGATGATGTGTAAAACAATAGTCCTGCCTGTCTGTGTATATTTGGTGTTCTTGAGTTCTTGAACTAGCCTCTATGCGTGGCTGCTTGTCGGCATTTTGGGAACGAGGGTACCCAGACTTGCCCGCCTGCGGCCCGGAGCGTGGCTCATCCAGCGGACTGGTGCGGCCCAACCTCATTAGCAACAACTCAAAACCCTCGCGAGGGGCCGAGCCTCGCGAGGCGGGCGACACAAGACCTCCCCTAGGGAGGCCTCACTAGGCTAGCTCCAGAGGAGCGGAGATATCAAGGCAAGGGGCACCTCGCGAGGTCCTCGTGACGTGAGACATGACGACCAAGGCTAGGTGGGCGCTAGCGGGTGTAGGATGCCAGTTTCTTATTTGGTGCTAAAGGGGCAGGCACAGACGAGGAGTCCCGAGGCATCAGGCAAAGGTTTTCATATCGGTGCAACAAGACCAAGACCAGCAGGACAGCAGAGCGGAGGTCATCGCGGAGCCCATGGCGGCGTCACCACCGGAACCTTTGGCTGGCTAAGACCACCTTTTCTCAGGATAGCTTGTACTAGCTGCCCCCTTCAAAATTGGCGGTTGTGAGATCCCTTCCTGCTCAATATGTGGGAGGAGGACCCGGGCCACTATAAATAGGACTAGCCACCACCATGGAGGGGGATCATTGAGACCCAACACACACCCGCACGCGCATCCATGAACAAGAACACCTCTCCTCAGGAGGCTGTTCTTCCCATGTACTAGTTCTTCCTCGGCCTATAAGGCAATCCACCACACCACACTCGATTAGGTTATTACACCACAATGGCGGCCCGAACCAGTATCAACCTTTGTGTCCCTTGTTTTCGAGTTCGATGAGCTAGGCTTAGGAATCGGAGAGTAGGCGAGCTGGGGCGGAAGGAGAGATCTTCGTGCGCACCCCAATGTTCGAACCTTAAGGGTTTTGCAAGAACCCCAGATCCGACATTTGGCACGCCAGGTAGGCGTGTGCCGAAGCTTCCCTTCTGTCGATCCACGCTCCGTCGTCCCACCTGTTCCATGGCCGACACTCGTAGAGCCCATGCTAAGCGGTGGGCCGCCCTTGCCGCCCACGTCGCTCAAAAAACTCCTGTTGGCGGATCGCCTCGCCATTCTCCATCGCCTACTGCGAACGCCGCCACCAGCCCAGCACGGCACGAGTAGCAGGCGTCATCTCTGCACCCCTCCATGCAGCGAGACGAACGCACCATGACCCCATCACTGACCCCGACGGTCTCGTCGTCCCACACGCGCCGCGAACCCGCGGACACGTAGGCTGTGTTGCTCATGGCACGTGAGCTCCTGCACTACCGCCGTGTCGCCAACTTCTACGAAGAATGGCTCGACCGCATCGCCGAGCTCGACAGCGCCGCTGGGGGCCCTCCAGCACCGTTCCTCTCACTGCCTCGTCCGCCTCCCCATGCGGGTGATGTGGCCCATGAAGCGCCTCTGCCACCTCCGCGTCAAGGCGTCGTCCAAGACCCAAGGCACGTTGCCCCATGGCTTGACCACCCGCGTGCGGCGCCAGTGCACGAAAAAGGAAGCTGCCAAGAGATCCAGCGACCCAGAGGAGGAGCACCAGCGCTCCCTCCACCGCCACGTTGAGACCATGCGCCCCCCGCCGTGGTGCCGTGGCAGGACCAAGACCAAGCTCCGCCTCCCCGACAAGCTCCGGTTTTGAAAGCAGGCTGCAATGCCCTCGCCCCTGAGCTGCGCAATGTGAACTGGCCTAGGAAGTTCAAGCCCGACATGCCTCGACGCTATGACGGCACCCCCGACCCTGCTGAATTCCTGCAGCTCTACGAGATGAGCATCGAAGCATCTGGCGGCAATGAGAAGATTATGGGGAACTGTTTCCCCATGGCTCTCAAGGACAGCGCGCACTTGTGGCTCCTCAACCTGCCCACGGGATCGATCTCCACCTGGGGCGAGATGCGCGAGCGGTTCATCGCCAACTTCCAGGGCACCCGCGACCGCCCCCCGGCCACAGGTGACCTGCGGCATATCAAGCAACAACTAGGAGAAACCCTGCAGAAGTTCATCCAGCGCTTCAATAGTGTCCGCGTCAAGATCCCCAAGGTCACGGACGAGGCCATCATTTCAGCTTTCTCAGATGGTGTCCGTGATGTCAAGATGAAGGAGGAGCTCGCCATCCACGAAGATCTGTGCACGTCCGTTGAGCTGTTCAACCTCGCGAACAAGTGCGCCAGAGCTGAGGAGGGGCGCCTCTCCCTCGTCGAGCTCCCCGTTACTGATCCTGAAGACAAGAAGGCCAAGAAAAAGGATGTAAAGCGCAAGGGAGTGGCAGTGCTTGCGGCTGAGCCACAGATGAAGCGTGACCGCGACTACCCAGAGTCATCCAAGAACAGTGTCCATTTTGCGCCTTGCACAACGTGTAGAGCCATAACACCCATGAATGTCAAGAGCTCAGGGCCCTCTACGAAGGATGCGTCAGCCAACGCCCTGAGCGCAGCAACCGTGGCTATGGCCGTGGGGGAAGTTGGACAGGGGGATGCAGGGATGACCGCGGCCCCGCCAGGAGTGGCGTGACCAGCCTCGGGAGGACCGTTGGCATGATCAGGCTCGTGAGGATGCATGGAGGCACCAGCCTCGTGAGGGTGCCTGGAGGGACCAGCCTCGCTAGAACCATCCTCAGGGTAATGCTAGCCTCCCTCCTCTGCCACGACCAAGAAGGAACGATGACTAGGACAAGGGGGCTGGGGGCTTCCAGGAGCCTCGCGCCATCGCCTGCATCTTGGGCGGAGAGCAGGCCCCAGCCACTCAACGCCTCTTCAAGTAGTTCGCCCGAGAAGTGAACACGGCTCTCCCCAAGCTCGAAGCCACACGCCCACTCAGGTGGTCCAAGTGCCCCATCACCTTCAGTTTAGCAGACCAGCTCAAGTGCATGGCGACGGTCGGTGCCCTCCCGATGCTTTGTTCACCCGTCATCAGCAACGTTCAACTCACCAAGACCCTCATCGGTGGCGGGGCAGGGCTTAATGTCCTGTCCGTCGAGACATTCGATAGCCCCCAAGTACCATACTATAAACTACTACCTACCAAGCCTTTCTCCGGAGTGACTGACGGCTCCACCACCCCCATAGGGCAGGTCCGCCTGCCTATCACCTTTGGCGGGCGCGACAACTACCACACTGAGCTCATCGACTTGGACGTCGCCTACATTCATCTCCCATACAACGCCATCCTCGGGTACCCGGCCCTAGCCAAGTTCATGGCGGTAACTCACCACGGTTACAATGTCCTCAATATGCCAGGAAGCGATGGCGTCATCATTGTCGCTTGTGAAGAGCAGGACGCAGTGTGCTCACTCGAGCGTGCTTACCAGGAAGCGGCGGTCGAGGATCCAGACAATGATGGCACCGCCTACCCTCTTGAGGCCGTCCCTAAGAAGAAGGAGCAGTTGCTCGCCCTGGAGCCTCGTGAAGTTGCGGCGCCTGGTGGCCGCACCTCAGGACCTACACCCAGGGGTGGGATGCCTCCCTCCTTTGCATAGGATAGCGTGCCCGGTGCTCCCCTCAGGTTGGGCTCGGGGGCTCTCCTGTGGAGGGCCTCTGAGCTAGCCAATGTCTCGAGGGAGGCGCTCGGGCACCATGTGGAGGTGTGCTTCGCCGCATGCCTCCCTCCGGAGGCCTCAAGGCGTGAGGCACCAAGCGCTTAGGAGTTTATCAGCCAGACCATTGAAGACTTGTAGGTGCCAAGAGCAATGCAGGGCAAGCACCGCCTGGCGCCTCAGAGTGCAGCTGTCGCCCCAGGCTCGGGCAACGGGCTGCGCGTCTGCGTCAACGTCCCAACACTCAATAGGATCGCGTCTCGGGAGCTCTACTGGCCCTCTCAGGTGGGCTGGTGCAAGGGCCCCCCTCACAACTATGTTCACATGCCCCTCGGCTTGCCGAACCAAGCGACCCTGCACTAGCACCACATGCGGGAGATCCTGGCGACTCGTGAGGCCAGGCATCAAGAGATCTTGGCAGAAGTGGCCTTGGTTCTTCGCGAGCTCTGGGAACATCCGTAGCCTCGCGAGGTCCCAGATTCAAGCGGCGCGTAGGGACCGACATTTGCATCGAGCGTCTTCAGCTACACCAACACTACTTCAGCAACCATGCCAGGTGACATTTTCCTGTTTTGTTTAGCTGGGAGCGCCCCTTGGACTCCATTATTCCCAGGTCGCACAGACCTACCCCCGCGACATGTATCTTTATTGCATCTTAAGCTTACTCTGTTGGTGGCGCCCCTCGGGCCGCATCATCCCTAGGCCGCATGGGTCCGTCCCTGTGGCATGTATCACATTTTACGTCATCTGGGTTAGCTCATTTCCTCTTATGATTTACCTTATGGACATTACATACTCACTCATCACCTCTTTTGGCCTCCCTCACTGCCTAATGGACTTCTGCTCATCCCGCAACGGGGGTTGCATACGTTGGCATAACGCTTGTGCTCGGGTCCGTCCCTGCAGCGCTGACAAATCCGAGAGATCGAGCTATGACTCGCGGCCTGCCCCGCATACATCACCTCACCAGGTCCTCGGTGCCTTCATCTTGCTACGGGGTTACCAGAGGCCCAGCGGTAGGCGCGGTTCTAAGTTGTGTTGCTTCAGGCTAACCCGCAGGAATCTCGGGAGCACGATGGCAGGCGATCCTGCCGGTCTCCCCTTCCCATGTAATTCACTTGCGCTTTAAAAGGGGGGCTCTGAGCATCGCGCCTCAGGGGCTCCTACTGACTCTCCAACCCTCACCCCCTGGCCTTGACCACGGCACCGCGACCTGGCACACCAGCGGCGGCTGAGATTCGCCCGAGGGTCGGGACCCGAGGACGTAGAGCATCAAGAAGGATGGGGGAAGGGGAGGCCGGCTTAGAGAGCTCAGGCCTATTCCTACATCAAGGGGGGCCCTTGGGCATCGCGACCCAAGGGCCTAACTGGCCACGTAGCTCCTCACTCCCTGGTCTTGTCCTAGTGATCCGGACAAGCCAGCGGCGGCTGAGGTATGCGTGGTGCCGGGCCCTACCGACGCAGAACATCAAGGCCTGAGTCCAACATTTCCATCCCAAGGGCCATTCGCATGTCAAGGGGGACTCCTGAGCATCACGACTCAGGAGCCTAACTGGTCACGTAGCCCCTCACTCCCTGGTCTTGTCCCGGTGATCCGGACAAGCTACCAGCGGCTGAGATACGCGCGGGGCCGGGCTGTGCTGACGCAGAACTCTAGGGAAAGTGGGAAGGAAATCACGAAATCTCAGTCACACGGCATCAGGAGCATGCCAGGCGCGCCGCTTAAGGAATCACTTCGCACTCATCAAGATAAGTTGTGCACCCCATCAGTATGGCGTCATCACTCGAAGAGTTGGATTCATCAGTCACGTATCGGCAATGTCACCCCCTTTTTAGTCTCCGGAAGCCGCTTGCTCGCCAAGGGGGACCTCTTGAGCATCGCGCCTCGGGAGCTCTTACCGAACCTGGTGCCGCTCACCTCCTGCCCTTGACCACGACATCGCGACCTGGCATACCAGCGACGGCTGCACCTTGCCTTGGGACTGGGACCTGCCGGCGTAGAGCACCAAGGTACTGAAAAGGGAAAAAGGGGCAGTATTGCCAGAATGGGGCTTGCAAACAACGTCTATTAGCAATGATGATAAAGTAGGAGCAAAAGCATTACAAGTTCTTTACGCACCCCCACGGGTTGACCTTGGTTCCTCGCAGGGAACACCAGAAAGGGATTTCAGGAGGCCCTAGCTATGGCTACCATTGTCGATGCCATCATCAACAGTGGGCCACGAGGGGCCACCTCCATCCTCGCGCAAGTCACCGTCGGCGTCGAGCTCGTGAGGCCGCCGCGCTTCGGGCATGGCGTGAGCTTGGAGGCGCGTAGCTATCGATGCTCGTCTCCGGAGACTCGTCGGCCTCAGGAGAGCTGGTGGACTCCTGGAGTCCGTCGCTGTCGCTAGAAGAGCTGGCGGCGGGGTCGATGATTGGCATGGCGCCCGTCGCTGTGCCTTCCCAACGGCCGCCTCCGGGGCAGCACCTCGTCGAACACCTTGAAGAGCAGCACGGAGGCACCGTTGTAATCAAAGTGGATGGCGAGGGCACCCTCCACGCGGCAGACGCGGGTGACCTCTCCCCATCCGCGGGTCATGAAGATCTTACCAGGGGAGACGACCTCAACCTCAACCCTCGTCGCCGGGGCCCGGCACTCGGCGTGCTGCAGCCACAGCTCGAGCGGCCGTCTTGGCGGCATCTCTGTAGAGAAGGATGGCGGGAAGCGGATCCAGGAGCTAGGGGGCATCGCCTCCCACACAACGAACTCACGCGTAGATCCCCCAACGTGCGTTCGCGGGGCGGCGGCTTGCAGCATGACGGCACGACCGACGCGGCCAAAGCCCGGGCGACGCAGGGCACTGCCTTCCCCTCCGGAGCCTGGTGCTCTGGCGTACAAGGGCAGCGGGTAGCCGGGGGGAGGCCGCTCATGCCAAGGCCTCGTCACCTCAGACCTCAGAACGACACAGTGAGGGCGGAATGGTCTTTTCTTCGACGGGAGCAGTTCTGGCTCCTTACGAGGAGTCTTCCCCTTCTCGGCGGCTGAAAATTGCTGAATTGGCGCGATGGGTAGCTCTGCTAGGCAAGGAGCAAGGAGGATGAAGAAGAAGTGAGAGGAATGAAGGGAGAAGATGGGCAACAAGGGCTCCGCCAGTCACCTTATTTATAGCCAGGAGAAGGCCAACCGCCTTCCTCCATAATCGCAGGTAATGATGGCCTTTTGTGCATGCAGGGACTTGTCGAATCACGCAGTTGCCGAGGGTGCATGGGGAAGTGGAGATGCACATGTCCTGTCAATCGCCACACATCAATCAAGGTTGCAGGCTTTTGGGGCCCGTGGCGCTCCGCACTTGACCGTTGGCTTCGCCGCAAAGCCGAGCCCGAGAACGCCTTGGGCCCGGGGGCTACTGTCGACATTCTGGGAACGGGGATACCCTGACATTCCTGCCTGCGGCCCGGAGTGTCGCTCGTCCAGCGGCCTGGTATGGGCCAACCTCGTCAGCAATGACTCAAGATCCTCGTGAGGCGGGCGATGCAAGACCTCCCCTAGGGCGGCCTCACTAGGCTAGCTCCCAAGGAGCGGAGATATAAGGGCAAGGGGCACCTCGCGAGGTCCTCGTGGCGTGAGCCATGAAGACCAAGGCCAGGCGGGCGCCAGCGGTCGTTGGATGCCAGTCTCCCCTTTGGTGCTAAAGTGGCAGGCGCAGACGAGGAGGCCCGATGCATCAGGCAAATGTATCCATATCGGTGCAACAGGACCAAGACCAGCATGACGCTAGAGCGGAGGTCATCGCGGAGCCCACGGCGGCGTCACCACCAGAGCCTTTGGCAGGCGAAGACCACCTTTTGTCAGGATAGCTTGTACTAGCTTCCCCCTTCAAAATTGGATGTTGTGGGATCCCTTCCCGCTCAATATTTGGGAGGAGGACCCGGGCCACTATAAATAGGACTAGCCACCACCATGGGGGGGGGTGATCATCGAGACTAAACACACACCCGCAAGCGCATCCATGCACAAGAACACCTCTCCTCAGGAGGCTGTTCTTCCCATGTAATAGTTCTTCCTCAGCCTATAAGGCAATCCACCACACCACACTAGATAAGGGTATTACACCACAACGAGTATAAACCTTTGTGTCCCTTGTTCTTCGAGTTCGACGAGCTAGGCTTAGGAATCAGCGAGTAGGCGAGATGGGGCGGAAGGAGAGATTTTCGTGCGCACCCCAATGTTCGAACCTGAAGGGTTTTGCCGGAACCCCAGATCCGACACTGTTCAAAAAGTCCGAGTCCTCTCTCAGTATGCCTTGGGCGTCCTTTTTTGCGTCCAAGGGGTTGCCACAGCGACACCCAGGAGGTGTAAAGCTACTACAGTGTACAAGGTTATCCCCTTACATCTTAGGACAAACACATTTAATGCGCCGCCTATGTGTCCCCTAGCTTTATTGGGGACGACAAGAAAGCTTGTCCCGCCCATTGCCGCCTCACCTTGCTCCGACACGCGTCCAGGCTCACGAGGCGCGGCGCCACGCTAGCTGCTAACTGCTGTGGTGGCAGCGTCTTCACAAGATCTGCATGCCACCATGCAGGTGCTTGTAGTTGGCGTAGGAGCCACATGCTGCCATGTATGTGCTTGTACAGTTGGTGAGCCGGTCGTGGCGTAGGAGTGGCCACAAGGCGGCAAAATCTTGGCGGGCGTGGGCCTGGCTGTGGCCCTGCAGATGCCCCCATCAAAAGGGGCTTGCCGCGGTCTTGTGGCCGTCCCGGCAAGGCTCTTGCCGGGGGGTTTCGGTCGCCCCGACAAGGCTCTTGCCGGGGGTCATTGCCTTCTGGCCCCTTGGCCCTACAAGGGTTTGCAAGCCGTTGTGCAGGTGCCCCTCGAATCTTGGCCTTGACGTTGTCGATGGTGTCTGGGCTCTCAGAACAGAGGGCGGTGGGCTTGTTGGTGTTTTGGGCGAGCGGTTCCCTGCAAGGATCTTTCCCTTCTGTCAAGGGCGTTGCCGGGGGGAGCCGACCTTTCCCTTATGTCATTTATGTCTCTAGCTTGAGAATCGCCTTGGCGGCTTCGTGCCTTCCTTCTCCTGCTCCGCCAAGCACGGCCGTAGTCGCGGCTCCAACCACCCGTGCACAAGTAAAGGGGTGCAAAAGGACCCCTTCTTTTGTACACCGACAATGTTCTAGCTGATAGATGCGCTGGGGCTGAAGAAGGAAGGATGTACCCCGGCGAAGACACCGGCGTGGAAACTGACTCCACCGACAGAGACGCCGTCGCCTCAATGAAGAAGGGCCGATACCGCAACTGGAAGCTAAAGGGCAAGGCTGTGCTTGCCGTAGAGGGATCAGACGACCCCGACGCCGCCAAAAAGGGCAAGGCCGACAACCCCCGCAAGGAAGTTGCCGGGTGTACCGCCCGCCGGGCCTTGGCGGCCGCCGACAAGCTAGGAGGCTTCGACAAGAAGTACTGCAAGATTCATCGCACCAAGGGCCATGACCTCTAGAGTTGCCAGCAGGTCGAGCTGCTCGTAGAGAAGCAGAAAGTTGAGTATGATAGGTGTGATAAGGAGAAAGGTCCGGACGGTGCCCAGGCGTCCTGCAAGAAGCATGGAGGCCGAGGTGGTCGCAACGGCTCAGATAACCAATCAGACAGGCCCGCCCGAGGCCGTGACAATAAAGAGGGAGACGATGATCATGGTGAAGACGACGAGTCCAGCGAGCACGAGTTCCAGAAAGCTACAGAGGCCATGTGCGTCGACGGTGGCGCCTCACTGCATACTTCTCACCGCCAACTAAAACAGTGGGCGCGTGATGTCACTGCGGCCTAGCCATCGTTCGACGCCTAGAGGCCACTGAACTGGTCCAGCATGCCTATCATTTTTTACACCGAGGATCACCCTGACCGTACAACTGCGGTCGGGTGTCTGCTATTGTTGGTTTCACCAACGATATGCAACCTCAAGGTGATGAAAGTGTTAGTTGACGGTGGGGCCGGTCTGAACCTTATCTCGCTCGCTGTGATCGAGAGGCTACGAATCCCCGATGGAAATCTCGAGGAGACGGGCACGTTTCAAGGGGTCAACCCGGGGAGGAGTCAGCCGAAAGGAAAGATGGCTCTACCCGTTACATTCGGGGGTGAGCTGAATTATAGGATGGAGAAGATTGTCTTTGATGTTGCCAAGATCCCCTTGCCCTATAATGGATCCTTGGCCGCCCAGCGCTGGCCAAGTTTATGGCGGCATCACTCTACTCGAACAACACATTGAAGATGCCCGACCCAATTAGCATAATCACCGTCCCCTCCGACAAGAAATATGCACTCATCTGCGCCGACCAGCTCTACCGAGAGGCAGCTGCAGCAGACGCCGCCAAGGCACTTGTTCCTACTACGGAGACCCTGAGTGAGAAGAAAACATTCAAGACCATTGCCTCTGCCGGTAAGGCCCCTTCCGACAAGGCTTCTGACCCCGGCAAGAGCTCCTGCACCCCCTCCGGCAAACACGCCTCTTCGAAGCGCCATGTTCCCGTTGGGGACGTGCAAGAGAGCTCCACAGTGGGAGCAAGAGGTCCAAGGCAGCCCCACCAGACACCAAGAAGGTCCCTGTCAGGGAGGACGGCATGGGTGGGGCGTTTACCATAAGCTCCACCCTTGACAACAAATAGGAAGGCGCGCTCGTCACGTTCCTGTGGGAGAATGTCGACGTGTTTACCTGGCAAGCATCAGACATCCCCGGCGTTCCCAGGGAGGTGATTGAGCACCACCTTGCTATCTCTCCCCATGCACGACCCGTTAAGCAGAAGGTCGGGAAGCAAGCATTGGAGCGCCAAGAGTTCATCATTGAGGAGATCAGGATGTTGGAGCTGATAGGTTTAGTCAGAGGAGTACTCCAACCCACGTGGTTGGCCAATCCGGTGGTAGTGCGTAAGGTAAACAGGAAATGGAGGCTGTGTATCGACTATACAGATATCAATAAAGCATGTCCGAAGGACCCTTACCCTTTGCCACGCATTGACCAGATAGTGGAATCCACTGCCGGGTGTGACCTCCTGTCATTCCTCGACGCCTACTCAGGATACCACCAGATCATCATGACGAAGGAAGATGAAGAGAAAACAACGTTCATCACCCCATGTGGCACGTACTGCTTTGTACAAATGTCTTTTGGGTTGAAAAGTGCTGGTTCGACATTTTCCCAAGCAGTCCAAATCGGTTTGAGCCCCAACTACATAGAAATATGGAAGCCTATATGGATGATATAGTGGTCAAAACCAAGGACAAGGC
Organism: Secale cereale; assembly: GCA_902687465.1. NCBI lineage: Eukaryota > Viridiplantae > Streptophyta > Magnoliopsida > Poales > Poaceae > Secale > Secale cereale. The sequence continues at coordinate 318,560,124 of LR738714.1, forward strand.
CACACTCGTGCAGGATCTGGAAGAAACATTTGCAAACTTGCGCAAGATCAACCTCAAGCTCAACCTAGAGAAGTGCGTGTTCGGCGTCCCATCCGGCAAACTCCTTGGGTTCTTTGTGTCTCAATGCGAAATCGAAGCAATCCCAACAAGATCAAAGCGATTGAGGCGCCAAGATGAGTCAAAGACGTCTGTAAGCTCGCCGGCTGTGTTGCCGCACCGAGTAGGTTCATCTCCAAATCTGCTGAGCGCGCCCTCTCCTTTTTCAACATTTTGAAAAAGGAGGGTCCAATGTAATGGACTTCGGAGGCAGATGCAGCGCTCCAAGATTTGAAGAGATAACTCTCCTCCATGCCAACACTAGTCGCGCCTAAACCGCAAGAGCCGTTGCTGCTATAACTAGCGGTAACGAATCAAGTGGTCAGTGTTGCGCTAGTGGTGCAGAGGGAGTTTGAGGAAGAAGCAGAGGTAGCGGCGGATTCATCGGATAATGGCCAAAGCTCTCCCCGGCAGGGCCTGATGTCGGCAAGGCAGAGCCCCCAGCAAGGCTTTGTCCCAACAAAACAGAGTCTGCGCAAAGAGGCGACATCGAACAGAAGAAGAAAATGGTGCAGCACCCAGTCTTTTTTTCAGTTCCCTCTTATAGGGGGCTAGATCAAGGTATTCCGGTATGCAGAAGCTGCTTTTCGGCCTCCTTATGGCCTCGAGAAAGTTGTGCCACTATTTCCAAGCGCATGATGAGATCACCATCGTCACTCGCCTCCCTTTGCAACGGATCTTGCACAACCCAGATGCAACTGGGAGGATTGTGGTGTGGGCATTGTAACTATCAGCCATTGGGCTCAAGTTTGAAAGTACCTCAACAATCAAGAGCCGAGCTTTGGTAGAGTTCATAGCAGAATGGACCTCAATGCCCGACGAAGAGACTCAGGAGATCACCCTTCCCAACAAGGAGACGAGCCGTGATTGGATTATGTACTTTGATGGAGCTTTCTCGCAGCAAGGTGCTAGTGCTAGCATGCTACTCGTCACACCCACCGGAGAGCGCCTCAAGTATGTAGTCCAGATGCGCTTTCCTCGGGGATTAGGAAGCTTATCATCAGGGGTGATTCATAGCTTGTCGTCAGTCAAGTTAACAAGGATTACCAGAGCCGGTTGATGGAGGCCTATGTGGATGAAGTGATGAAGTTGGAGGAGCACTTTGACGGTTTGTAGGCAGAGCATGTTCCCCGAGCAGAGAACAACATTGTCGACGACTTGTCCAAACGCGCTGCCCTCAAGCTACCTGTGGAGCCAGGTACCTTTGTGCTTCAATTAACCCAAGCATCCGTTGAGCCATATGCGGGACAGAACAAACGAAGGAAGGCGGGCCCTGGGAAGTACATTCCTACTAAGCTCTCAGGAGCTGCCGGCAAGGACGTTGTCGGATACCCCAAGCTTGCCAGGGAGCACCAACCTTTGGCGGGGGCCCAAGCCCCGACCGTAGAGGCAGCTGCCCCCACGGCCGAAGATGAGCCTTTGGTCCTTGCCGTCGAGCCCCAGGCTCCGGCATGGGCGCAACACACCATCCGTTTCCTCCAAACAGGGGAGCTCTCTGGGGAACAAGAAGAGGCAGAGAAAGTAGCCCGTCGGTATAGCATGTACCAGTTTGTGGATAATGCCCTGTACAGAAGGAGACTGAAGAACGTGAAATTGAAGTGCATTCCTCGGTAGGACGGACTGAAGCTGTTGGCAGAGATACACGGTGGCATGTGTGGCTTCCACATAGGGTCAAGAGCCCTTGTCGGGAAAGCGTTCCGGCAAGGTTTCTTCTGGCCCACCGTCCTCCAGATGCAACTGCACTAGTAACCAAGTGTGAAGCGTGCCGGTTCCATTCAAAGAAGCTTCATCAACCAGCTCAAGCTCTTCAGACAATCCCTCTTTCCTGGCCATTTTCGGTCTAGGGGCTCGACATCCTGGGCCCCTTTCCTCGTGCCGTCAGGGGCTTTGAGTACTTGTACGTCGCAATCGACAAGTTCACAAAGTGGCCGGAGGTGGAACGAGTGAGAAAGGTGACAGCACAATCGGTCGTTAAGTTCTTCAATGGACTAGTCTACCGTTTTGGTGTGCCAAACAGAGTCATCACCGACAACGGCACACAGTTCACGGGCCACACTGCAATACGTCCAAGACATTGTTTATTTTGCTTCTATTGCTCGTACCAGAAGTAACGACCAAGCTGAGAGGGCAAATGCATAAGTGTTGCGAGGTCTCAATACCAGGAATTTTGACAGGCTGCACAAGTGCGGAAGACACTGGATTGATGACTTGCCAACGGTTCTTTGGTCAATCAGGACGACACCAAATCAAGCCACCAGCCAGACACCCTTTTCCCTAGTATATGGGGCAAAAGCAGTCCTCCCCACAGAACTCATATACAGGTCACCTAGAGTGCTCGCATATGATGAGCTTGAGCAAGAGCAGCTGCTCTAAGATGACGCGACGCTCCTTGAGGAGGATCGTCTTCAGACTGCTGTGCGAGCCGCTCGCTACCAGCAAGCCTTGCGCCGCTACCATAGCCACAAGGTTCATGCCAGAAGCCTTGAGGAAGGTGACCTTGCTCTTCGGTGAATCCAATCCGCCAAGAATTCGAACAAGTTGACGCCGAAGTGGGAACGCCCTTATCGGGTAACACGAGTCACCAGGCCCGGCGCAATCCGCCTGGAGACCGAAGATGGCATTCTGGTGAGCAATTCCTGGAATATCGAACATCTTCGCAAGTTTTACCCCTAAGGCGCGGTTGCCGGGAGTCCCGACAACCCCATTTTTTGTACTAGCCTTGTCGGCAAGGCATGTAACCCTATGTACAAAGCCAGGCGCAGACCCTGTGTGTAGTCGGGGAAGAGAAAACCTTTAATATGTACATTTTCCTGTTGGTTTCAATGTTTATATATATGCGTATATACATGCTTGTCCAGGGTATTGTGCTGCTTTTTGATATCATCAATTGTTAATGGACTGCCAAGGTTCCATGCTCCTATCCTCTCTTCTTTCCAACCACAGCAAGGATGCTCGATCCCGCCAGGGACCCGGCTCCAGCAAGAAGTTGGGGAGACTGCCCGGCACAACGACTACCGGCAAACCAAACAAATAAAGTTCACCTCTTGCCCGTTCATGTTCGTAACTGTAAGTGCATCTAGTGCCCCTTAGTGATTTTGGTGTATTGAAGACTTATAGGTTAAGGGACTGATGCGTTTGTGAGTGTACACAGGTCTATAAGTCTATGAGGAGTTTGATATTTACAGAGAAAGTCAACCCCTAAAAATGAATGCCTTCAACTAAAGACTTCGGATTTCTGAAGACTTTCTGAAGATTTTGAAAGTGAAGAAATTGGTGTAACCATGAAGACTTGATATTCATGTGAGGAACATGAAGCATGAAGACTTTTGTTTTTGTAGTTTCATTTTATCCTCCTTGAGTCATAGGAAACACCGTACTGTTAAAGGGGGTCGAGGAAAAACTAAGGAAACACATTTCCAAGTGATTCTCAACTCAAAGCCTACACTACCCAATCTTTTCGAGTGAAGCCATTGGAAATCTCATACAGTTCGGTCAAATTTCTTCAGTGACAGAGACGAAGTTCTTCTGGTCTCTGAGGAATTTGTTCTAACTGAGGAGTTAGGAATTTGTCAGTTCGGATTGCCTACCAGTGAGGAACATGATAGCCCTGAGGAATTTGATACTCAAATTTCCGATCGTTGTTGTGCTATGCGCCAGTTGTCCCAAAATATATACCCACCTAACGGTCATATCATTGAAGGGCATTTATGTCTTATCATATCGGGCTGCTCCCTAGTCTATAAATAGCCGCCCCCTACAACCACTAGCTGTTTGGCTGCTCCGAGAGAAACTGTCAGTTTTCATAAGAGCAACCCATCCTCCAAAGACTTTGAGCGAAAATCATCAAGTGAGGAAAAACCCAAAACCCAAACACCTAAAACCCCAAAGTGATTGAGCATCACTGAAGAGATTGTTCCTGTGTGGAGCTGACGCTTGTTTCCTTTGAAGACTGTGATCTTCCAGACGGTTAGGCGTCAATGGTCTAGAGCATCCAAGAGGAATTGTGGCTCGCCGGGTGACCAAGTTTGTGAAGGTTTGGAAGTCACCTGCGAAGACTTACCACCAGTGATTGGGCGAGGTCTGTGTGACCTTAGCTCAAGGGAAATACGGTGAGGACTTGGTGTCTTGGAATATGTGTCCTCAGATTTAAATACCTAGCCTCCCCAACTAGATGTACAACTGTCACAACAGTTGGAACTGGTCTAACAAATCATTGTCTTCATCAAGCCTACTGGTTCTATTTCCTCAATTCTTCCATTTACTCAGTCATGTGTTGTTGAACTTAATATGTATTGTTTGAAGACTTTGACTGAAGACTTTCTCAACTTCCTCAAACCTATTTCTTCAGTCCTCAGTCCTCAGCCTGCTTATCGTGTTTACACGCTACTTGTACTATGTGCTTGTTTTCATTTCATCATGATGACGATGCTACTGTCTTGTTATGCTTGCACCTGAGTATCTATTCCGCTGCTAAGTAGTTTGTTGCTTAGGAAATTCCTCAACTAGAATTCCCTCAGTCATGAATTTGAAAAATTGCCTATTCACCCCCTCTAGTCGATATAACGCACTTTCAATTGGTATCAGAGCAAGGTACTCCCTTGTTATGTGTGATTTTGGTTTAACCGCCTGGAGTTTTAGTTATGTTGGCTGCAGGTATGATCAGAGTATCAGCTGGGTGTCCTACCTTTGATGTGACGGACTACCCCTACTCGAAGAACAAGATGCACATGCACCTTGAGGTAATTGACAATGATCTATGGTACATTGTGGAAACTGGTGTCCCCTCTGTCTCACCTTCCGTGAACGCTGCTGAAGTGAACAAATTCAAGCAACTCGACTCACAAATGAAGAATATCATATGTGGCCATTTGAGCAAAGGACAGTATGGCAGAGTGAGTGCTTTGGAGACTGCAAAGCTTATCTAGGACAGGCTGTCCAAGGTCAACGAAGGAGTCTCAACTCAACGTGACTCTCGAGTTGATGTTATTCGCAATCTCTTCAACCGCTTCAAGCGACTTGACAATGAAAATATTCAGCAAATCTTCGATCGCCTCACTAATATCTCAAATGAGCTACAAGCACTTGGTGCTACAGACATCACAGACCACGAGGTGGTGACGAAACTGCTGAGATCACTTGACTCCTCATTCGACACCCAGGCACTAATGATTCAAGAGCGTGGAGACTACAAGTCACTTGATCCTGCTGATATACTAGACATGCTAAACACTCATGAGTTCCAACTTGATGAAAAGAGAGATCTCTATGGTCCAAGTTATGGTAGATCTCGTGCACTAAAGGTCAAGGCTATTTCCTCATCTGAAGGTGAAGATTCTGATAGCACCCTTGGCGATCCTGAAGAACTGAGTCAGGATCTAGCAATGCTCGTGGGGAAATTTCAGAAGTTCTCAAGACGTGGTCGCTTTGTAAAATCTTCAAGAGGTGATGACTTAAGATCCGATTCTTCATCTCGCGATCCCAAGAAAAGGACCTGCCACAAATGCAAGAAACACAGTCACTTTATCACTGATTGTCCTCAGTGGGCAAAGGAATTGAAGAAGAAGAAATACGAGGACTACAGCTCAGATGACTCGAAGAAAAAGAAGAAATCTTCAAAGTCCTCATCATCAAAATCCTCAAAGTCTTCCTCTAACAAGAAGAGCGGTTCTAGGAAAGCTCGGGCATTCATTGACAAGTAAATGGACTCATCTGAATCTGAAGAAAATGTGGAAGAGGAGGAATCTGAGGAATCAGACTCTGGTGTGGCAAGCCTGGCTCTGGTTACCGCATTCGTCAGCAAGTCCATCTTCAACACTGAGGAAAAAGACTTCCCCGACACTGCTAACAACGACAACATTGACTACTCACCCACCTACTGCTTCATGGCAAAAGGTGCCAAGGTATTCAACTGTTCCACGTCTGATTCTAGTGAAGATGAATCTGATGAAAACCTCAAACCAAGCTATTCCAAACTTGCTAAAATTGCCATAAAACAGCAAAAATCTTTTGATAAGGTTCAAAATATGCTAGAAAGAAGTGATGATCTGTTGGGTGAAGAAATGGATCGATCTACAATCTTGACTGAAAATCTTCAGAGACTTCAGTCCAAGTATGATAACCTTCAGGATAATCATAACACTCTCTTATCTGATCGTGAGAAGCTTTCCTATGAATTTATTCAAAGAAAGCAAGATCTTGAGAAGCTAAGGGTGAGTTCTGAAGATTTTCAGAAGGAACGCGATTCATTGCTTGCTCAACAGATCAGTGCTGCTCAGCAGGAATTCATTCCACAATGTATTAAATGCATTGAACGTGAAACTTCAAATTCTTCACCTAAAAGTTCAAATGCTTCTACTGTTACAAATTCTTCAACTGTTTATGTGGTGACAATTTCCTCAACTGAGGAAAACACCGATGCTACTGACGAAAATGCAGGGTTGAAGGAATTTTATATGACAGGCATGCACAAAAGCCTCAAAGGTCATCAAACTCTTTGTGATATGCTTAAAAAGTAGATTCTGAACAAGAACCCTAGGAAAGAGGGTATTGCCTTTGAGAGGAAACTCAATGTTGATGGGACCTACTGGAAACCTAAGCAGTATCCCAAAACCTCATGGGTTACTGCAAAAGGTCCTCCCATAGATCCATCTACCTTATCTGGCTTTACTTGTGAAACTTCACATTCTTCCGATGAGTAATTTGACTCCAACTATAAACTATTCAAAAATCAGAATGGTGAAGTATTTGCTAGATATGTTGGAACTAACTACAGGAATGGCCCCCTATGAAGAAAATCTGGGTCCCTAAGAGGCACCTTGCAAATCTTCAAGTGAATGTCCTCATGACACCTCCTGTGAGGAACAGGAACCCCAGATCAAATTCTTCATATGGATTCAAATCCTCATATGAACAAAATTCCTCAAGTGGATCAAATTCCTCATATGATCATCGTCGTGCTAACACATCTGTTTCGCAGGGAAAGAAGGATTATGAATATGTGCATTATTCTTCAAATCATTATGTTCATAAGTCCTCAAAGAATTTCTCTTCGTACTCATATTCAAAATCTAACCCCTCTCATGTGAAACGAAGTACACTTGCTTCAATGCCACCATTCTCAATTGGTGCTCATCGAATGATCAACTCTTTGCCACCCCTCCAGATGTGTGTGGTGAAGAAAAAGAACTAATCTCTTATGTAGGGTCAGGTCTCCAGACAAACTTAAACATCTGAAGAATTTGCTGGAGACCTGAAAATGCTTGAAAGGAAGCAAGCTAATCATGCACAAATGATTCATTCATTTCTTACGTCCTCATTCTTCATATAATTGCTCTTATTGATGATATTCATCCTGATGAAATTGATGTCATATTCTTCACAATGAAGCATGTGAGTTGTAAGATGTACTAATTCTTCTACATGATGACTCTCCCAAAGCTACTGAGTGGGTCCTCGACAGTGGATGCTCAAATCACATGACCGGTCACAAGAACCTACTGATGGACTCTGCTTTATCTCCATCTCAGATAAAGCATATCACCTACGTTGATAAAGGAAAAAGCAAGGCATTGGGTCTAGGTAAGGTTGCAATTTCAAAAGATCGACACATGGACAAAGTCATGTCTGTCGAGTCTCTTGGATTCAACCTCATGTCTATCTCAATGCTTTGTGACCTTGATATGGTTGTTGTGTTTGGCAAGTATCGCTGTGTTGTAGTTTTAGAATATGACAATTCCAAAGTCTACAAAGGTTTTAGGAGAGGAGACTCATATATTGTTGATTTCCCTACAGGACCACAGCCTGCCACATGCCTACTTGCAAAAGCTTGAGAAGGATGGCTATGGCATCAATGACTCGGTCATGCTGGCATGAGGAACTTGCAGACGCTTGTGAAGAAGAAGCATATCCTTGGAATTGAGGGTGTCAAATTCCTCAAAGATCATCTTTGTGGGGCTTGCGAAGCTGGAAAGATGACCAAATCCAAGCATCCCTCAAAGACTATCATGACTACCACTCGTCCATTTGAATTGCTTCACATGGATCTCTTCGGCCCTACACATTATTCTGCATTCACAAATGCAGCATCTCTTTATGGCTTTGTCATTGTTGATGACTATCCTCGTTATACATGGGTGTATATCATCACATTTAAGCATGAAGTGCAGGAAATCTTCAAGCGATTTTCCTCAAGGGCCTCAACAAATTTCGGTGTGAAGATCATGCATATCCGGAGTGACAATGGGACCGAGTTCAAGAACACTGGTCTTGATGACTATCTTGATGAACTTGGTATTACTCATGAGCTATCAGCCCCATACACTCCTTAGTAGAACGGTGTTGTGGAGGCAAGAACAGGACTCTTGTTGAGATGGCTCACACTATGCTTGATGAATACAAGACACCTCTTCGGTTCTGGCCTGAGGCTATCAACACTGCGTGCCACATCATCAACAGTGTATATCTTCACAAACTCCTCAGGAAAACCTCATATGAACTACTCACCGACAAGAAACGCAATGTGAGTTATGTCAAAGTCTTTGGTGCTAAATGCTGGGTTAGAGATCCTCATCACAATTCCAAATTTGCACCGAAAGCACATGAAGGTTTCATGCTTGGTTACGTTAAGGACTCACCCACCTATAGAATCTTTATCAATCATCTTCACAAGATTGTTGAGACTGTAGATGTGCGGTTCGATGAAACTAATGGCTCGCAAAGAGAGCACCTGCCTTCTATGTCAGGTGAAATACCTCCTAAGGAATCCATCAAGTTCAAAGCTACTGAAGATTACATCCCCACTAAAGAATCAGCTGAAGAAGTCATTACTAACAATGAAGAAAATCATTCTAGTGCTCCTGAAGAAACTACTGCTGAAGAAAATGCTCAGCCAGACCAAAGTCATCAGCCAGCTCATGCTCGTGTCGCAAAAGAAGTGCGGATCGAGAAAATCATCGACGACATCAATGCACGAGGTCCTCTCACACGCTCAAGAGCTTCACACTTATCTAACTTTTGTGGGAACTTTGCTTTTGTCTCTATCACAGAGCCCACCAAAGTTGATGAGGCATTTCTGGAACCTGAGTGGATTCAAGCTATGCAAGACGAATTGTATCAACTCGAGCTCAACCATGTGTGGGAACTTGTCAAGTGACCAGATCGTTGGGAGCACAATATCAACGGCACCAAGTGGATCGATCAAAACAAGCAAGATGAAAATGGCCTTGTGGTTAGGAATAAGGCTCGTCTCATAGCTCAAGGCTACATACAGGTTGAAGGAATTGACTTTCATGAAACTTTTGCTCTTGTTGCTAGACTTGAAGCTATTTGAATACTACTTGCTTATGCTAACCATCATAATATCATATTATATCAAATGGATGTGAAAAGTTCATTCCTCAATGGTAAGCTTGAGGAAGAAGTATATGTTGCTCAACCCCCAGGTTTTGAAGATCCTAAACATCCTGACAAAGTCTTCAAACTCAACAAGGCCCTCTATGGCCTGATGCAGGACCCTCGAGCGTGGTATGATACTTTGAAGGAATTCCTCATGAAGAAAGGCTTCAAACCCGGTTCACTTGACCCAACTATTTTCACTAAGTCATATGATGAAGAATTATTTGTGTGTCAAATCTATGTGGACGATATTATCTTTGGATGTACTGATGAACATTATAGTGACGAATTTGGCTACATGATGTGTGAAGAATATCAAATGCCCATGATGGGAGAGCTGAAATTCTTTCTAGGCCTTCAAATTCATCAATAGCGCAATGGCATCTTCATATCTCAAGATAAATACCTCAAGGATGTTCTGAGGAAATTCGGCATGCAAGATTGCAAAGGCGTCAAAATCCCTATACCCACAAATGGCCAACAGTGCACCGATGAAAATGATAAAGACTTCGATCAAAAGGTATACCGCTCCATGATTGGCTCTTTATTTTATCTATGTGCATCTAGGCCAGATATTATGCTTAGTGTTCACATGTGTGCCCGATTTCAAGCTACACCGAAGGAATCACACCATAAGGCTGTGAAACATATTCTTCGATATCTAGCTCACACTCCAACACTTGGATTATGGTATCCCAAGGGCTCTGATTTTGATCTAATTGGATATTCTGACTCTGACTATGCTGGTGATCGAGTGGATTGCAAGTCTACATCCGGCAAATGCCATTTCCTCGGATGATCCTTAGTATGTTGGTCCTCGAAGAAGCAGAACTGTGTATCACTCTCCACTACGGAGGCTGAGTACATGGCTGTTGGGTCATGTTGTGCTCAATTGCTATGGATGAAGCAAACCCTCAAGGACTATGGCGTCAACATGAAGAATGTGCCACTCTACTGTGACAATGAGAGTGCCATCAAGAATGCTCACAACCCAGTTCAGCATTCAAGGACAAAACACATCCAGATCCATCATCATTTTCTTCGTGATCATGTCTTCAAGGGCGACATTTCCATCTACCACGTGAAGACTGAAGACCAGCTGGCAGACATTTTCACTAAGCCCTTGGATGAGAAGAGATATTGCAAGTTGCGGTGTGAGCTAAATATCTTAGAATCTTCGAATGTTCTTTGAAAGGACACACATCCTAACCCATATGCAAAATTAATGACTTTGATGCATGACACACGAAGTAACGTTTTTCTTCAATCAATGATGACTAACCCTCTAAATGGGAAGAAATTAATGAAGAAACTTATTCTCAGAGCCCTACGACAATTGTACGCGGTGTCCGAAATCATCATTCTTGTACGGTGGGTCACGCCACCAACAAAAGTTGAAAAATCTTCAATTTGAGTTTTTTGTTCTGTTTTTGAAATTCCTCAACTGTTCAATTTCTTCAATTTTGCAATGTCTTCACTCTTTCCGTTGTTGTTCTTCATTGACTATATATATATATATATATATATATATATATATATATATATATATATATATATATATATATATATATATATAGTGTGGGTCTATTCTGATAACACCCCTTAAGACCTTATTCTCATAACAAAAACCTTATTCTCATAACACCCCCACTTAAATAGGTTTCTAGCGCGGAGCGCCCCGAGGATAGCAACCACTGCCCCGCCTCCTACCCCCGCGCTGCCGGCCCGCCTCCTTCCCCCAGCACCGTCGCGCCGGCTCCTACCCTGATGCAGTGCGGTTTTCTTGTGCAGTTCGGAAGCGCAAAAAAACGCTCGCTGGCATTATTCATCGGTCACACCGTTTTCAAAACTGCTCTTAAACCGTGCGGAATCTCGAAAAGTGTTCAACATGGCGAAGCTGTGTCTACTCCATAGCTTTTCAACGGTATATTACACGCATAATTCCGATAAACGGTTAAAAAACTAGAGCAAAAAAGGTACCGAAAAAACAACACGTATAGTTTTTTCAAACATGCAGTTCACCGTTTTCAAAACTGCTCTTAAACCGTGCGGAATCTCGAAGAGTGTTCAGCATGGCGAAGTTGCGTCTACTCCATAGCTTTTCAACGGTATATTACACGTATAATTCCGATAAATGGTTAAAAAACTAGAGCAAAAAAAGGTACCGAAAAACAACACGTACAGTTTTTTCAAACATGCAGTTCACCGTTTTCAAAACTGCTCTTAAACTGTGCGGAATCTCGAAAAGTGTTCAACATGGCGAAGTTGCGTCTACTCCATAGCTTTTCAACGGTATATTATACGCATAATTCCGATAAACGGTTAAAAACTAGAGCAAAAAAGGTACCGAAAAAACAACACATACAGTTTTTTCAAACATGCAGTTCACCGTTTTCAAAACTGCTCTTAAACCGTGCGGAATCTCGAAAAGTATTCAACATGGCGAAGTTGCGTCTACTCCATAGCTTTTCAATAGTATATTACACGCATAATTCCGGTAAACGGTTAAAAACGAGAGGAAAAAAGAAACCGAAAAAACAACACGTACAGTTTTTTCAAACATGCAGTTCACTGGTCTCTGTGTTGCAGTATCTGTGCAGTTCGGAAGCGCAAAAAACGCTCGCTGCCATTATTCGTCGGTCGCACTATTTTCAAAATTGCTCTTAAACCGTGCGGAATCTCAAAAAAGTGTTCAACATGGCGAAGTTGCGTCTACTCCATAGCTTTTCAAACACGCAAAAAAAAAACGCTCGTTGCCATTATTCGTCGGTCGCACCACTGTCAAAACTGCTCTTAAACCGTGCGGAATCTCGAAAAGTGTTCAACATGGCGAAGTTGCGTCTACTCCATAGCTTTTCAACGCTATATTACACGCATAATTCCGATAAACGGTTAAAAAACTAAAGCAAAAAAGGTACCGAAAAAACAAAACGCGTACAGTTTTTTCAAACATGCAGTTCACTGGTCTCTGTGTTGCAGTATCTGTGCAGTTCGGAAGCGCAAAAAAACGCGTCGATTTGGGTGTCGCGAAAAACAGAGATTCCGCGTTTTTGTAATTTCAAAACTGCTTTTAAACCGTAATGAATTAGACGGGGTGTTCTACATGAAAAAGTAGCGTCTCGACGATATCTTTCCAACGGTGTATCATTTGGATCATTTCGACCAACGTTTTGTAAAAATTTCACGAAAAACGGCGATTGTCAGCCGCACGATTTTCAAAATTAACTAAAAACCGTAAGGAATCTCAAAAACATTTCAACATATGAAAGATGCGCCTCGTTCGTAGCTTTCCAACGCTATATTACATGCCTTGTTTCGACAAACGGTTAGAAAACTGGAGAGAAAACAGTATCGAAAATTTGAAAAAAATCGAAAAACACAATTCCGCGATTTAGTAAATTCAAAACTGCTCTTAAACCGTAGCGAATTAGAAAAAATAATAGATATGAAAAAGATGCGCGCCGATGATACCTTTCCAACGGTGTATCATATGATTCATTCCGACGAGCGGTCTAGAAAAAACGGAGAAAACGCTCGCTGCCATTCGTTGTGAGCCGCACGATTTTCGAAACTGCTCTTAAACTATGATGAATTTTTAAAAGTGTTCAACATGGCGAAGTTGCGTCTACTCCATAGCTTTTCAACGGTATATTACACGCATAATTCCGATAAACAGTTAAAAAACTAGAGCAAAAAGGTACCGAAAAACAACACGTACAGTTTTTTCAAACATGAAGTTCTGTTGCAGTATCTGTGCAATGCGCATAGCTTTCCAATGCAGTAACACAAAGCAGTTCGGAAGTGTTATGAGAATATTATTCTCATAATGTTATGAGAATAGACCGTTTATCGGAATATTATGTTATGAGAATAGACCGTTTATCATGGTGAAGTTGAACACTTTTCAAAACTGCTCTTAAACCGTGCGGAATCTCGAAAAGTGTTCAACATGGCGAAGTTGCGTCTACTCCAAAGCTTTTCAACGGTATATTACATGCATAATTCCGATAAACGGTTAAAAAACTAGAGCAAAAAAGGTACCGAAAAACAACACGTACAGTTTTTTCAAACATGCAGTTCACCGTATTCAAAACTGCTCTTAAACTGTGCGGAATCTCGAAAAGTGTTCAACATGGCGAAGTTGCGTCTACTCCATAGCTTTTCAACTGTATATTACACGCATAATTTCGATAAACGGGTAAAAAACTAGAGCAAAAAAGGTACCGAAAAAACAACACGTACAGTTTTTTCAAACATGCAGTTCACTGGTCTCTGTGTTGCAGTAACACAGGTTCGGAAGCGCAAAAAAACGCGTCGATTTGGGTGTCGTGAAAAACAGAGTTTCCGCGTTTTTTTAATTTCAAAACTGCTCTTAAACCGTAATGAATTAGAGGGGGTGTTCTACATGAAAAAGTAGCGTCTCGACGATATCTTTCCAACGATGTATCATTTGGATCATTTCGACCAAAGTTTTGTAAAAATTTCACGAAAAACGGCCACTGACCTTCGTAGTCAGCCGCACGATTTTCAAATTTAACTAAAATCCGTAAGGAATCTCAAAAGCATTTCAACATATGAAAGTTGCGCCTCATTCGTAGATTTCCAATGATATATTACACGCCTTGTTTCGACCAACGGTTAGAAAACTGGAGTGAAAACAGTACCGAAAATTTGAAAAAAAAAAATCAAAAAACACAATTCCGCGATTTAGTTAATTAAAAATTGCTCTTAAACCGTAGCGAATTAGAAAAAATAATAGATATGAAAAAGAGGCGCGCCGACGATACCTTTCCAACGGTGCATCATACATTTCATTCCGACGAGCGGTTTAGAAAAAAACGCAAAAAACGCTCGCTGCCATCCGTTGTGAGCCGCACGATTTTCGAAACTACTCTTAAACTATGATGAATTTTGAAAAGTGTTCAACATGGCGAAGTTGCGTCTACTCCATAGCTTTTCAACGGTATATTACACGCATAATTCCGATAAACGGTTAAAAAACTAGAGCAAAAAAGGTACCGAAAAAACAACACGTATATTTTTTTCAAACATGAGGTTCTGTTGCAGTATCTGTGCAGTGCGCATAGCTTTCCAATGCAGTAAAACAAAGCAGGTCGAAAGTGTTATGAGAATATTATTCTCATAATGTTATGAGAATAGGCCGGCTATATATATAGGGTTTAGGGTTTAGGGTTTAGGGTATATATATATATATATATATATATATATATATATATATATATATACTATATTTGAGTTTATGTCCTCTACAACATTCACTTATTGCTATTTCTTCAAGTTGTTTTTCTGCTAAGTGAATGTGATCGGACCCGTCCCCCTCTATGCTAAACTCAACACAATTTATTCACAATTTTTTCATATGCGTTCTATTTGAAACTGGTTCAAAATCTTCACTGTGTCCTTGACAGCTGAAGAATTTGTGAATGCAATGTTAAAATTTTCCTATCTGAATTTTCGGCTTTGCCGCTCAAACCGTTCCACATTCCACTATATGACTTTTCTATTCACCCATGATCTCACATGATCTCCACCTCTTTGTATGTGGGTGACACATGTCGCACGGATGAGAAGCGTCTGGGGCACGTTCGTCCATTTTCCATGGGTGAACAGTTTTTCACCTCGTCTATAAATACCCCCTCACCCTCCTCACTTTGGTTCTACTCCACTCGACCTCCACTCCCTCGCTCGAGCTCTCAAAACCTAGTGCCACCACTACTTCCATCGCCGATGAGGAAGAGCTTCGCTGCCTCAACCTCATTGCCATTGTACTCACACGGCCGTGGATTTCTTCACTCCGCCGCTGCCGTAGCTGTCTTCCTCTGCCAAGCAAGAACTTTCCTAATGTCAAGTATTATTTCCTTAGACCATGAGATTATGCAACTTCCGGATACCATAGGAATGGTTTGGGTGTATCAGACATCACAAAGTAACTTGGTGGCTATAAAGGTGCACTACGGGTATCTCCGAAAGTCTGTGTTGGGTTGGCACGAATCGAGACTGGGATTTGTCAATCCGTATGATGGAGAGGTATCTCTAGGCCCACTCGGTAATGCATCATCATAATGAGCTCAATGTGACTAATGATTTAGTAACGGGGTCATGTGTTACGGAACGAGTAAAGAGACTTGCCGGTAAAGAGATTGAACAAGGTATAGGGATACCGACGATCGAATCTCGGGAAAGTAACATACCGTTGGACGAAGGGAATTGTATACGGGATTGATTGAATCTTCGACATCGTGGTTCATCCGATGAGATCATCGTGGAACATGTGGGAGCCTATATGGGTATCCAGATCCTGCTATTGG
Source organism: Secale cereale (assembly GCA_902687465.1). Classification (NCBI taxonomy): domain Eukaryota; kingdom Viridiplantae; phylum Streptophyta; class Magnoliopsida; order Poales; family Poaceae; genus Secale; species Secale cereale. The sequence goes on from LR738714.1 coordinate 318,575,942, forward strand.
TCATTGGGCGGAGAGGTGTCTCGGTCATGTCTGCATGGTTCCCAAACCCGTAGGGTCAACACACTTAAGGTTCGGTGATGCTAGAGTTGTAACGGTAAATTGTATGTGGTTACCGAAGGTAGTTTGGAGTCCCGGATGAGATCCCAGATGTCACGAGGAATTCTGGAATGGTCCGGAGGTAAAGATTTATATTTGGGAAGTCTAGTTTCAGCCACAGGAAGAGTTTCGGGGGTCACCCGTATTGTACCGGGACCACCGGAAGGATTCCGGGGTCCACCGGGTGGGGCCACCTGCCCCGGAGGGCCTAGTTGGCTGAATATGGGTGGGGACCAGCCCCTTAGTGTGCTGGTGCAACCCCTCCCCATGGGCCCAAAGCGCCTAGGGTTGGAGACCCTAGGGGGTGGGGGCGCCTCCCACCTGCTTGGGGGCAAGTCACCCCCCAGGCCGCCCCCCCCTCTAGATTGGATCTAGAGGGGACGACTTCCTCTCCCCTTCCCCCTATATATAGTGAGGGGTGGGAGGGCAGCCGCACCACTCTCCCAGCGCAACCCTCCCCCTCCAACTCCTCCTCCTCCTCCGTAGCACTTGGCGAAGACCTGCCGGAGAAGCGCAAGCTCCACCATCACGTCATCGTGCTGCCGGAGCTCTCCCTCAACTTCTCCCCCCTTGCTGGATCAAGAAGGAGGAGACGTCCCCGGGTTGTACGTGTGTTGAACGCGGAGGTGCCATCTGTTCGGCACTTGGATCAGATCTTCTGCAATTTGATCGCCACGAGTACGACTCCATCAACCGCGTTCTTGTAACGCTTCCGCTTATCGATCTTCTAGGGTATGATGATGCACTCCCTTTCTCTTGTTGCTAGCATCTCCTAGATTTATCTTGGTGACACGTAGGAATTTCTTTGAATTATTAGTACGTCCCTCGATAGTGACATCATGAGCTAGGTCTATGTGTAGATTCTATGCATGAGTAGAACACAAGTAGTTGTGGGCGATGATTTGGTCAATTTGCTTACCGTTACTAGTCTTATCTTGATTTGGCAGCATTATGGGATGAAGTGGCCTGGACCGACCTTACACGTATGCTTACTTGAGACAGGTTCCACCTTGCATAAGGTGGCTAGCGGCTGTCTATCTCTCCCACTTTAGTAGGATCAGATTCGATGAACAGGGTCATTATGAAGGGTAAATAGCAATTGACAAATCACCGTTGTGGCTTTTGCGTAGGTAAGAAATGTTCTTGCTAGAAACCCATAGCAGCCACGTAAAACGTGCAACAATGATTAGAGGACATCTAACTTGTTTTTGTAGGGTATGCTATGTGATGTGATATGACCAAAAGGATGTGATGAATTATATATGTGATGTATGAGAATGATCATGTTCTTGTAATAGGAATCACGACTTGCTTGTCGATGAGTATGACAACCAGCAGGAGCCATAGTAGTTGTCTTAATTTTATTGTATGACATGTGTGTCAATGAAAATGCCATGTAATTACTTTACTTTATTGCTAATCGTTAGCCATAGTAGGAGAAGTAATAGTTGCTGAGACAACTTCATGAAGACACGATGATGGATATCATGATGATGGAGATCATGGTGTCATGCTGGTGATGATGGTGATCATGCCGCGCTTCGAAGATGGAGATCAAAAGCGCAAGATGATATTGGCCATATCATGTCACTTTATGATTTAAATGTGATGTCTATCATGTTTACATCTTAATTTCTTAGAACGACGGTAGCATAAAGAAGATGATCCCTCACTAAAATTTAAAGAAATGTGTTCCCCCTAAGTGTGCACCGTTGCGAAGGTTCGTTGTTTCGAAGCACCACGTGATGATCGGGTGTGATAGATTCTAATGTTCGGATACAACGGGTGTAAACCTGATTTACACACGCAAAACACTTAGGTTGACTTGACAAGCCTAGCATGTACATACATGGCCTCGGAACACAAGAGACCGAAAGGTCGAACATGAGTTGTATAGTAGATACGATCAACATGGAGATGTTCACCATTGATGACTACTTCGCCTCGTGTGATGATCGGACATGGCCTAGTCGATTAGGATCATGTATGACTTGGATGACTAGAGGGATGTCTATCTGAGTGGGAGTTCATTAAATAATTTGATTAGATGAACTTAATTAGCATGAACTTATTCTAAAATTGTCTTTACAATCTATCTTGTAGATCCAATGGCCCACGATAATGTTTCCCTCAACTTCAATGCGTTCCTAGAGAAAACCAAACTGAAAGACGATGGAAGCAACTATACGGACTGGGTTCGTAACTTGAGGATCATCATCATAGCTTCCAAGAAAGCATATGTCCTTGAAGCACCGCTAGGTGACACACCCATTTTCCCAGCAACTCAAGACGTTATGAATGCCTGGCAGTCATGTAGTGATGATTACTCCCTGGTTCAGTGTGACATGCTTTACAACTCAAAATCGGGGCTCCAAAAGCATTTTGAGCAACACAGAGCATATGAGATGTTCCAAGAGTTGAAAATGGTTTTCCAAGCTCATACGCGGGTCGAGAGGTATGAAGTCTCCGACAAGTTCTATAGTTGTAAGATGGAGGAAAACAGTTCTGTCAGCGAGCATACACAAAATGTGTGGGTTGCACAACCGCTTGTCTCAGCTGGGAGTTAATCTTCTAGATGACTCGGTCATTGACAGAATCCTCCAATCACTTCCACCTACCTACAAGATCTTTGTCATGAACTACAATATGCAAGGGATGGAGAAGTCCATTCCTGAGTTGTATTACATGCTGAAATCAGCGAAGGTGGAGATCAAAAAGGAACATCAAGTGTTGATGGTGAATAAGACCACTAAGTTCAAGAAAGGTAAGGGTAAGAAGCACTTTAAGAAGGATGGCAAGGGAGTTGCCGTGCCGGGTAATCCAGTTTCTGGGAACAAGCCAAAGAATGGACCCAAGCCTGAGACTGAGTGCTTTTATTGCAAGGGAAATAGTCACAGGAAGTGAAATTGCTCCAAGTTCTTAGTGGATAAGAAGGCTGGCAACATCGAAGGTATATATGATATACATATTATTGATGTGTACCTTACCAGCGCTCGTAGTAGCTCCCAGGTATTTGATATCGGTGCAATTGCTCACATTTGTAACTCAAAACAGGCATTGCGGAATAAGCAGAGACTAGCGAAGGATGAGGTGACGATGCGCGTCGGGAATGGTTCCAAGGTCGATGTCATCGCCGTCGGCACGGTACCTCTACATCTACCTTAGGGATTAGTTTTAAACCTGAGTAATTGTTATTTAGTACCAGCTTTGAGCATGAACATTGTATCTGGATCACGTTTAATGCGAGATGGCTAATCAGTTAAATCCGAGAATAATGGTTTTTCTATTTATATGAGAGATATGTTTTATGGTCATGCCCCGATGGTCAATGGTTTGTTTTTATTGAATCTCGAATGTGATGTTACACATATTCATAGTGTGAATGCCAAAAGATGTAAGGTTGAAAATGATAGTTCCACATACTTATGGCACTACCGCCTTGGTCATATCGGTGTTAAACGCATGAGGAAACTCCATGCAGATGGACTTTTGGAGTCTCTTGATTATGAATCATTTGACACATGCGAACCATGCCTCCTCGGCAAGATGACTAAGACTTAGTTCTCTGGAACAATGGAGCGAGCAACCACCTTGTTGCAAATAACACATACTGATGTATGCGGTCCAATGAGCGTTGAGGCTTGCGCTGGCTATCGTTATGTTCTCACCCTCACTAGTGACTTGAGTAGATATGGGTATGTCCACTTAATGAAACACAAGTCTGAGACCTTTGAAAAGTTCAAGGAATTTCAGAGCGAGGTAGATAACCAACGTGACAGGAAAATAAAGTTCTTACGATCAGATCATGGAGGAGAATATTTGAGTCACAAGTTTGGCACACACTTAAGGAAATGTGGAATTGTTTCACAACTCATGCCGCGTGGAACACCTCAGCGTAATGGTGTGTCCGAACATTGTAATCGCACTCTATTGGATAAGGTGCGATCTATGATGTCCCTTACGGATCTACCGCTATAATTTTGGGGTTCTGCTTTAGACACTGCCGCATTCCCTTTAAATAGGGCACCGTCTAAATTAGTTAAGACGACACCGTATGAATTATGGTTTGGGAAGAAACCTAAGCTGTCTTTTTCTGAAAGTTTGGAGATGCGATGCTTATTTCAAAAAACTTCTACCTGAAAATCTCAAACCCAAATCGGAAAAGTGCGTCTTCATAGGATACCCTAAGGAAACAATTGAGTATACCTTCTAACTCAGATCCGAAGGCAAAATCATTGTTGCCAAGAATGGATCCTTTCTGGAGAAAGAGTTTCTCTCGAAAGAAGTAAGTGGGAGGAAAGTAGAACTTGACGAGGAATTTGTTCACCCTCTTGAACCAGAGAGTAGCGCAACGCAGGAAGATGTTTCTGTGGTGCCTGCACTGACTAGAGAGGAAGTTAATGATGATGATGGATCAAGGTGCTACTCAACTTTGTAGGTCCACGAGGACACGTTCTGCACCAGAGTGGTATGGCAAACCTGTCCTGGAAATCATGTTGTTAGACATGGTGAACCTTCGAACTACGAAGAAGCGATGGCGGGCCTGGATTCCAACAAATGGATTGAAGCCATGAAATCCAAAATAGGATCCATGTAGGATAACAAAGTATTCACTTTGGTGGACTTGCCCGATGATCGGAAAGCCATAGAGAACAAATAGATCTTTAAGAAGAAGACTGGCGCGGATGGAAATGTGACCATCTATAAGGCTCGACTTGTCGCTAAGGATTATCGACAAGTTCAAGGAATTGACTACGATGAGACTTTCTTACCCGTAGCGATGCTGAAGTCCGTCCGAATCATGTTAGCTATCGATGTATTCTATGATTCTGAGATCTGGATAATGGACGTCAAAACGGTGTTCCTTAATGGTTTCCTTAAGGAATAATTGTATATGATGCATCCGGAAGGTTTTGTCGATCCTAAGAATTCTAACAAGGTATGCAAGCTCCAGCGCTCCATCTATGGGCTGGTGCAAGCATCACGGAGTTGGAACATTCGCTTTAATGAAGTGATCAAAGCGTTTGGGTTTATACAGACTTTTGGAGAAGCCTGTATTTACAAGAAAGTGAGTGGGAGCTCTGTAGCATTTCTCATATTATATATGGATGACATATTATTGATGGGATATGATATAGAACTTTTGGAAAGCATAAAGGCCTACTTGAATAAGTGTTTTTCAACGAAGGACCTTGGAGAAGCTGCTTAAATATTAGGCATCAAGATCAATAGAAATAGATCGAAACGCCTCATTGGTCTTTCACAAAGCACATACCTTGACAAGATATTGAAGAAGTTCAATATGGATCAGTCCAAGAAGGGGTTCTTGCCTGTATTGCGATGTGTGAGATTGAGCGCAGCTCAATGCCCGACTGCAGCAGAAGATAGAGAAAGGATGAGTGGCATCCCCTATGCCTCAGCCATAGGCTCTATTATGTGTGCCATGTTGTGTACCAGACCTGATGTGAACCTTGCCATAAGTTTGGTAGAGAGGTACCAAAGTAATCCCGTTATGGAACACTAGATAGCAGTCAAGAACAAGGTTGGAAAAAGCGGTAGGCGTAAGCGAGGCGGTTGGCCTTCGCCTAGTGCCTTGGAAGTGCCTAAGAGCCCTAGGCGCGGCCTAGGCGGTAATATAGTTTTTACTCGTAGTATATTTGTGATTATTATGCGGGTGTTGATATTACTTGGAGTATATAAATAAGTTAATTACCGGTTACTTCCATTGGAATATAAGACGTTTGGCATGTCAGTGTAGTATGTGGCCTGATTTCTTGCTTGGGTAGACAATTCCTTGCATGCCCTGCCTAGACCTCCATTTATGCCCTAAGCGAGGCGTTTTCATTGCCTAGCGCCTAGGCGCGCCTAAGCACCTCCTAGGCACTGCCTTTTCCAAGAGAGGTCAAGAATATCCTGGAGTACCTGAAAAGGACTAAGGATATGTTTCTCGTTCATGGAGGTGACGAAGATCACGTCGTAAAGGGTTACGTTGATGCTTTCTTCGACACAGATCCGGATGACTCTAAGTTACAAACCGGATATGTGTATATTTTGAATGATGGGGTAGTGAGCTGGTGCAGTTGCAATCAAAGCATCGTGGCGGCATCTACATGTGAAGCAGAGTACATAGCTGCTTCGGAAGTAGCGCGGGAAGGGGTATGGATGAAGGAGTTCATCACCGACCTAGGAGTTATTCCCAATGTGTCGGGCTCGATAACTCTCTTCTATGACAACACTGGAGCTATTGCCATTGCCAAGGAGCCCAGGTTTCACAAGAAGACTAATCACATCAAGTGCTGCTTCAACTCCATTTGTGGTTATATTCAAGATGGAGACATGGATTATTTGTAAAGTACATACGGACCTGAATGTCGCTGATCCATTGACTAAACCTCTTCCACGAGTCAGCACCAGAACTCTATGGGTGTTCGATTCATCATAATCTAACAAGATTATTGACGCTAGTGCAAGTTGGAGACTGCTGGAAATATGCCCTAGAATCAATTATAAAATGGTTATTATTATATTTCCTTGTTCATGATAATTGTCTATTGTAGATGCTATAATTGTATTGACCGGAAATCGTAATACATGTGTGAATACATAGACCACAACATGTCTCTAGTGAGCCTCTAGTTGACTAGCTCGTTGATTAACATATGGTTGTGGTTTCCTGACCATGGACATTGGATGTCGTTGATAACAATATCATATCATTAGGAGAATGATGTGATGGACAAGACCCAATCCTAAGCACAGCACGAGATTGAGTAGTTGGTTTGCTAGGGATTTTCTAATGTCAACTATCATTTCCTTAGACCATGAGATTGTGCAACTCGCGGATACTATAGGAATGCTCTGGGTGTATCAAATGTCACAACGTAACTGGGTGGCTATAAAGGTGCACTACAGGTATCTCCGAAAGTGTCTGTTGGGTTAGCACGAATCGAGACTGGGATTTTTCACTTTGTATGACGGAGAGCTATCTCTGGGCCCACTCGGTAATGCATCATCATAATGAGCTCAATGTGACTAAGGAGTTAGTCATGGGATCATGTGTTATGGAACGAGTAAAGATATTTGCCGGTAATGAGATTGAACAAGGTACAGGGATACTGATGATCGAACCTCGGGCAAGTAACATACCGTTGGATGAAGGGAAATGTATACGTGATTGATTGAATCCTCGACATTGTGGTTCATCAGATTAGATCATTGTGGAACATGTGGGAGCCAATATGGGTGTCCATATCCTGTTATTGGTTATTGGTCGTAGAGGTGTCTCAGTCATGTCTGCATGGTTCCCGAACCCGTAGGGTCTACACACTTAAGGTTCGGTGACGCTAGAGTTGTAATGGGAAATTGTATGTGGTTACCTAATGTAGTTTGGAGTCCCAGATGAGATCTGGGATGTCACAAGGAGTTTCGCAATGGTCCGGAGGTAAACATTTATATACGGGAAGTCTAGTTTCAGCCAACGGAAGAGTTTTGGGGGTCACCGATATTATACCGGGACCACCGGAAGGGTTCCGGGGTCCTTCGAGTGGGGCCACCTGCCCTGGAGGGCCTAGTAGGCTGAATATGGGTGGGGACCAGCCCCTTAGTGGGCTGGTGCATCCACCCCCCAAAGGCCCAAGGCGCCTAGGGTTCAAAACCCAAGGGGGTGGGGGCGCCTCCCACCTGCTTGGGGGAAAGTCACCCCCCTGGCCGCCGCCCCCCTCTAGATTGGATCTAGAGGGGCCGAACCCCTCTCCCCTTCCCCCTATATATAGTGAGGGGGTGGGAGGGCAGCCACACCCCTCTCCTGGCGCAGCCCTCCCCCCTCCAACTGCTCCTCCTCCGTAGCACTTGGCGAAGCACTGTCGGCGAACTACATGCTCCTCCACCACGCCATCGTGCTGCCGGAGCTTTCCCTCAACTTCTCCTCCCCTCTTGCTGGAACAAGAAGGAGGATACGTCCCCAGGCTATACGTGTGTTGAATGCGGAGGTGCCCTCCGTTCGGCACATGGATCGGATCTCCCGCGATTTGAATCGCCGCGAGTACGACTCCATCAACCACGTTCTTGTAACACTTCCGCTTATCGATGTTCAAGGGTATGAAGATCCACTCCCTCTCTCTCGTTGCTAGCATCTCCTAGACTGATCTTGGTGATACATATGAATTTTTTTAAATTATTACTAGGTTCCCCAACAGTTAACTCACACACATCTTCTCCTTCTACACCTTCTTCTTCCGTCGCCCCTTCCGATCTTGTCACGTTACCTCCTGCTGGCCCTAACGGGGTGAGGCTGGGCTTCTACTCATGCGCTCCTTTTTCCCTCTTCACCTCCAACTATAGTTCCTAGGAGGAGAGGGACAAGAAAGGGATTATGGGGCACTTATCTTTTTTCAATCTAAAATATGTAGGCATTTGCCAAATTTCAGTCTTAAACATGTAATCTCTTTCATCCATATTTGTACTTTGAATGGTTTGTACTTGTTTGTCTGTGTATTGATGAAAAAGGAAATGTTTGCCGTGTACTTGTGCATGCATTACATCCATGCAGAGGAGGAACTCCTCTATGCTTTCAAGTAAACAAGATCTCCTGGCAAGCTGCCTTGCCAGTCCCATCGATCATTGCCGCGAGGCTTGGACTAGCAGGTTTAGGGGTGCTAGAAGGAACCAGCCTGTCGGTGCAACAAACCCTTGCGTATGTTGACCGGACTGTACACAAGCACGATGGCGAGGAAGCAAGCTTTTTCAAGCATCAGAGGGGAGGATCAAGCCAGAGAGAGATAGAGATTAGTGCTCTTTGGGACTCAAAGAGCAGATCAAGAAGACCAAGATATGTTGACGGAACAAGATTTCATTATGGGAAAGCCTCCCATGCTGGGCAGGTGAGCCCTGTCAGGTCAGGGCCTCCCCAAGAATAAGGCCGAGCTTTCCCCGAAAGGCTTCCCGGGACCCTGAGGGGTATCTCCCCCTGCCAAGGCTCCACCGCACAGAGACGCAAGTCACTTATCAGCATGGTGTCGATCCCTCAAGTGATTAAGTGGCTGTCACTCAGCTCGTGGCTGCCATGTGGAAGATATGTTCCACCCATGCGATACCCGTACTGCGGCATGTCATGTATACAGACAAGAAGATGGTCAAGTGCTACATCAGTCTTGTCGGGCTGCCTCCCCTGCGTGACACCTAGTAGTGCATTTAATGCACCATGTCCTAACTCCCAAAGTTAGGTATGATAGCACTGTTAGCTATCTAATCGACCAACAGTGACTATGCTGCCATTGTGGATGCCCGTTGAACTATAAAAGGAGGACCGAGGCGAGCTAGAAAAATATTTGGACCCTTGTACACTCATATGCGCATAGCTACTCTCCCTGAGACAACCTTGTCGGGCTTGAACTAGACCCCGTTTCACCGTAGGCGCTCCAACACAAGTCTGAGACCTTTGAAAAGTTCAAGGAATTTCAGAGCGAGGTAGAAAACCAAAGTGATAGGAAAATAAAGTTCTCACGATCAGATCGTGGAGGAGAATATTTGAGTCACGAGTTTGGCACACACTTAAGGAAATGTGGAATTGTTTCACAACTCACGCCGCGTGGAACACCTCAGCGTAATGGTGTGTCCCAACATTGTAATCGCACTCTATTGGATAAGGTGTGATCTATGATGTCCCTTATAGATCTACCGCTATCATTTTGGGGTTATGCTTTAGACACTGCCGCATTCACTTTTAATAGGGCACCATTTAAATCCGTTAAGACGACACCGTATGAATTATGGTTTGGGAAGAAACCTAAGTTGTCGTTTCTGAAAGTTTGGGGATGCGATGCTTATTTCAAAAATTTCAACCTGAAAATCTCAAACCCAAATCGGAAAAGTGCGTCTTCATAGGATACCCTAAGGAAACAATTGGGTATGCCTTCTACCTTAGGTCCGAAGGCAACATCATTGTTGCCAAGAATGGATCCTTTCTGGAGAAAGAGTTTCTCTCGAAAGAAGTAAGTGGGAGGAAAGTAGAACTTGACGGGGAATTTGTTCCCCCTCTTAAATCGGGGAGTAGCACAATGCAGGAAGATGTTTCTGTGGTGCCTGCGCTGACTAGAGAGGAAGTTAATGATGATGATCATGAAGCTTCAGATCAAGGTGCTACTGAACTTTGTAGGTCCACGAGGACACGTTCCGCACCAGAGAGGTACGGCAAACCTGTCCTGGAAATCATGTTTTTAGACAATGGTGAACCTTCGAACTATGAAGGAGCGATGGCGGGCCCGGATTCCAACAAATGGCTTGAAGCCATGAAATCCAAGATAGGATCCATGTATGATAACAAAGTATGGACGTTGGTGGACTTGCCCGATGATCGGCAAGCCATAGAGAACAAATGGATCTTTAAGAAGAAGACTGACGCGGATGGAAATGTTACCATCTATAAGGCTCGGCTTGTCGCTAAGGGTTATCGACAAGTTCAAGGAATTGACTATGATGAGACTTTCTTACCGGTAGCGATGCTGAAGTCTGTACGAATCATTTTAGCAACCGTAGTATTCTATGATTATGAGATCTGGATAATGGACGTCAAAACGGTGTTCCTTAATGGTTTCCTTATGGAATAATTGTATATGATGCAGCCAGAAGGTTTTGTCGATCCTAAGAATTCTAACAAGGTATGCAAGCTCAAGCGCTCCATCTATGGGCTGGTGCAAGCATCACGGAGTTGGAACATTTGCTTTAATGAAGTGATCAAAGCGTTTGGGTTTATACAGACTTTTGGAGAAGCTTGTATTTACGAGAAAGTGAGTGGGAGCTCTGTAGCATTTCTCATATTATATATGGATGACATATTGTTGATGGGAAATGATATAGAACTTTTGGAAAGCATAAAGGCCTACTTGAATAAGTGCTTTTCAATGAAGGACCTTGGAGAAGCTGCTTACATATTAGGCATCAAGATCTAAAGAAATAGATAGAGACGCCTCATTGGTCTTTCAAAAAGCACATACCTTGACAAGATATTGAAGAAGTTCAATATGGATCAGTCCAAGAAGGGGTTCTTGCCTGTATTGTGATGTGTGAGATTGAGCGCAGCTCAATGCCCGACCACGGCAGAAGATAGAGAAAGGATGAGTGGCATCCCCTATGCCTCAGCCATAGGCTCTATTATGTGTGCCATTTTGTGTACCAGACCTGATGTGAACCTTGCCATAAGTTTGGTAGGGAGGTACCAAAGTAATCCCGTAATGGAACACTGAATAAGAGTCAAGAACAAGGTCGGAAAAAGCGGTAGGCATAAGCGAGGCGGTTGGCCTTCGCCTAGTGCCTTGGCAGTGCCTAAGAGCCCTAGGCACGGCCTAGGCGGTAATATAGTTTTTACTCGTAGTATATTTGTGATTACTATACGGCTATTGATATTATTTGGAGTATATAAATAAGTTAATTACCAGTGTCTGCCATTGGAATATAAGACGTTTGGCATATCAGTGTAGTATGTGGCCTGATTTCTTGCTTGGGTAGACAATTCCTTGCATGCCCTGCCTAGACCTCCATTTATGCCCTAAGCGAGGCGTTTTCATTGCCTAGCGCCTAGGTGCGCCTAAGCACCTCCTAGGCACTGCCTTTTCCAAGAGAGGTCAAGAATATCCTCAAGTACCTGAAAAGGACTAAGGATATGTTTCTCGTTTATGGAGGCGACGAAGATCTCATCGTAAAGGGTTACGTCGATGCTTTCTTCGACACAGATCCGGATGACTCTAAGTTACAAACCGGATATGTGTATATTTTGAATGATGGGGTAGTGAGCTGGTGCAGTTGCAATCAAAGCATCGTGGCGGCATCTACATGTGAAGCGGAGTACATAGCTGCTTCGGAAGTAGCGCGGGAAGGAGTATGGATGAAGGAGTTCATCACCGACCTAGGAGTTATTCCCAATGTGTCGGGCCCGATAACTCTCTTCTATGACAACACTGGAGCTATTGCCATTGCCAAGGAGCCCAGGTTTCACAAGAAGACCAAGCACATCAAGTGCCGCTTCAACTCCATTTGTGGTTATATTCAAGATGGAGACATAGATTATTTGTAAAGTACATACAGACCTGAATGTCGCTGATCCATTGACTAAACCTCTTCCACGAGTCAGCACTAGAACTCTATGGGTGTTCGATTCATCATAATCTAACAAGATTATTGACGCTAGTGCAAGTTGGAGACTGCTGGAAATATGCCCTAGAATCAATTATAAAATGGTTATTATTATATTTCCTTGGTCATGATAATTGTCTATTGTTGATGCTATAATTGTATTAACCGGAAACCGTAATACATGTGTGAATACATAGACCACAACATGTCCCTAGTGAGTCTCTAGTTGACTAGCTCGTTGATCAACAGATGGTTGTGGTTTCCTGACCATGGACATTGGATGTCGTTGATAACGGTATCATATCATTAGGAGAATGATGTGATGGACAAGTCCCAATCCTAAGCACAACACGAGATTGATTAGTTGGTTTGCTAGAGCTTTTCTACTGTTAAGTATCATTTCCTTAGACCATGAGATTGTGCAACTCCCGGATACTGTAGGAATGCTCTGGGTGTATCAAACGTCACAACGTAACTGGGTGGCTATAAAGGTGCACTACATGTATCTCTGAAAGTGTCTGTTGGGTTGGCATGAATCGAGACTGGGATTTTTCACTTCGTATGATGGAGAGGTATCTCTGGGCCCACTCGGTAATGCATCATCTTAATGAGCTCAATGTGACTAAGGAGTTAGTCATGGGATCATGTGTTACAGAACGAATAAAGATACTTGCCGGTAGAGATTGAACAAGGTATAGGGATACTGGTGATCGAATCTCGGGCAAGTAACATGCCGTTGGACGAAGGGAAATGTATACGGGATTGATTGAATCCTCGACATCGTGGTTCATCCGATTAGATCATCATGGAACATGTGGAAGCCAATATGGGTGTCCAGATCATGCTATTGGTTATTGGTCGTAGAGGTGTCTCGGTCATGTCTGCATGGTTCCCGAACCCGTAGGGTCTACACAATTAAGGTTCGGTGACACTAGAGTTGTAACGGGAAATTGTATGTGGTTATCGAAGGTAGTTCGGAGTCCCGGATGAGATCCAGAATGTCACGAGGAGTCCCGCAATGGTCCGGAGGTAAATACTTATATCTGGGAAGTCCAGTTTCAGCCACCGGAAGAGTTTTGGGGGTCACCGGTATTATACCGGACCACCGGAAGGGTTCCGGGTTCCATCGAGTGGGGCCAGCTGTCCCGGAGGGCCTAGTGGGCTGAATATGGGTGGGGACAAGCCCCTTAGTGGGCTGGTGCGCCCACCCCGCTAAGGGCCCAAGGCGCCTAGGGTTGGAAACCCTAGGGGGTGGGGGCGCCTCCCACCTGCTTGGGGGCAAGTCACCCCCTTGTGACGCCCGAAGACCGACGTCCCAGAAGATTCCAGAAGATTGCAGAAGATTCCAGATGTTCCGGGGTCTCCCGTGTGTTTCATTGTGCTTGTGTTATTTATTTTTGCATTGCATCATGTCATCATGCCATCATGTCATATTTATTTTTGCATCTCAACCTAAATAAATTGTGTGGACCTTCGGTCCATTTAAATCGAGGGACGAATGTCTTCTCTTTAAAACATATAAAATCCTCCCAATATTAGGGAGCTATATAATAAATATTCCATTTGTTTGGAATTAACCGCAACACACTTGCATATTTTCCTCATGTCTATTTCACTTCGAGTTTCCTTCAAAAACCTTGCCAATAATTCTTTTCCGTTGTTTCGAGGTTCCTCCGAAAATCCTCAACATTTTTGGACACATCAAAAATCAAGTCTTAGTTCAAACCCATTTGATTAAATTCAAATATGTTTGAATTATTTTCCGTTCATGCCTTTTTATATTTTTCTCGGACCGTGCTCATTTTATGATGCCCAAGAATAATAGTCCCATGTGCTATTTTTTTTCCCTAACCTCCCTCTTCTTTCTTTTCTTCTCTCTTTTGTTTTATGGTAAAAGGGAGATAAAAGGAGAGAGCCCAGCAGCTACCAGCCGCCTGGCCCATCAGCCTTCCCCCCCAGCCGGCCCAGGCCTCCCAGCCAGGCCCATTCCACCTTAGCCCGACCGGCTAACCCTAGCCCGACCATCCCGATCGACCCCCATCTCCCTCCAGCTCGACGCCCCAGCCGCCGCATCGCCAGTCTCCCTCTTCCCCTCGATCTCCCGCACCTCTTCCCCCGTTTCCCTCTCGTCTCCACCGCATCCTCCCCTCGCACCCCCAGGAGCCTCCTCGCCTCTTCCCCGCTCGAGGCCGCAGCCCCGACCGCGCCTGGCCCAGAGCCCAGCAGCGCGGCGACCGCTCCCGTCCTCCTCGAGCCGCACCAGGGCTGGCCAGGCATCGCTCCTCCGTCGCCAAGGCGCAGCAGCGCCGAGCCCCTCCATCCCGCGCCCGACGCGCGCCCAGGCCATCCCGGCCGCGACCATCTTCCCGTTGCCTCGCCCGTGCTACCTCCTCCTACCGCGTGCCGTGCGTCCTCGCCTCTGGCCCCGAGGCGCCAGGAGCCCGACGCGCCCCATCCAAGTTCTCCTCCGAGCCGAGTCGCCCCGTCGGCCTCCCTCAGGCCCTAGCGCCGCACCCTCCAGAGGCCATGGCCCAGCGTCGCGGTGCCCGCGAGACGGCCGTGCCTCCGCGCCTCCATCCCGTCGACCACCAGCAGCTGCAGCGCCGCACCAGACGTCGCCAGGCCCGATTCCCTCAAGTCCCTCTGCCTCGGTGGCCTCGTCGCCCTCCCGTGTTGTTTTTGTTTTTTTTGTTTTGTTGTGTTGCTGTGCTGCTGATTTGACAGAGACCCTCGTGTACGTCGACCGAACGGCTACGAGCTCCGTGTACGACTACATGAACCAGTACACGGCGACCCGACCAAGTACCCCTCCGATATGTCAAGTACCCCTACGATCGCGATGTAACAAGTACCTCGACAACATGTACAACTACGACTCGAGACGAGACCGGCAAGACCGAACGGAACGAGTACATCTACCGATGCCAAGTACCACGACCAAGTACCACGACGGCCGAACGGCTACGATGACTAGTACATCTACGAACGTGAACAACTACTGTCGCCGTGTACCCCTACCGTCGCCGAGACCGCAAGTACCTCTCCGAACGAGATGTGAACAACTACACGTGTACCTCTACGGAACAACTACTTCCTCTTCAGAAACGTGAACCACTACTTCCCACGACGACCACGAGAACAACTACTTCCTCTACGATCTCGAGCCGCCCCGAAACGATCGCTCCGAAGGTATAACGAGACGACCCCGTGGATGACTCGTGGAATGCTTGTTGTGTTGTATGAGATGTTTGCCCTTGTGTGCACCGTGCCCGTATCATCTTTTGTCTTGTTCCTTGGTTGCCTCATCGCCGACCCGTGGGAGCCCGGTGACGGGATCGCCCCACCTTTCATCTCGTTTGACTCGCTCACGCCATCTTTCCTTTTGCACCGGACTCTCAACGAGTTACCGGAACCGATATTTTGCGTGGCATCATTTTCGGAATTGTTGCCGTGGCACCTTTTCCTTCCACCACGGGGACAAATGCTTCATATCTCTTATGTCAACTTTTAATAAAAACTGCATAAACTTGATCATGTCATCCGCATCATGATAACAACATGAGAATGCTTAATTGTTGTTTGCTTAAATATTGCTAAACATGCTCATGGGGATTTTCCGGATATGTTGTTGTTATTTCCAGCCTCATTTATAATGCCTAAATAGTGTAGTTTTATTATGCTTCACCTCTTGCCATGTTAAAAACATTTAATCTTGTCTTGTAAATAAACGAGAGTCAATTAAATAATTTTAATGTGGTGTTTCGTCAATATGCAACTCGTTGCATATTGAGCTCCACTTAACTAGTAGTATTGTTTGTGCACTTTGCCATGCCATGCATATTTAAACCGGACATGCATCATGCTTGCTTGTGCATCGTATGCCTTGTTTATGCTTGTGTGTTTACCGTGTTGTTTTGCTTCTTTCCGGTTGCTTCTCTTGTTAGCTTTGGTTTCGTTCCGGAGTTGTGAGGATTCGCTCGTCTATGTTGCTCCGTCTACTTCATGGATCCATTCTTCTTCCTTGTGGAATCCCAGGCAAGATGATCATACCCTTTGATACCTTTACTACCATTGCCATGCTTAGTTGTCTCGATGCTATCGTTACATGTCGCGCTACCCATCTTTTACGTCAGCCTCTCCTTGTTGCCATGAAACCTCTAACATTTGAAACCTTCCTAGCAAAACCATTGTTTGGCTATGTTACCCGCTTGCTCAGCCCCTCTTATAGCGTTGTTAGTTGCAGGTGAAGATGAAGTTTGTTCCAGGAGGGAACTTATTGTTGGAATATCACAATATCTATAATTATTATTTAACACACCTATATACTGGGCGTGGGTGGAAGGCTTGGCCTTTTGCTCGGTGTTTTGTTCCACTCATGCCACCTTAGGCGCCGATAAACCGACATTATGTTCCTTGATTTTGTGTTCCTTACACGATGGGTGAAATGGGGACCCCTTGACAGTTCGACTTTGAATAAAACTCCTCCAGCAAGGCCTAACATTGGTTTTAATTTGCCTCATAATAACAACTTAATTAATTAATTAAAATTGCATAGGGGGTCGCGTCCCCGAGGATTATTAATTCTACATAGCAGGGGGGGCAGTGCTGATGGTGTTGGTCCCAAATAGAGTCGTGTGCGGTGCCACCCAGTTATCTGGGGTCTTCGGTTGCTGTACGCTGTGCTCATCCGGTCGTGGCCTGAGACGAGATACGCGCGGCAACTATCAGGGTGTCGGCACGCCGGGAGGTCTTGCTGGACTTGCTTTACCATTGTCGAAATGAGTTGTGCTACCGGGAAGCCGAGCCTGATCGGATTTTCCCTAAGATAAGGAGTGATGATATTATATTTATCACTTCAGCTAATCGTGAGAGCTTGTGATGGGCTAAGTTGGGACACCCCTGCAGGGTTATGATCTTTCGAAAGCCGTGCCCGCGGTTATGTGGCAGATTGGAATTTGTTAATGTCCGGTTGTAGAAAACTTGACAGAGGATCCGAAGTAAAACACACAACTGTGTGAGTAACCGTGACTGTCTCTTTTCACTTTGAGAAGAGAACACGGTGGGGTTATGTTTGACTCGTATGTAGTCAGGATCTTTAGCGATCACTACTTTTGCGACCGTTTGCGTAGATGCTCATATTATTCTGGTACTCGTAAGTTAGCCACCAAATTATGCTTAGCCGCTGCTGCAACCTCACCACCTTACCTCTTCCTACCCACAAAGCTTTGCTAGTCTTGATACCCATGGTTATGGGATTGCTGAGTCCTCGTGGCTCACAGATACTACAACACCAGATGCAGGTTCAGCCGAGTTTGAAGCAGGAGCTGGTTCAAGTTCTTCACTTGGAGCTCGATGAAGAGAGTGACCGTATGCTTGTTACGTTTCGACGATCAGTAGTGGTTTCTACTAGGATTTGATCCTAACCTGTGGCTTTATGTTGTTTTTGTATCTTGCTTTTGGATCTTACCCTTAGATGGGCTGTGATGTTTTGAATGATGTATGTTCATGTAATGTATTGTGTGAAGTGGCGAGTGTAAGCCAACTATCTCCTTTTGCAATTTAATCCCTCTTTTACATGAGTCGTGCAAAGATACCAAACTTGAGATCATTCTAGGATGGGCTTATACCTTTAAGTCGTGCCTCGACACGTAGGAGGTATAGTCCCATCCTGGGCATTACAAGTTGGTATTCAGAGCCTTCTCCGACCTAGAAGCCCCCACTGATTGATCGAATCGTTGACGGTTGAGTCTAGGCACACACTGAAAATGTTTTGAGTCCTATATATATATTGGAGAGTAGGATTTCTTTTGCTCCTCATCTCTTTTCACTCTGGTGAGGACTCCTGACGACTACTTTTACCTCTTCTACTCTCAAAAAATGCACCAAATTTTTTTTAGGATCTCGCGAGTATTGTTTGGATTGTTTCGATGTCTTTGTGACGAGAACATTGTTCTCGATGCCTCCTGTCATTAGGGGTTGTGGCAGTGTCCCGGGGAGTTGAGCTCCGAGGTGTTGTCGTCACAAATCCATCGCGGCAGTACTAGAATACTTAAGACGGCCGACATCGAAAACTCTCCTATGCGGTTAGTGGCAAGATCACCCCGACATCACCCAGTACTGGGGAGGTAGTTCGGGAGTATTGCCATAGCTTGTATAGTGGATGCGTTTCGAAGGTCCGAGGTAAACGATTTCCGAAAATAACTGGTTATGTGTTGAAGGATGGATACAACTGGATGTAGGATTAGAGTTGAGTGCGCGGTGCTTCCCCTGTATCCCCAACACCTGATTTCATAACTGGAAACTTTCGGAAATTAATAGGTGGGTTCATCTAGTAGTTCTAGGCATTCTTCCAATGAATGCATGATATGAAGTTCGGGGTTCTACATTGAGTGAAGTGGTTTTATGGGATTGTTCCGATCGGGAGTTGCATCTTAAAGGGTCCTTGGCTATGCTGATCCGGGGATTGCAAAACCCTGTTGTAACACGTTCCATGAGCTTTCAGCACGAAGATGTCGAACGAAGCTTCTATCTTGGATTTGTTCTATCTGATCCTTGTTCCTTTTTATTTACCTTTTCCTTCTCCCAATTGGCTTCTCGTCAAGCTGATGTACCTGCGGAATTCATTCGTTCAATTCTCTGTTCGGATAGATATGTTGCAACATAATCTTCTTCATAAACACATCTATCCTTTGTTCTTGTTTTGATTCTGGTATTCGAGTTGCTTCGATGTCAAATGTTGATTCCATACCTTTCCTAATCGGTGTTCTCATATTTCTATGGGAGTGCTAATTCTTCTTGACCATCAAGATCTTCATGTTAATCCTTTTCAACCGGTGTGCTTTCTCTTCAAATTATTCCATAGGGACGCCGTTGAGAAATCTGACGATTTGTCTGTATTCTTTCATCCCAAGTTGTCTTTGTTTTTCCCACCCTCCCACCCTTCTCTTTATGGAACCAGCAATTCTCAAATGAAATATCCATTTTATTAATGTGATATTTCTTCATTCTTTTCCTTCAATGTTCTTATCCGGTGAATTATCGTGAGATGCTCAAGAGCTTCAAGTTCATCATTCTTTTGTTCTCAATTCTGCCGGTGGATGTAATTCAAGATTTCGGTGTTGATCTTATCCTTTTCCTCATTTCACAATGCTTTCTTATTCCGGTGCACCAATTAATCATTCTCCTCTTGTTATTCATATCCGGAGTGTTGAAGATACCTCAGAAGATTCATAATTCCATTCTTAATCCGTTCAAATTATTTTGAGCATTGTCTTCTTATTCAAGCCATTTAATTCAACCGGTGCAATATCTCTTAAGCAATCTTTTTCAACGGCGATTTCTTTGAGTGGGCCCTAACCCACAGGTCTTTCCCAGGATCTTACCTAACTCTTCTAATTTTTCTGGAGTTATATTCAAATTCTTTCAAAATGTGACATAGGAATGATTTCCATCAGTCATATACCTTCTCCAAGGTCGCTTTCAATTCTTTTTCATCATTGGTACAACCTTTTAAATTCTTCATTCCGGAGTGCTCAACAATTCTTATGGCATTTCTCGTCTTCATTCTCAACATTTGGAGACCGGAGAAGTGTTTCTCTTAAATCTTGGCCCGTCTTCTTGAAGATTTGTGATTCTAGCTTCATGCCATCCTCATTATTGTTCAGTTTGTGAGGAATTCTTTTTATACCCGTCCGAAGCATTTCATGAATTCTTTTCTTTGTGTTCCTCCGAAGGCCATCATTTCAGAAGATTTCTTCATTCTCATTTTTCAACCTCGTCCTCCAAATATTCTTCATTGATGTCTCTTCATTCGTCTCCCTATTCTTACGGTGGTTCTTTCAAGTTTACTCTTCCTTGTTATCGTATCAATTAAATTGTTCTTTTCACAATCCTACCGGTGGTTCGTTGAAGATTTACCAAAGTTCGTGCGAGATCTCTCTTTAATCCTTTCCAACGAGGATAAGTAGTATGCCAAATCCTTTGGTTGTCATCAATTTAAATTGGTGAAGGAGATGCATGACATAATTCTTATTCTTTTTCCTTCAAGGTGATTTAATCTCTTTTCCGGAGCTTGTTCATCATATCATATCCTCGGTTCTAAGTGTTTCATCTTGTTTTCCGGAGCTCCAAGATATTTCAATTATATCATTCCAAGCTCCATCTAATTCATCGCAGGCCTTGAATCTTATTCTTTTCATCTTCACTTCTCATGCTTTCATTACCGGAGTTTTCATGGTGGTTCATCAAGATTAAGGATGGCAATGGGTCGGGTTTGGATCGGGTTGAACAATATCAAATCCATATCCATATCCATGAAGACAGTTTTTGCCCGCCCATGAAAAAATCCATGGGTGAAAAATTGTGTCCATGTCCAAACCCGATGGATATCCATACCCACTGGATATCCATTGGGTCCTCTCTAGACATATAAATAAGACATAACACAATGGTAACATAAGCTCTTCCATTCTTCACTTCATGGCAGACTAGACTTCACTTATGGTAAATCAACGTCCACTAACAACATGAGATCATTTAGTATTTTTCTAACATATGAGAATGACGAGTCTTAACAAGGAGATAAAAATAAGGAAAGGGTATTGGGTATGTTACAGACGGGATTGAATGTCAACTAATAAAAGTTATGACAGGGATTGTGTAATTTCTTTTGCATGTTTTGGATAACAAAGTGTAAAATTGCAGTGGGACATGTGACCGTGGGGTAGGGATAGCAGATTTTTGTCCATTAAGTCATACTATCGGGTCGGGTTTGGATATACCCACGGGTACAAGATTATATCCATGCCCTACCCACGAGTAATCGGGTCGGGTTTGGGCGCTGCCCATGGACACAAAAGCATATCCAAACCCTATCCATTCGGGTCGAATATCCATGGATATCCATGTCCATGGATAAAATTGCCATCCTTAATCAAGATTTAATTCACCCTCGAAGTCTTCATCAAGATTCTTGTTGGAGCTCAAGCATTCTTCATCATGCTTCCAATTGCAATTCTTTCTACCTTATCTTTTCAGATGGTGTTATGTCATTCTTGACAAGTCCTTCAAGAATTACGATTCACGAGTTATCAAGAATGGGATATTTAAAACCATCATTTCTTTCTCTTTAGGAGATCCTTTCAACCCCTCATTTTTTTATCTCTTGGACTTATTTTGAGTTGTATTTCACCTAAAAGCTTTTCCCTAAGGATTTTGCTATTGTGGTGCTTATAAATGACCCAAGTTCTTCATTTTTCATTCCGGTGAATTAAGTTTATCGTCTCCTTGTTGATCTCAATCCAAGCAATTCGTTCTGTTAGTGGCTGGTTGTCACCGTATAATTTTGTGATGTTTTCCATAAGCCCACAACGAGCTTATTCGTTTCGTTGTTGATTTTCCAACAACTCCGTTCAACCATTCTTCGTAAGGATGCTCTTTCAAATTTAATTTTGAGAGAAGTTGTCATTTTCTTCTCCGTTCTTTCTTTCCAACGACCTAGCATATATTCTTTCATTCCGGAGGCATTGTGATGATGATCTCTCCAAACCATCATCTCGTTTTTTATCAAGATCATATTCTCTCTTGCTTATCATTTAACCGGAGTGTTGTATTCCTCATTCAAGTTCTCTCATCATACCAAGTTTGCCTCTCTTTTCAACCGGAGTGCTGTCTGAATCTTTCTTACCCCTTGTGCCATTCTTTCAATTGTTTCAGAGGCAGTATGTTGTTGATTTCATCAAGTATCATTCCATCTCCTCAAGTTCTTGTTAATTCCTTCCATTTTCCGACGGAGTGTTGTCCAAATTATTTCGTTCTTATTCCTTCTCAATATTGGTTAACCGGAGTGGTTTTGAAATTCTTTCGGCATCCGTGAGCTCTTGTTTCATGTCTTTCAACCTACAAGGTTCTCATAGTGCTCCGTGTTCCTCTTTTGTAACGGGGTGTTTCATCTTCGTTCATCTCCATTGCTTTCTTTCTTTCAACTTGTTTAACCTCTCAGGTTCGTGGTTTCCACTCGTCTGTCAAAGAAGCAACTTTGTTTTACCTCTTCCTTTTCCGTTTTTACCCGGTGCTATCTCTAGGATCTCGGGTCGAGATCCTCTGTTAGTGTGGGAGAGTCGTGACGCCCGAAGACCGACGTCCCAGGAGATTCCAGAAGATTCGAGAAGATTCCAGATGTTCCGGGGTCTCCCGTGTGTTTCATTGTGCTTGTGTTATTTATTTTTGCATTGCATCATGTCATCATGCCATCATGTCATATTTATTTTTGCATCTCAACCTAAATAAATTGTGTGGACCTTCGGTCCATTTAAATCGAGGGAAGAATGTCTTCTCTTTAAAACATATAAAAGCCTCCCAATATTAGGGAGCTATATAATAAAAATTCCATTTGTTTAGAATTAATCACAACACACTTGCATATTTTCCTCATGTCTATTTCACTTCGAGTTTCCTTCAAAAACCTTGCCAATAATTCTTTTCCGTTGTTTCGAGGTTCCTCCGAAAATCCTCAACATTTTTGGACACTTCAAAAATCAAGTCTTAGTTCAAACCCATTTGATTAAATTCAAATATGTTTGAATTATTTTCCGTTCATGCCTTTTATATTTTTCTCGGACCGTGCTCATTTTATGATGCCCGAGAATAATAGTCCCATGTGCTATTTTTTTCCCTAACCTCCCTCTTCTTTCTTTTCTTCTCTCTTTTGTTTTATGCTAAAAGGGAGATAAAAGGAGGGAGCCCAGCAGCTACCAGCCGCTTGGCCCATCAGCCTTCCCCCCCAGCCGGCCCAGGCCTCCCAGCCAGGCCCATTCCACCTTAGCCCGACCGTCTAACCCTAGCCCGACCATCCCGATCGACCCCCATCTCCCTCCAGCTCGACGCCCCAGCCGCCGCATCGCCAGTCTCCCTCTTCCCCTCAATCTCCCGCACCTCTTCCCCCATTTCCCTCTCGTCTCCACCGCATCCTCCCCTCGCACCCCGCAGGAGCCTCCTCGCCTCTTCATCGGTCGAGGCCGCAGCCCCGACCGCGCCTGGCCCCGAGCCCAGCAGCGCGGCGACCGCTCCCGTCCTCCTCGAGCCGCACCAGGGCTGGCCAGGCATCGCTCCTCCGTCGCCAAGGCGCAGCAGCACCGAGCCCCTCCATCCCGCGCCCGACGCGCGCCCAGGCCATCCCGGCCGCGACCATCTTCTCGTTGCCTCGCCCGTGCTGCCTCCTCCTACCGCGCGCCGTGCGTCCTCGCCTTTGGCCCCGCCGCGCCAGGAGCCCGACGCGCCCCATCCAAGTTCTCCTCCGCGCCGAGTCGCCCCGTCGGCCTCCCTCAGGCCCCAGCGACGCACCCTCCAGAGGCCATGGCCCAGCGCCGCGGTGCCCGCGAGCCGGCCGTGCCTCCGCGCCTCCATCCCGTCGACCACCAGCAGCTGCAGCGCCACACCAGACGTCGCCAGGCCCGATTCCCTCGAGTCCCTCTGCCTCGGTGGCCTCGTCGCCCTCCCGTGTTGTTTTGTTTTGTTTTGTTTTGTTGTGTTGCTGTGCTGCTGATTTGACAGAGACCCTCGTGTACGTCGACCGAACGGCTACGAGCTCCGTGTACGACTACATGAACGAGTACACGGCGACCCGACCAAGTACCCCTCCGATATGTCAAGTACCCCTACGATCGCAATGTAACAAGTACCTCGACGACATGTACAACTACGACTCGAGACGAGACCGGCAAGACCGAACGGAACGAGTACATCTACCGATGCCAAGTACCACGACCAAGTACCACGACGACCGAACGGCTACGATGACGAGTACATCTACGAACGTGAACAACAACCGCCGCCGTGTACCCCTACCGTCGCCGAGACCGCAAGTACCTCTCCGAACGGGATGTGAACGACTACACGTGTACCTCTACGGAACAACTACTTCCTCTTCGGAAACGTGAACCACTACTTCCCACGACGACCACGAGAACAACTTCTTCCTCTACGATCTCGAGCCGCCCCGAAATGATCGCTCCGAAGGTATAACGAGACGACCCCGTGGATGACTCGTGGAATGCTTGTTGTGTTGTACGAGATGTTTGCCCTTGTGTGCACCGTGCCCGTATCATCTTTTGTCTTGTTCCTCGGTTGCCTTGTCGCCGACCCGTGGGAGCCCGGTGACGGGATCGCCCCACCTTTCATCTCGTTTGACTCGCTCACGCCATCTTTCCTTTTGCATCGGACTCTCAACGAGTTACCGGAACCGATATGTTGCGTGGCATCATTTTCGGAATTGTTGCCCTGGCACCTTTTCCTTCCACCACGGGGACAAATGCTTCATATCTCTTATGTCAACTTTTAATAAAAACTGCATAAACTTGATCATGTCATCCGCATCATGATAACAACATGAGAATGCTTAATTGTTGTTTGTTTAAATATTGCTCATGGAGATTTTTCGGATATGTTGTTGTTATTTCCGGCCTTATTTAAAATGCCTAAATAGTGTAGTTTTATTATGCTTCACCTCTTGCCATGTTAAAAACATTTAATCTTGTCTTGTAAATAAACGAGAGTCAATTAAATAATTTTAATGTGGTGTTTCGTCAATATGCAACTCGTTGCATATTGAGCTCCACTTAACTTGTAGTATTGTTTGTGCACTTTGCCATGCCATGCATATTTAAACCGGACATGCATCATGCTTGCTTGTGCATCGTATGCCTTGTTTATGCTTGTGTGTTTACCGTGTTGTTTTGCTTCATTCCGGTTGCTTCTCTTGTTAGCTTCGGTTTCGTTCCGGAGTTGTGAGAATTCGCTCGTCTATGTTGCTCCGTCTACTTGGTGGATCCGTTCTTCTTCCTTGTGGAATCCCAGGCAAGATGATCATACCCTTGGATACCTTTACTACCATTGCCATGCTTAGTTGTCTCGATGCTATCATTACATGTCGCGCTATCCATCTTTTATGTCAGCCTCTCCTTGTTGCCATGAAACCTCTAACATTTGAAACCTTCCTAGCAAAACCATTGTTTGGCTATGTTACCCGCTTGCTCAGCCCCTCTTATAGCGTTGTTAGTTGCAGGTGAAGATGAAGTTTGTTCCAGGAGGGAACTTGTTGTTGGAATATCACAATATCTATAATTATTATTTAACACACCTATATACTGGGCGTGGGTGGAAGGCTTGGCCTTTTGCTCGGTGTTTTGTTCCACTCATGCCACCTTAGGCACCGATAAACCGACATTATGTTCCTTGATTTTGCGTTCCTTACACGATGGGTGAAATGGGGACCCCTTGACAGTTCGACTTTGAATAAAACTCCTCCAGCAAGGCCCAACATTGGTTTTAATTTGCCTCATAATAACAACTTAATTAATTAATTAAAATTGCATAGGGGGTCGCGTCCCCGAGGATTATTAATTCTACATAGCAGGGGGGGCCAGTGCTGATGGTGTTGGTCCCAAATAGAGTCGTGTGCGGTGCCACCCAGTTATCTGGGGTCTTCGGTTGCTGTACACTGTGCTCATCCGGTCGTGGCCTGAGACGAGATACGCGCGGCTACTATCAGGGTGTCGGCACACCGTGAGGTCTTGCTAGACTTGTTTTACCATTGTCGAAATGACTTGTGCTACCGGGAAGCCGAGCCTGATCGGATTTTCCCTAAGATAAGGAGTGATGATATTATATTTATCACTTCAGCTAATCGTGAGAGCTTGTGATGGGCTAAGTTGGGACACCCCTGCAGGGTTATGATCTTTCGAAAGCCGTGCCCGCGGTTATGTGGCAGATTGGAATTTGTTAATGTTCGGTTGTAGAAAACTTGACAGAGGATCCGAAGTAAAACACACAACTGTGTGAGTAACCGTGACTGTCTCTTTTCACTTTGAGAAGAGAACACGGTGGGGTTATGTTTGACTCGTATGTAGTCAGGATCTTTAGCGATCACTACTTTTGCGACCGTTTGCGTAGATGCTCATATTATTCTGGTACTCGTAAGTTAGCCACCAAATTATGCTTAGCCGCTGCTGCAACCTCACCACCTTACCTCTTCCTACCCACAAAGCTTTGCTAGTCTTGATACCCATGGTTATGGGATTGCTGAGTCCTCGTGGCTCACAGATACTACAACACCAGATGCAGGTTCAGCCGAGTTTGAAGCAGGAGCTGGTTCAAGTTCTTCACTGGGAGCTCGATGAAGAGAGTGACCGTATGCTTGTTACGTTTCAACGATCAGTAGTGGTTTCTACTAGGATTCGATCCTAACCTGTGGCTTTATGTTGTTTTTGTATCTTGCTTTTGGATCTTACCCTTAGATGGGCTGTGATGTTTTGAATGATGTATGTTCATGTAATGTACTGTGTGAAGTGGCGAGTGTAAGCCAACTATCTCCTTTTACAATTTAATCCCTCTTTTACATGAGTCGTGCAAAGATACCAAACTTGAGATCATTCTAGGATGGGCTTATACCTTTAAGTCGTGCCTCGACACATAGGAGGTATAGTCCCATCCTGGGCATTACACCCCTGGCCGCTGCCCCACTCTAGATTGGACCTAGAGGGGTCGGCCCCCTCTTCCCTTCCCCCTATATATAGTGAGGGGTGGGAGGGCAGCCGCACCCCTCTCCTGGCGCAGCCCTCCCCCCTCCAAATCCTCCTCCTCCTAAGCACTTAGCGAAGTACTGCATGTGAACTACATGCTCCTCCACCACGCCGTCGTGCTGCCGGAGCTTTCCCTCAAATTCTCCTCCCCTCTTGCTGGATCAAGAAGGAGGAGACGTCCCCGGGCTATACGTGTGTTGAACGCGGAGGTGCCATCCGTTCGGCACACGGATCGGATCTCCCGCGATTTGAATCGCCGCGAGTACGACTCCATCAACCACGTTCTTGTAACACTTCTGCTTATCGATCTTCAAGGATAAGAAGAACCACTCCCTCTCTCTCGTTGCTAGCATATCCTCGATTGATCTTGGTGACACATGCGATTTTTTGAATTATTATTACGTTCCCCAATTGTTAACTCACACACATCTTATCCTTCCGCACCTTCTTCTTCCGTCGCCCCTTCCAATCCTGTCACGTTACGTTCTACTGGCCCTGACGGGGTGAGGTTGGGCTTCTTCCCATGCGCTCCTTTTTCCCTCTTCACCTCCGACTGTAGTTCCTGGGAGGAGAGGGACAAGAAAGGGATTATGGGGCACTTATCTTTTTTCAATCTAAAATATGTAGCCATTTGCCAAATTTCAGTCTTGAACATGTAATCTCTTTCATCCATATTTGTACTTTGAATGGTTTGTACTTGTTTGTATGTGTATTAATGAAAAAGACATGTTTGCCGTGTACTTGTGCATGCATTACATCCATGCAGAGGAGGAACTCCACTATGCTTTCAAGTAAACAAGATCTCCCGGCAAGCTGCCTTGCCAGTCCCTTCAATCATTGCCGCGAGGCTTGGACTGGCGGGTTTAGGGGTGCTGGAAGGAACCGGCCTGTCGGTGCAACAAACCCTTGCGTATGTTGACCAGACTGTACACAAGCACGATGGCGAGGAAGCAAGCTTTGTCAAGCTTCAGAGGGGAGGATCAAGCCAGAGAGAGATAGAGATAGAGTGTTCTTTGGGACTCAGAGAGCAGATCTAGAAGACCAAGATATGTCAAAGGAACAAGATTTCATTGTGGGAAAGCCTCCCTTGCCGGCCAGGTGAGCCCTGTCAGGTCGCGGCCTCCCCAAGAACAAGGCCAAGCTTTCCCTGGAAGGCTTTCCGGGACCCCCAGGGGTATCTCTCCCTGCCAAGGCTCCACCGCTCCACCGCACAGTGACGCAAGTCACTTATCAGTGTGGTGTCGATCCCTCAAGTGATTAAGTGGTTGTCACTCAGCTTGTGGTTGCCATGTGGAAGAGATTTTCCACCCATGCAATACCCGTACAACGGCATGTCTTGTATATAGACAAGAAGATGGTCAAGTGGTACGGCAGCCTTGCCGGGCTGCCTCCCCTGAGTGACACCTAGTAGTGCATTTAATGCACCTTGTCCTAACTCCCAAAGTTAGGTATCATAGCACTGTTAGCTATCTAATCGACCAACAACGACTACGCTGCCACTGTGGATGCCCATTGAACTATAAAAGGAGGACCGAGGCGAGCTAGAAAAATATTTGGAACCTTGTACACTCATACGCGCATAGCAACTCTCCCCGAGACAACCTTGTCGGGCTTGAGCGCTATGTACTCCGCACGGTCCCTCATCCAATCCACCAAAGCAGGAGTAGGGTTTTACCCTTCCCAGCGGCCATAACCTGGGTAAACGACAAGAGTCACCACCTGTCGTGCTGCATGATGATCTCCGCTCATTGTACAACGTGTCCTTCCCCCTTGCCGAACCGCAAGGGGCCAATGGCCCCATAGGTAATCATGTTTTCCCACGACACGGCCACTCATCAAACCCTCTTTTCTCCAAATGTCACTGCGACCGCCCTGACCGAAGTAATCTTCGAGTCGAAAGGTGGGAGCGCAAATGTTTCAAAGGTGACAAGGTTTTCCCTACGCAAGTATTTTACCTTACAGAGGCACACTATGGATATCTTAAAGAGATCTTATCTGATTGGCTGCCGAGGATCGGTATGTAAGCTTGTTTCCACACCTCCTTTCTAGGATCTGAGTCGGCGGCAGGGGGCCCTGTAGATAGTACAGAAGGAAATCATAGCAGCATGTGACCCTCTCTAAATGATAATTGCAAACTTAAATCAATCTAATTATGCATGAATGTTTTTAGGTGCAATCGCTTCTGTCGGATCTCGGGTTCCGGCAAAACCATTAAGGTTCGAACTCTGGGGTGTGCATGAAGATCTCTCCTTCCGCCCTAGCTCGTCTACTCAACAACCCTTGGCCTAGCTTGTCAGATCCAAATAACAAGTGACACAAGGTTTATACTGGTTCAGGCCACCGTTGTGGTGTAATACCCTAATCTAGTGTGGTGTGGTGGATTGCCTTGTAGGCTGAGGAAGAACTAGTACATGGATGAACTGCCTCCTGAGGAGAGGAGTTCTTGTGCTCGAGTGAGCTGGTGGTGTGTGGCCTTCTATCTGATCAACTCTAGATGAGATCAACTCCCTCTCCCATGAGATGATCCCAATGGTGGTGGCTAGTCCTATTTATAGTGACCCGGGTCCTCTTCCCAAATATTGAGCGGGAAGGAATCCCACAACGGTCAAATTTCAAGGGGGGCAGCTAGTACAAGCTATCCTGACAAAAGGTGGTTTTCGCCTGCCAAAGATTCTGGTGGTGACACCACCGCGAGCTCCGCGATGACCTCCGTCCTGCTGTCCTGCTGGTCTTGGTCTTGTTGCACCAATATGGAAACCTTTGCCTGATGCCTCGGGACTCTTCGCCTATGCCTGCTCCTTTAGCACCAAAGAGGAAACTAGCACTTCTGTGCCCGCTGGCTCCCGCCTGGCCTTGGTCAACACTACTCACATCACGAGGACCTCGCGAGGTGTCCCTTACCTCGATATCTACGATCCTCGCGAGCTTGCCTGGTGAGGCTGCCCCAGGGGATGCCTTGTGTCGTCCGTCTCGTGAGGCTTGGCCCCTCGCAAGGGTCATGAGTGGTCACTGAAGATGTTGGGCCATACCATACCACCTGTTGAGCCATGCGCTGGGCCGCAGGCAGGAAGTCTGGGTACCTCCGTTCCCAGAACACCGACAGTAGCCCCCGATCCCAAGGTGCACTCTGGCTTGGCTTCGTGGCGAAGCCAAGGGCCAAGCGTGAAGTGCCGCGGGCCCTCAAAGCATGCGGCCTTGTCTGACGCGTGGTGATTGATGAGACCCAGGTGTCCGCGCTCCCACGCCACCTCGGCGACTGCACAGCTGACAAAAGGCAAGCGCTTGCCACTGCGCCTTCATTGTTAGCCATTGCCTTGCTCTAGATCCCCTTTCTTGCTCCGCTCCTCCGCGAAGTTCCAGATCTTCGCCGCCTCCCTTCCAAGCTCGTGCCGATGGCGTCCAGCAAGCCGAAGGCCGCCGCTTTGCCTGCCTGGTATGAGTCGGCTTTGAAGGCGCCAACCTTCTCACAGGTGAACAATACCGCCTTGCTCCTGATGACAACGGAGGACTCCAACGAGAAGGGGAAGACAGCCGTCCGAGCCGCCTCTACCACGCCGGAGGACCCCAAGAGTACCTTCTATCCCTTCTTTTCGAGCAGTATTGTTGCGGGGCTCGTCCCTCGTTTCTCCGATTTTTTTTCTCCGTCCTTAGCCACTACAAGCTCCATGCCCTTCATCTTCATCTCAACTTCGTCCTTCTTCTATCCATCTTCACCTTCTACTTTGAGGCATTCGTGGGGGTGATGCCGTGTGTGGCACTACTTCGCTACTTCTTTTACCTCCTAATCAAGGAGGGACATTGCTTAGGGTGCGCCAATCTTGTTGCGGCCAACGGAACCAATGCAATTTCGATGGCTAGGAAGAAGGCCGAGAACTTTAGGAACAAGTGGGTCTTCATGGACGCCAAGTGCTCTGTTACTTCTCGAGCTTGCGTTGTATTCCCTCGAAGAGGAAAGGGAGATGCATCACAGTAGCGTAAGTATTTCCCTCAGTTTTTGAGAACCAAGGTATCAATCCAGTAGGAGACCACGCACGAGTCCCTTGCACCTGCACAAACAAATAAGAACTTCGTAGCCAACGCGATAAGGGGTTGTCAATCCCTTTACGGTCACTTACAAAAGTGAGATCTGATAGAGATGATAGTTTGATATTTTTGGTATTTTTGTTTATAAGAACAGAAAGTAAAAGCGGAAAAAGTAAAGTTAGTGTAGATTGATATGTTGAGAATAGACCCGGGGGCCATATAGTTCTCTAGTGGCTTCTCACATGATAGCGATATTCTACGGTGGGTAAACAAATTACTGTCGAGCAATTGATAGAAAAGTGAATAATTATGAGACTATCTAGGCATGATCATTATATATAGGCATCACGTCCTAGACAATTAGACCGAAACGATTCTGCATCTACTACTATTACTCCACACATCGACCGCTATCCAGCATGCATCTAGTGTATTGAGTTCATAAGAACAGAGTAACACCTTAAGCAAGATGACATGATGTAGAGGGATAAACTCAAGCAATATGAAATAAACCCCATCTTCTTATCCTCGATGGCAACAATACAATACGTGCCTTGCTGTCCCTACTGTCACTGGGAAAGGACACCGCAAGATTGAACCCAAAGCCAAGCACTTCTCCCATTGCAAGAACTATAGATCTAGTAGGCCAAACCAAACCAATAATTCGAAGAGACTTGCAAGGATATTATAATCATACATAAAGAGTTCAGAGAAGAACCAAATATTTCTCATAGATAATCTTGATCATAAACCCACAATTCATGGGATCTCGACAGACACACCACAAAAAGAGATTACATCGAATAGATCTCCTCGAAGACCGAGGAGAACTTTGTATTGAGATCAAAAGAGAGAGAAGAAGCCATCGAGATAATAGCTATGGACACGAAGGTCTGTGGTAAACTACTCACAACTCATGGTGAGGCGTTGATGATGATGTAGAAGCACTCCGTGGAAGACCCCCCCCCCCCC
>LR738714.1:318607814-318722794 GCA_902687465.1 Secale cereale
CCCGGCTGAGCTCCGGAACAGGCCCCAAGATGGGATCTCACGGGAACAGAAGGTTACGGCGGTGGAACTAGGGTTTTCTCTTTTGTTCTGATGGTTTTGGGGTACAAAGGTATATATAGGAGGAAGGAGGGCACCGAGGGCCGTATGTGGGACCCACGAGGCAGGGGGCGCGCCCTAGGGGGGCGCCCCACCCTCGTGGGCACCTCGTAGACCCTACTCCGTGGTTCTCAAGTCTCCCGTGCATGATTTTCTCCAAAAATATCTCTCCCGAAGGTTTTATTCCGTTTGGACTTCGTTTGATATTCCTTTTCTGCAAAACCCTGAAACAGGCAAAAAATAGCAATCTGGACTGGGCCTTTGGTTTAGCAGGTTAGTCCCAAAAATAATATAAAAGTGTATGACAAATCCCATTAAACATCCAAAACATCATAAATTATAGCATGGAACAATAAAAAATTATAGATACGTTGGAGACGTATCAAGCATCCCCAAGCTTAATTCATTGTCGTCCTCGAGTAGGTAAATGATAAAAATAGAATTTTTATGTGGAATGCTAACCAACATAGTTTTTCAATGTAATTCTCTTAATTGTGGCATGAATGTTCAGATCTGAAAGATTCAAGAAAAAAGTCTATATTGACATAAGAAATAGTAATACTTCAAGGATACTAACAAAGTAATCATGTCTTCTCAAAATACTATGGCTAAAGAAAGTTATCCCTACAAATCATATAGTCTGGCTATGCTCCCTCTTCATCACACAAAATATTCATATCATGCACAACCCCGATTTCAGCCAAGAACTTGTTTACATACTCTATTCTTTCAAAGCTTTCAACTTTCACGCAATACATGAGCATGAGCCATGGACATAGCGCTATGTGGAATAGAGAGGTGGTTGTGGAGAAGACAAAAAGGAGGGAGATAGTCTCACATCGACTAGACGTATCAACGGGCTATGGAGATGCCCATCAATAGATATCAATGTGAGTGAGTAGGGATTGCCATGCAACGGATGCACTAGAGCTAAATATGTATGAAAGCTCAACAAAAGAAACTAGTGGGTTTGCATCCAACTTGCTTGCTCACGAAGACATAGGGCATTTGAGGAAGCCCATCGTTGGAATATGCAAGCCAAGTTCTATAATGAAATTCCCACTAGTATATGAAAGTGACTAAACATGAGACTCTCTATCATGAAGAACATGGTGCTACTTTGAAGCATAAGTGTGGAAAAAGATAGTAGCAATTGTCCCTTTTCTTTTCTTTTTATTTTTTTATTTTTTTGGGCCTTTCTTTTTTTCTTTGGCCTTTTTTTTCTTTTCTTTTTCTTTTTTTGGAGGGGCTTTATTGATTTAGCCTTTCCTCACATGGGACAATGCTCTAATAATGATGATCATCACATTTTCATTACAACTCGATATTACAACTCGATACTAGAACAAAGTATGACTCTATATGAACGCCTCTGGCGGTGTACCGAGATGTGCAATGAATCAAGAGTGACATGTATGAAACATTATGCATGGTGGCTTTGCCACAAATACGATGTCAACTACATGATCATGCATGGCAATATGTACGTATGAAGCGTGTCATATGAATGGAACGGTGGACAGTTGCATGGCAATATATCTCGGAATGGCTATGGAAATGCCATGATAGGTAGGTATGGTGGCTGTTTTGAGGAATAATATATAGTGGCTGTTTTGAGGAAGGATATGTAGTGGGTGTATGGTACCGGCGAAAGTTGCGCGGTACAAGAGAGGCTAGCAATGGTGGAAGGGTTGAGAGTGCGTATGATCCATGGACTCAACATTAGTCATAAAGAACTCATATACTTATTGCAAAAATCTACGAGTCATGAAAACAAAGCAATCAACGCATGCTCCTAGGGGGGAGGTTGGTAGGATTTAACCTTCGCGCGCCCCTGACCTCCACACAAAGGTTGACACTTTACAAATACCTCATGCTCTAACTTCGTCACATAGTGGTTCACCATATGTGCATGCTACGGGAATCACTAACCTTAACACAAGCATTTCTTAATTTCATAATAACTCCACTAGCATGACTCTAATATCACTATCCTCATATCTCAAAACATTTATCAAGCATCCAACTTCTCATCATATTCAATGCACTTAGTGTTAAAGTTTTTACTACAATTATATTGGTTGTCTATCATGTGAAGACTAGTTTTATAGCCTAAAAACATTACCATGCTGTTTTAATAGACTCTCAAATGGATATAAGAGAATCATGAGAGTTCAATAATTTCTTCAAAATATTATCACCACCGTGCTCTAAAAGATATAAGTAAAGCACTAGAGCAAAAACTATTCTACTCAAAAGATATAAGTGAAGCACAAAGAGTGGTCTATCAATTCCTAGGACATATTTAACTCTCTATAAAAGGTGTGTCCAGCAAGGATAATTGTGGCAAACTAACAAGCAAAGAATCAAATTATACAAGACGCTCCAAGTAAAACACATATCATGTGGTGAATAAAAATATAGCTCCGAGTATAGTTACCGATGGATGAAGACAAAAGAGGGGATGCCTTCCCGGGGCTTCCCCAAGCTTAGGCTTTTGGTTGTCCTTGAATTTTACTCGGTGTGCCATGGGCATCCCCAAGCTTAGGCCCTTGCTACTCTTTGTTCCATAGTCCATCAAAGCAATACTCAAAACTTGAAAACTTCACAACACAAAACTTAGACAAAAATCTCGTGAGCTCCGTTAGTATAAGAAAGCAAACCACTACTCAAAGGTACTGCAACGAATTCATTCTTTGTTTATATTGGTGTTAAACTTACTGTATTCCAACTTCTCTATGGTTCATACTTCCCAATACTACTCAAATATGCATTGAAATAAGCAAACAACACATGAAAAACAGAATCTTTCAAAAACAGAATAGTCTATAGTAATCGGCAGGTTTCTCATACTTCTGTAACTCCAAAAAATTCAAACTTAATTGGTAAACGTGAGGAATTTGTCTATTAATCATCAGCAATAAGAATCAACTAAATAGCACGCTCTAGTAAAATCTGATGACCATTCTAGCGAGCGCTAACTATTCTGTTTTTCACAGCAATATCACATAAACTTCACACAAGTCTTCCCAAAGGTTCTACTTGGCACAAACACTAAACAAAACACAAAACCACATCTAAACAGAAGCTAGATGCAATATTTATTCCTAAACAGGAGCAAAAAAAATTTGGGTTGCCTCCCAACAAGCGCTATCGTTTTACGCCCCTAGCTAGGCACGATACATGATAGATCTAGGTATTGCCATCTTTGGAAGGCAATCCATAAGTGGCTCTCATAATAGATTCATGTGGTAATTTGATTTTATTTCTAAGAAAGTGTTCCATGCCATTCCTTAACGGAAATTGGAATGTAATATTTCCTTCCTTCATATTAATAATTGCACCAATCGTTCTAAGCAAAGGTCTACCAAGAATAATAGGACATGAAGGATTGCAATCTATATCAAGACCAATGAAATTCACGGGCACATAATTCCTATTGGAAACAATAAGAACATCATTAATCCTTCCCATAGGTTTCTTAATAGTGGAATCCGCAAGATGCAAATTTAAAGAACAATCATCAAGCTCATGGAAACCTAGCAAATCACACAAAGTTTTTGGGATAGTGGAGACACTTCAACCCAAATCACACAAAGCATAGCATTCATGATCTTTAATTTTTATTTTGATAGTAGGTTCCCACTCATCAGAAAGCTTTCTAGGGATAGAAACTTCTAACTCAAGTTTTTCTTCATCAGATTGCATCAAAGCATCAACTATATGTTTAGTGAAAGCTTTTTTTTTACTATAAGCATGCAGAGAGTTTAGTGCGGATTGCAACAAGGAAATACAATCAATCAAAGAGCAATTATCATAATTGAATCCCTTGAAATCCAAAGTAGTGGCTTCATCACTATGCAAAGTTTTAATCTCTTCACTCCCACTTTTAACAATTTTAGCATCAAGATCTAAAAACTC
Organism: Secale cereale; assembly: GCA_902687465.1. Classification (NCBI taxonomy): domain Eukaryota; kingdom Viridiplantae; phylum Streptophyta; class Magnoliopsida; order Poales; family Poaceae; genus Secale; species Secale cereale. Next base: position 318,611,832 of record LR738714.1, read on the forward strand.
CGAATCATTGGGACACCTTAAAGTAGAATCATCTCCAATCCTATCTTCATCAAGATTTATACTAGAAAACAAGGATCTAATAGGAGACACATCAATAACTTTCAGATCTTCATCTTTATTTTCATGATAACTAGAAGAACACGCTTTAATATAATCCTCTCTTTTAGCACGCATCCTAGCGGTTCTTTCTTTGCATTCATCAATGGAAATTCTCATGGCTTTGAGAGACTCATTGATATGATGCTTAGGTGGGATAGATCTAAGTTTCAAAGAATCAACATCAAGAGTTATTCTATCCACACTTCTAGTCAATTCATCAATCTTAAGCAATTTTTCTTCAAGCAAAGCATTAAAATTCTTTTGCGAAATCATAAACTCCTAAACACTAGTTTCAAATTCAGAAGGCATCTTTCCATATAAGTTGTTGTAGGAATTACCATAATTATTAGAGGAATTACTAGGAAAAGGCCTAGGATTAAAGTTCCCTCTATAAGCATTGTTACCAAAATTATTCCTACCAACAAAATTGGCATCCAAAGATTCATTGTTATTTTCAATCAAAGTGGAAAAAGTCATATGATTGGGATCAGAAGAAGCACTCTTAGCAGCAAATAATTTCATAAGTTCATCCATCTTTCCACTCCAAACACTAATTTCTTCAACAGCATGCAGTTTTTTACTAGTAGATCTTTCGGTGTGCCATTGAGAATAATTAACCATAATATTATCTAGGAGTTTGGTAGCTTCTCCTAAGGTAGTTTCCATGAAAGTGCCTCCTGCGGCCGAATCTAATAGATTTTTAGAAGCAAAATTCAAGCCTGCATAAAAGTTCTGAATAATCATCCATAGATGCAAACCATGTGTAGGGCAATTACGTATCATTAATTTCATTCTCTCCCAAGCTTGTGCAACATGCTAATGATCTAGTTGCTTAAAATTCATAATATCATTTCTAAGAGAGATGATCTTATCAGGAGGGAAGTACTTAGAGATAAAAGCATCTTTGCACTTATTGCACGAATCAATACTATTTCTAGGAAAAAGAAGAAAACCAAGTTTTAGCATGATCTCTAAGTGAAAAAGGAAATAACTTCAATTTAACAATATCATTATCCGTATCCCTTTTCTTTTGCATATCACACAAATCAACAAAGTTGTTTAGATGTGTAGCGGCATCTTCACTTGGAAGGCCGGAGAATTGATCTTTCATGACAAGATTCAACAAAGCAGCATTGATCTCACAAGATTCAGCATCGGTAATAGGAGCAATTGGAGTGCTGATAAAATCATTATTGTTGGTATTGGAGAAGTCACACAATTTGGTATTGTTCTGAGCCATAGTGACAAACAAGCAATCCAACACACACAAGCAAACAAGAGGCAAGCGAACGATAAACACACTGCAGAAGAAGGGCAAATAAAACGGCAAGGGTGAACTGGGGGAGAGGAAAACGAGAGGCAAAAAATTTAATGCGAAGGATAAGGGTTTGTGATAGGTACTTGGTATATGACTTTTGCGTAAGCCTCCCCGGCAACGGCGCCAGAAATTCTTCTTGCTACTTCTCAAGCTTGTGTTGTATTCCCTCGAAGAGGAAAGGGAGATGCATCACAGTAGCGTAAGTATTTCCCTCAGTTTTTGAGAACCAAGGTATCAATCCAGTAGGAGACCACGTGCGAGTCCCCCGCACCTGCACAAACAAATAAGAACTTCGCAGCCAACGCGATAAGGGGTTGTCAATCCCTTTACGGTCACTTACAAAAGTGAGCTCTGATAGAGATGATAGTTTGATATTTTTGGTATTTTTGTTTATAAGAACAGAAAGTAAAAGCGGAAAAAGTAAAGTAAGTGTAGATTGATATGTTGAGAATAGACCCGGGGGCCATAGTGTTCTCTAGTGGCTTCTCTCATGATAGCGATATTCTATGGTGGGTAAACAAACTACTGTCGAGCAATTGATAGAAAAGCGAATCATTATGAGACTATCTAGGCATGATCATTATATATAGGCATCACGTCCGAGACAAGTAGACCGAAACGATTCTGCATCTACTACTATTACTCCACACATCGACCGCTATCCAACATGCATCTAGTGTATTGAGTTCATAAGAACAGAGTAACGCCTTAAGCAAGATGACATGATGTAGAGGGATAAACTCAAGCAATACGATATAAACCCCATCTTTTTATCCTCGATGGAAACAATAAAATATGTGCCTTGCTGCCCCTACTATCACTAGGAAAGGACATCGCAAGATTGAACCCAAAGCCAAGCACTTCTCCCATTGCAAGAACTATAGATCTAGTAGGCCAAACCAAACCAATAATTCGAAGAGACTTGCAAGGATATTATAATCATACATAAAGAGTTCAGAGAAGAACCAAATATTTCTCATAGATAATCTTGATCGTAAACCCACAATTCATCGGATCTCGACAAACACACCACAAAAAGAGATTACATCAAATAGATCTTCTCGAAGACCGAGGAGAACTTTGTATTGAGATCAAAAGAGAGAGAAGAGGCCATCTAGATACTAGCTATGGACCCGAAGGTCCATGGTAAACTAGTCACAACTCATGGTGAGGCGATGATGATGATGATGTAGAAGCAGTCCGTGGAAGATCCCCCACCGGCGGAGCTCCGAAACAGGCCTCAAGATGGGATCTCACGGGAACAGAAGGTTACGGCGGTAGAACTAGGGTTTTCTCTGTTGTTCTGATGGTTTTGGGGTACGTAGGTATATATAGGAGGAACGAGGGCACCGGGGGCCGTACGTGGGACCCACGAGGCAGGGGGGCGCGCCCTAGGGGGGGGGTGCCCCCACCCTCGTGGGCACCTCGTAGACCCTACTCTGTGGTTCTCAAGTCTCCCGTGCGTGATTTTCTCCAAAAATATCTCTCCCGAAGGTTTCATTCCGTTTGGACTCCGTTTGATATTCCTTTTCTGCAAAACCCTGAAACAGGCAAAAAACAGCAATATAGAATGGTCCTTTGGGTTAGTAGGTTAGTCCCAAAAATAATATAAAAGTATATGACAAAGCCCATTAAACATCCAATACATCATAAATAATAGCATGGAACAATAAAAAATTGTAGATATGTTGGAGACGTATCATGCTCCCATCCTCGGTAGGCACTGCCGGTGGCTGCGCCCGAGTCGAGCGATAGGTGGCTCGGCGCGAAGCTCACCGATCCTCGGGCAGAGAAGGTGTTGGAGAAGATGTCCACGGACCTGAAGCCGGATGACCCCGAGGCGGCGAAGCTGATGGGGGCCATGATCATCAAGGAATTATTGACATGCCGCGTGGCTCCACTTCAGGCCCGCTCGCGCCCCTTTTGGACGCTTGGGGACGAGTCGGACAACCTCCGGCTGCGTTGCAACGCCCTGTCTGTCGAGCAGCTTGAGGAAGCTCTCCGTCTTCTGGAAGGGGTCGACCTGGGTTATCCGCCTGCTTCCCATATTCCCTTGTATCACCGCCAGGATGGGGCAGCGGTGGCGGCCTCCATGCCCACCTTTGATGGGCTCGGGCTTGTGCCTCCAGCGACCCCTGAAGCTCAAGTGGCAGCATCGTCGGTGAAGGTATCTTCAGGCGACTCCAGCGAGGAAGAAGATTCGGAGGCAACCGTGGAGGGGGCTGGAGAGTCCTCCCCTCCTTGCAAGGCCGACCTTCTTCCCGCCCTGCCTGACGACGACGGTGATGACGACCACCCGACGGAGGAGGTGTCGCCCCCTGCCGGAGCTGTCACTAGGTCAAAGCACACCCCCTTGAAAAAGCCGCCAGCCGGGGTCCCGACGAAGAGCCGGTCGGCGCTGATCATCCAAGGTAGACCCCAGCCACGGCATCGCCAAAGCGCCGCTGCCGTGCCGCCTATCTTGGGGGCCCGCGTTCCCGCGGCGCCGGCTGCGGGGCTCTTGGGCTCCATGGTCCTGAAGAGGTCTCGAGGTGTCGTCGCAGTGGTTTGATAAGTACCTTGGCATGTTTTTGTATTCATTCTTGATTCCGTTGTTGGTTCACAACATCTTGCCCCACGTTGATAGGTCAGCGCTGTCGACGAAGAAGATGAAGGGAGAGGCGACCGCACCAGAGGTCCCGCGGCCTGGCTTGGCCCCGTCCCCTCCAGCGTAGACGGGTGGTGGAGGAGCTTCTGCTTCTGTTGCACGAGTGCCGGCGCAAGGCCCAGGGGACCTACCTCAGGCGGGGGTCACGGTCTGTGCCGAGCAGGCTTCGGGGACCCCCATGTCTGCCTCCACCGCTGGAGTTGCCAGGGCTCAGGAGTTCTGGGTCGCGCCATAGTCCCCTACCGTGATCATGCTGCCAGCTCGCGGCCCTCCGGCGTCGCCTAGCGCCTTGACGGAGGCCTTCTCGGCACTGAAGCAGCTCTAGGATGACCTTCAGGGTGCCGATCGTTGTCTGGCGGCTGGGCGTCTGGAGCTAGTTTCCCACTGGCTGAGGTCCAACACGTCTATCCGAGATGTGCTGAGCCAAGTCGTGGCGGCCTCCGAGGAGTACAAGCGGGCCGCTGACCATGCAGCGGCCACTCGCAAGGCGGCTGTGCAGGATGCTCAGACCGCCCAAGAGCGCTGTCAGTCGGTAGAGACCGAGCTGAGGGACCTGCGTGGGAAATGCGAGGCGGGCGAGGAGAGGATGAAGGCCCGAGAAGACACCGTGGCTAGCCGTGACACCAAGCTTGAGCAGCTGACGAGGGAGCTGTCTGCGAAGCGCGGCCGACTGGAGGAGCTGAAGCGGGCTGTAATGCCCAGTATGTGACTATGTCTCCCATGTGTCGAGGCACGACTTAGACATAATCACATACTAGAATAATCTCAATTATGGTATCTTTGCACAACTCATGTAAAAGCAGGGATGAAAGTGTAAAATAGTAGTTGGCTTACACTCGCCACGTCACACAATGAAATACATTACATACATCATCCAAATAACATCAGAGTCCGACTACGGACGAAATCCAAATGAAAGATACCATAAATAAAGCAACACAAGGTCCCGATCATCCTAGTAAGAGCCATACTGATCCTCGGGATAAGACACGTAGTAACGTCCACGCTCTTCATCGAACTCCCAATACAGGTTTGAACCACCACCTATGTAGTTCTCAACGGTACCTGCATCTGGTGTTGTGTTGAATTTGTGAGCCACAGAGAATCAGCAATCCCGTTCCCGGGTAGCAATACTATCAAAGCCTTAGGTGTGGAAAAGGCTTAAAACAAGGTTGCAGCAGCACTAGCGCTAGCTTACGAGTTTAGAGAGAGAAGAGAACAAGTGCCAACGATCGCCAAGTTGATCAAGAAGTGATCCTAACTACTCACAGTCAAACATAACCCCACCGTGTTCACTTCCCGAACCCCTTCGGAAAGAGACCATCACGGTTACTCACGCTGGTAGTGTATTCTGAACATGGTGTCAAGTTATCTAAAACCGGATATTAACAAATTCACATCTGCCACATAACCGCGGTCACGGCTTTAGAATGATCAAACCCTGCAGGGGTGTCCCAACTTAGCCCATCACAAGCTCACGATCTGCGGAGTCGCAACTCCAAGGTGGGAAGACCCGAGTATTCTCGGAATCCCGTGCTCAAGATATTCCGACAAAGGTAAAAAAATCAAGCAAGACCTCCCGGTGTGCCGACACCCTGATAGTAGCCGCGCGTATATCGTCTCAGGCCACGACCGGATGGGAAAAGCTACAGTACAACCAGCCCTTGAGTTTCCTCGAGGTGGCCCCGCAAGCTGCCCAGTTTGGACCAACACTCATGAGGAGCACTGGCCCGGGTTGTTAATTAAGAACTCGGGTTTGCAACGCCCTATGCAAGTTTTAGTTATTAGGCAAATGTAAAACCAGTGTTGGGCCTTGCTGGAAAAGCTTTATCTCTAAGCGGATTATCAAGGGGGGGGGGCATAAACCCCAACCGTGTTAGGGACGCAAAATCAAGGAACATAACACCGGTTTAATGGTTCCTAGGGTAGCATGAGTGGAACAAAACAACAAGAAAGAGGCTTAGCCTTCCACCCATTACCAGTATATAGATGATTTAGTTTAACAATTATATATTGTGATATCCCAACAATAACTTCATCGTGAAGCAAGAATGTTCAAGTCTTCACCTGCAACTAACAACGCTATAAGAGGGGCTGAGCGATGCTTATGTAGCCAAACAACGGTTTGCTAGGTGGGTGGTTAGAGAGTTTCATGGCAACAATAGGAGGGCTGACAAACAGACATAGGCATCGAGGCAAAATCTAAAGAGCGAGACATCTAGCATAGGCAAAGATAGTAGTGATATCTGGGTATGGTCATCTTGCCTGTTGATTCCACGAAGGGATCGTAACCTTGCTCCTCAAACTCAGCCTCGGTAGGAACCTCGTACTCCGAATCGTCACCGGGCTCTAACGAACACAACAAGCAACACCGGAACAACAAACAATCAACATGCAATGCTCAACCACATGATGCATAATCATGATGCAGATGGACATGGGAAGAAATGATGCATGGCCTAGGGACACAAGAGTGCAATAGCATCATAAGAAGCAAGATCATTCACATGAAAGAAACAAGAAAAAGATCAACTAACAAGTTTATGTAGGTTATTCAAACAAGCACCAAACAAGTTTAAAGGGGTTGGTTAACATGGCAAGGGTGCAACTAAGATCACAGCAGCCTTCTAGAACATTTAAATGGGCTGAAATAATAAACAACATTTTCCAGAAACTCCCATATTTAAATAAATGCATTTCGGATAGATCTAAAAAACTTCTGGTATAAAGTTGTCAAACATGCAAAACAACAACACCATAATATTCTACACATTTTTCCACCCCAAATGCATATAAAGTTTGTTAAGTTTGGAGTTGTAGATATTTAGTTATGAATTTACCAAGTTTAAGCATATTTTAAACAAGAATAATTCAAACAGCATTTTGAATGTTTTTAAACATGGCAACAAACATCATATTCATAATCTACATGAAAAACTAGCATTTTACATATACAACTTATTTCCATCAGATGAATAAGTCAACAGATATTAAGTAAACAAGAAAAAGGCAGAAAAAGAAAAACAAAAACAAAAACAGAAAATAAAATACTGGCGTAGAGGTCAAACTGACCAAGGCGTATGCTAGCCAGAGCCACAGACGAGTGGGCCCAGCTGCGCTAAGGTGGCACCAGCGGGTGCGCATGAGGGTAGAAGGGCGCTGAGTGACTGGCAGGTGGGGCATGCCTGTCAGCCTCTCGCGAACAACAAAAGGGGGAAAAATATCCACAGCCCCCGCACGGATTCGAACCCACGCTGCCCCGTTAACTGACAATGGAACTAGCCACTGGGCTAGACAGGTCGTTCTCGACAGAATATAGGTGCAAAGCCTGAAGACTTAACTAATGATGCAGTAGCAGGGAAAAAATAGGGGCTCGTCGGAGCTGCTCGTCAGAGCCGCTCCGGCGACCTAAAGGGCCGGCGGAGGTGTGCGGGCAGTTCCTGGGGGAACGCTGCACCCACTCGAAGCACTAGCGGCACCTAGCATGCACTACAACGCCGGCGATGAGCACATAACAGAGCAGCGGTGGCGGACAGCTATGCGACGATGCAACGGCCTAGGTGGAGCGGTGACTATTCTGGCAGCATCTACGCAACGAGCTGATGCAGACGGGCAACAAAAGACGGCCTACGGTGGTTGGAACACTCGCTGGCGACGAGGCCCGACGGCGACGAGCTCGGGTGCTCGATGAACTAGGTGCTAGACGGTGCTAAGGAGGGGGGAAAGGGCTCGGGAAGGTGGAGATGCTCACCACGAAGACGGCGAGGTGTTCGGCTGGCCAGGAGGTGGTCGGAGACGACGACGGCAAGGCTCGAACAACTGCGCCCGCCGGAGTGGAAGAAGAGGAAGAAGACGACAACGACGAGGCGGTCGGCTCCGCGTAGAGGACGTAGTCGACGACGGGGAAGCATCTTGACATGGTTGGCGAGGCCGAGGTCGACGGGAGGCACGCCGGCGATGAGCTGGCTCTCCCAGATGCGTGCGGGACTGCTCTGGAGCGGCGGATCTGGTGGAGCTTGGCTCTCCAGGCGGTGGGAGGAGGTAGGAGGAACCCTAGGGAGAGGGGTGGACAAGCTGCGGGTTTAAAAGGAGGGCTCTGATTGCGAGTCCTCGACGTCCGTGATCACGGCGCGACGGCGAGTGCGCGCTCTGCCTCAGCAACGCGTGACGGAGGTAGACGGCGACGCGGGGGATGTGAGGCTGACATGTGGGGCCAGGGGAAAAAAACAAACAGCGCGACTACGCGCTGGCTGGGCCGCTGCGTGAGAGACTGGGCCTGGGGGAGGAGGAGGAGGCCTAGGACACTGTTGTTGCTGTTGTCTCCTTTTCTTTTCCCTTTTTCATTCAGACAGAAAAGAAAAGAAAAGTATAGGCTCAAAGGAAAAGAGTTAGGAGAAAAAGAAAATATCCCCATGCTCCTTGATTTATGCCCTATTTAATAAAATTGGCTTGTACATTTTTAGAGGCAGAACAATAAAAGGAGTTTGAATATGCTTCAAACTCTTGTCATATTTGAACCCAACCAAATCAATTCCAAAAGGCTGAAATTTGGTAGAGAGGGTGTAGACATGGTGAAACGAAGGAACATTAATGGACTTGGCTAGGTGGCTGCAAAAATAAATAAATAAAGGAAGAGAAGGAAGAAGGAAGAGGGGAAAAACAAAAGAGGGGGGGGGTCTAGGGTTGCAAGGCAAGGTTAGGCACCACACACATACATCAACAAGGTGCCTCACTCACACACATCAACAAGAAGTAAACTAAGATGCCATGATGATGAAGCAATGCATGGATGCAAAAATAAAATAAATGACATGACAATGCAAAAATGAAATGAGCTCAGATGACAAGCACCTCCAAGGATAAGGACAAGCATCAAAATGAGAATTGCTTTATTGCCATTATAGGAAAGTATCACAAATGGGGTGTTACAAACTCTCCTCCACTACAAAAAGATCTCGTCCCGAGGTCTAGAACTGAAAGAAGGAAGGGTACTCGGAATGAAGGTGATCTTCTCGTTCCCACGTAGCTTCTCGGTCGGTATGGTGTGACCACTTCACTTTCAAGAATTTGATGGACTTGTTGTGGGTCTTGCGCTCAGTTTCTTCAAGGATAGAAATAGGGTGCTCACGATAAGACAAGTCTTGTTGAAGAACAATCTCTTCGAACGGAATGGTGCGTTCAGGCGTCTTGAAGCACTTGCGGAGTTGAGACACGTGAAACACATCATGTACATTTGCAAAGTTGGAGGGAAGCTCGAGTTGGTAGGCTAGATCGCCTCTCTTGCCAAGAATCTTGAAAGGGCCCACGTATCTCGGAGCAAGCTTGCCTTTGATACCGAATCTCTGGGTGCCCTTCATAGGAGAAACACGGAGATAGACATGGTCTCCAATGTCGAAAGCCAAGTCACGATGCTTGCCGTCATAGTAGCTCTTTTGACGCGATTGCGCGGCTTTGAGATTCTCACGTATGACTTTGCACATTACTTCAGCTTCTGATATCAAATCATTACCAAGAAGTTGACGTTCACCAGTCTCGTACCAGTTAAGCGGGGTACGACACTTTCTGTCATAGAGGATTTCAAAAGGAGCTTTGCCGGCACTTGCTTGGAAGCTGTTGTTGTAGGAGAATTCGGCAAACCGGAGACAATCTTCCCTTTTCATACCGAAACAGATGACACAAGCTCTCAGCATGTCTTCGAGGATCTGGTTCACTCTTTCGACTTGACCACTAGTCTGAGGGTGAAACGCAGTGCTGAGGCGAATTTTTGTGCCCATGGCTGACTGAAAGGAGTCCCAAAACTTTGATGTGAACAAACTTCCACGGTCTGAGGAGATGACTTGAGGAATGCCATGCAAAGAAACAATTCTAGAGGTGTACAGCTCTTCCAGCTGATCTGCGTTGATGGATTCTTTGACGGGAAGGAAATGGTCTACTTTAGTTAGCTTGTCAATCACTACGAAGATAGCATCATTTCCCTTCTTGGACTTAGGAAACCCAGTGACAAAATCCATTTCAATGTGATCGAATTTCCACTCGGGAATAGGTAGAGGTTGAAGGAGACCGGCTGGACGTTGATGCTCTGCCTTCACTCTTCTGCAGACATCACATTCATTCACGAATTGGGCAATCTCCCTTTTCATGCGAGTCCACCAATATGATTGCATGAGGTCTTCGTACATCTTAGAACTTCCGGGATGAATCGAGAGGAGGAAGTCATGTGCTTCGTTCATTATGAGCTTCCTGAGATCACCCTTGAGAACCACAATTATGTCCTCAAAGAACAAGGTGTCTTTCTCATCAACGCGATAACACTTGTATTTGGGAGTACCCTTAGCAATACCATGTTGCACTTTCTGCACCATAGCATCACTGAGTTGGGCCTCACGGATCTGATCTTCCAAGGTATGAGCAACTTGAAGGTTTGCAAGAAAGCCTTGCGGAACAACTTGGAGGTTGAGCTTCCTGAATGATTCACAAAGTTCAGGCTGGAACGGTTTGAGAAGGAGACTGTTGCAATACGCCTTTTTGCTCAAGGCATCTCCAATGACATTGGCCTTGCCAGGTGTGTACTCAATTCTTGTATCATATTCTTGAATCATCTCAACCCATCGAGTCTGGCGATGGTTAAGGTTTGGCTGTGTGAAGATGTACTTCAAGCTCTTGTGATCGGTGAAGATGTCCACTTTTCTGCCCAACAGAAGGCGTCTCCATGTGATCAAGGCATGTACAACTGCTGCTAGCTCGAGATCAAGTGTGGGGTAATTCTTCTCATTTGGTTTCAACTTATGAGAAGTGTATGCCACAATCTTCTTGTCTTGCATGAGAACACCACCAAGACCTTGCAAAGAAGCATCACAAAAGACTTCATAGGGCTTCGACTCATCCGGAGGAGTAAGAACCGGAGCAGAAATGAGCTTCTCTATGAGTGTTTTGAATGCCACATCACAATCAAGAGTCCAGGAGTACTTGACATTCTTCTGCAATAGGTTGGAAAGAGGCTTGGCAATCTTGGAGAAGTTCTCAACGTACCTTCTGCAATAGCTAGCGAGACCAAGAAAGCTTCGGAGTTGCTTCACATTCCGCGGGGGTTCCCAGTTGAGAATATCTTCAACTTTCTCGGGATTCACAGAAATGCCCTTGCAGAGATAATATGGCCAAGATATAAGACTTTATCCAGCCAGAATTCACATTTGGAGAACTTCGCATAGAACTTGTGTTCACGGAGCCTGTCCAGGACCAAACGGAGGTGCTTGGCATGGTCTTCTTCATTCTTGGAGAATACCAAGATATCATCTAGATAGACGAGAACAAATTCATTGGTGTAGGGGTTAAATAAGAAGTGCATCATCCTTGAGAAGGTGGGTGGAGCATTTGCAAGGCCGAAAGACATGACCGTGTATTCAGAAGAGCCAAAACTCGTTCTGAATGCGGTCTTGGGAATATCCTCTTCACGGATACGAATCTGATGGTAACCCATCTAGAGATCGAGCTTCGAGAACACCTTTGCTCCTTTGAGTTGCTCGAACAATTCATTGATATTGGGGAGCGGACACTTGTTCTTTATTGTCTTCTTGTTCAATGGCCGGTAATCAACGCAAAGGCATTCCGTGCCATCCTTCTTCTTGATAAATAGAACACCACAGCTCCAAGGAGAAGTACTAGGCCTGATTAGACCCATACGTTCTTGCTCATCGATTTGTTTCTTCAGCTCCTTCAACTCATCAGGGGAAAGCTTGTATGGACGCCGACATGCTGGCTCGATACCGGCTCGAGTTCAATGACGAATTCAACTTGACGATGGGGAGGCATGCCTGGAAGCTCTTCAGGGAAAACATCTTCATATTCATTGACCACCGGAATCTGAGAAATGGCATTAATCTCGCCCTTGTGATTGAGAGAGAATAGCCTGATTGTGTTATCTCAAGAGGCGAAGATAACCACATCTTCATCAGGATGAGTAAGCTTGACTTCCTTATTTGCACAATCAATGTTTGCATCATGCTTGGAAAGCCAATCCATCCCAAGAATAAGATCAATGTCGGAGTTGCCAAGAACAATCGGAGAAACCAGAAAACTGTAATCACCCATATGAATAGATATATCTGGAGCAAACATATTGGAACACAATCTCTTTCCCGGAGAAACAACATGTAATGGCCTAGGCAAAGCTTTGGTGTCCACATTATGCTTTGATGCAAATGGGTGAGATATGAAAGAGCATGATGCACCCGAATCAAACAAGACTTTAGCAGGTATAGAGTTTACTGGAATATTACCAATTATCACATCTGAAGAATTCTCTGCTTGAGCTGCATTCATCAGATACACTCTTGCTGACTTGGGATTGTGCTTGACAATTGCAGTGCTGACAGGTGGAGGAGGCGGAAGGCGCCTTGGGTTGGGACACTTGTTGGCATAGTGACCCTTCTAAGCACACTTGTTGCAAATCACTACTGAGAGAGGCCGGTGATAAGGACCACTTGACCTTGAAGCTTGAAACCGAGGCTTGGACTGATTGCTTGGGTTAGGTGGGTGGGAGAAACCACGGCCACCTGAGTGCTTGTTGTTGTTTGGGGGACGGAGCACTGGAGGAGGCGGTAGCCAGAACATCTGCTGCTTGGCAACCACTTGAGAAGACGAGGAGGAGTGAACATCATCTCTGATCCTGTTTATGGAAGCTTCAATCTTGAGCTGAGCTGCCTCTTGCTTAAGAGCCATATTGTAGAATTTGTCAAATTCATCCGGCTCGAACAAGGTGAGAGCTAGTTGGAGTTCATCCTTGAGACCACCACGGAACTGATAAATCTTGCTCTTGGCATCTAGGATGTCTTGCTTGGCATAGCGGGCAAGATTCTAGAACTTTACATTGTATTGATAGACGGACATGGTGCCTTGCTTTAGGTTGCAGAATTGCTCACGCATGCCTTCAATGACACTGGTTGGAATGTGGTGAGAGCGGAAATCCTTGCAGAAGTCAGTCCACGGGATCTCACGTCCACCTCTGGAATCTTTGTACTGTTGCCACCAATCAACAACTTGGTCTTTGAGTTGGAAAGTGGCAAACTTGACATAATCCTCAGGTCTCACGTTACTGCATTCAAAGTGCTTTTTAATGTCTGTGATCTAGTCTTCAGCATCTAGCGGATCCACACAGTAACTGAAAGACTTTGGTTGGTTTGCTAGGAACTGGTTGAGAGTCGCAAAGTGAGGTTGATTGAACAGATTGCCTTGGCCTTGGTTCCCATGATTGCCTTGATTTGCTTGGCTGGCTTGAAAGTTCTGCATTATTTGCATAAGCATCTGGGTGTTCTGGTTGGTCGCTTGCATAATTGCTCTCCATGCCCCAGACGAAGGAGGAGGGGAAGGAGGACGTACAGGAACACACTCTTCTTCACCCTCTGGGTTAGCGTTGGGAACCTTCTTAGGAGCCATCCTAAATGAGATGACAACTATTAGCCATTGATGGAAAATGTATAAGCTGAATCAATGGCTAGAAATTGCAACATAAGTCTTCACAAGAACATTCGAACAAAATGAACGAATGAATTCCACAGTTTAATGGTACAACAATCTTCTCGAGAAGCCACTTGGGAGAACAAAAGGTAAATAAAAACAACAAGGTGCAGATAGAACAAATACGTGTTAGAAGCTTCGTTCCACATGTTCGTGCTGAATGCTCATGGAACGTGTTACAAAAGGGTGTTGCAATCCCCGGATCAGCATAGCCAAGGACCCTTTAAGATGCAACTCCCAATTGGAACAACGCCCATAAAACCTCTTCACTCGATGTTGAACCCCAAACTTCATATCATGCACTTGTTGGAAGAATGCCTACGAGCTACTAGAAGAACCCACCTATTAATTTCCGAAGGTTTCCGGTTAAGCAATCGGGTGTTGGGGATACAGGGGAAGCACCGCGCACTCAACTCTAATCCTACATCCAGTTGTATCCATCCTTCAACACATAACCAGTCATCCTCAGAAACTATTTACCTCGGACCTTTGAAACGCATCCACTATACAAGCTGTGGCAATACTCTCGAACTATCCCACCAGTACTGGGTGACCTCGGGGTTATCTCACCACTAACCGCATAGAAGAGTTTTCGATGTCGGCCGTCTTAAGTATTCTAGAACTGCTGCGATACATTGTGATGACAACACATTGGAGCTCAACTCCCCGGGACACTGCCACAACCCTTAAATGAGAGGAGGCATCGAGAACAATGTTCTCTTCACAAAGATATCGGAACAATCCAAACAATACTCGCGTGATCCTAAAAGAATTTAATGAATTTTTGAGAGTAGAAGAGATAGAACAACGTCAGGAGTCCTCACCAGAGCGATGAAGGGATGAGGAGTAAAAAGAAATCCTACTCTCCGATATATATATAGGACTCAAAACATTTTTATGTGTGTACCTAGACTTAACCATCAATGATTCGATCAATCAGGGGGCTCCTAGGTCGGAGAAGGCTCTGAATACCAACTTGTAATGCCCAATATGTGACTATGTCTCCCACGTGTCGAGGCACGACTTAAAGACATAATCACATACTAGAATGATCTCAAGTATGGTATCTTTGCACAACTCATGTAAAAGCAGGAAAGAAAGTGTAAAATAGTAGTTGGCTTACACTCGCCACGTCACACAATGAAATACATTAACATACATCATCCAAATAACATCAGAGTCCGACTACGAACGAAATCCAAATGAAAGATACCATAAATAAAGCAACACAAGGTTCCGGTCATCCTAGTAAGAGCCCTACTGATCCTCGAGATAAGATACGTAGTAATGTCCACGCTCTTCATCGAACTCCCAATATAGCTCTGAACCACCACCTATGTAGTTCTCAACTGTACCTGCATATGGTGTTGTGTTGAATCTGTGAGCCACACAGGACTAAGCAATCCCACTCCCGGGTAGCAATACTATCAAAGGCTTAGGTGTGGAAAAGGCTTAAAACAAGGTTGCAGCAGCACTGGCGCTACCTTACAAGTTTAGAGCGAGAAGAGAACAAGTGCCAATGATCGCCAAGTTGATCAAGAAGTGATCCTAACTACTCGCGGTCAAACATAACCCCACCTTGTTCACTTCCGGAACCCCTTCGGAAAGAGACCATCACGGTTACTCACGCTGGTAGTGTATTCTGAACATGGTGTCAAGTTATCTACAATCGGATATTAACAAATTCCCATCTGCCACATAACCGCAGGCACGGCTTTCGAAAGATCAAACCCTGCAGGGGTGTCCCAACTTAGCCCATCACAAGCTCACGATCAGCGGAGTCGCAACTCCAAGGTGGGAAGACCCGAGTATTCTCGGAATCCCGTGCTCAAGATATTCCGACAAAGGTAAAACTAATCCAGCAAGACCTCCCGACATGCCGACACCCTGATAGTAGCCGCGCGTATATCGTCTTAGGCCACGACCGGATGGGAAAATCTACAGTAGAACCAGCCCTTGAGTTTCCTCGAGGTGGCCCCGCAGGCTGCCCCATTTGGACCAACACTCATGAGGAGCACTAGCCTGGGTTGTTAATTAAGAACTTGGGTTTACAACGCCCTATGCAAGTTTAGTTATTAGGCAAATGTAAAACCAATGTTGGGCCTTGCTGGAAAAGCTTTATCGCTAAGCGGGTTATCAAGGGGGCCCCATAAACCCCAACCGTGTTAGGGACGCAAAATCAAGGAACATAACACCGGTTTAACGGTTCCTAGGGTGGCATGAGTGGAACAAAACACCAAGCAAGAGGCTTAGCCTTCCACCCATTACCAATATATAGATGATTTAGTTTAACAGTTATATATTGTGATATCCCAACAATAACTTCATCATGAAGCAAGAACCTTCAAGTCTTCACCTGCAACTAACAACGCTATAAGAGGGGCTGAGCAATGCTTATGTAGCCAAACAACGGTTTGCTAGGTTGATGGTTAGAGAGTTTCATGGAAACAATAGGAGGGCTGACAAACAGACATAGGCATCGAGGCAATATCTAAAGAGCGAGACATCTAGCATAGGCAAATATAGTAGTGTTATCTGGGTATGGTCATCTTGCCTGTTGATTCCACGGAGGGATCGTAACCTTGCTCCTCAAACTCAGCCTCGGTAGGAACCTCGTACTCTGAATCGTCACCGGGCTCTAACCAACACAACAAGCAACACCAGAACAACAATCAATCAACATGCAATGCTCAACCACATGATGCATGATCATGATGCAGATGGACATGGGAAGAAATGATGCATGGCCTAGGGACACAAGAGTGTAATAGCATCATAGCAAGCAAGATCATTCACATGAAAGAAACAAGCAAAAAAACAACTAACAAGTTTATGTAGGTTATTCAAACAAGCACCCAACAAGTTTAAAGGGGTTGGTTAACATGGCAAGGGTGCAACTAAGATCACAGCAACATGCTAGCACATTTAAATGGGCTGGAAATAATAAACAACATTTTCCAGAAACTCCCATAATTAAATAAATGCATTTGGGACAGATCTGAAAAACTTCTGGTATAAAGTTGTCAAACATGCAAAACAAGAGCACCATAATATTTTACACATTTTTCCACCCCAAATGCATATAAAGTTTGTTAAGTTTGGAGTTGTAGATATTTAGTTATGAATTACCAAGTTTAAGCATAGTTTAAACACGAATAATCCAAACAACATTTTAAATGTTTTTAAACATGGCAACAAACAGCATATTCATAATCTACATGAAAAACTAGCATTTTACATATACAACTTATTTCCATCAGATGAATAAGTCAACAGATATTAAGTAAACAAGAAAAAGGCAGAAAAGGAAAAACAAAAACAAAAATAGAAAAGAAAATACAGGCGCAGAGGTCAAACTGACCCAGGCGTATACTAGCCAGAGCCACAGACGAGTGGGCCCAGCTACGCTGAGGTGGCACCAGCGGGTGCGCATGAGGGTAGAAGGGTGGTGAGTGGCTGGGAGGTGGGGCCTGCCTGTCAGCCTCTCGCGAAAAACAAAAGGGGGGATATATCCACAGCCCCCGCACGGATTCGAACCCGCGCAGCCCCGTTAACTGACGAAGGAACTAGCCACTGGGCTAGACAGGTGGTTCTCGACAGAATACAGGTGCAAAGCCTGAAGAGTTAACTGAGGATGCAGTAGCAGGGGAAAAACAGGGGCTCGTCGGAGCCGCTCCGGAGACCTAAAGGGACGGCGGAGGTGTGCGGGCCATTCATGGGGGAACGCCGCACCCACTACAACGCCGGCGACCTAGCACGCACTACAACGCCGGCGACAAGCACACAACAGAGCGGCGGCGGCGGACAGCTACGCGACGATGCAACGGCCTAGGCGAAGCGGCGACTACTCTGGCAGCATCTACCCGACGAGCTAATGCAGACAGGCAACAAAAGACGACCTACGGTGGTTGGAACACGCGCCGGCGACGAGGCCCGATGGCGACGAGCTCGGGTTCTCGATGAACTAGGTGCTAGACGAAGCTAAGGAGGGGGAAAAGGTCTCGGGAAGGTGGATACGCTCACCACGAACACGGCGAGATGTTCGGCTGGCCCGGAGGTGGTCGGAGACGACGACGGCGAGGCTCGAACAGCTGCGCCCGCTGGAGTGGAAGAAGAGGAAGAAGACGACGACGACGAGGCGATCGGCTCCACGTAGAGGACGTAGTCGACATAGTCGATGATGGGGAAGCAGCTTGACACGGTTGGCGAGGCCGAGGTCGACGGGAGGCACGCCGGCGACGAGATGGCGCTCCCAGATGCATTCGGGACTGCTCTGGAGCGGTGGATCTGGTGGAGCTTGGCTCTCCAGGCGGCGGGAGGAGATAGGAGGAACCCTAGGGAGAGGGGTGGACAAGCTGTGAGTTTAAAAGAAGGGCTCTGATCACGAGGCCTCGACGTCCGTGATCACGGCGCGACGGCGAGTGCATGCTCTTCCTCAGCAACGTGTGATGAAGGTAGACGGCGACGCTGGGGATGTGAGGCTGACATCTGGGGCCAGGAGAAAAAAATGAACGGCGCGACTGCACGCTGGCTGGGCCGCTGCAGGATAGAGAAGGTGGGCCGCGGGGCTGTTGCGGGAGAGACTGGGCATGGGGGAGGAGGAGGAGGCCCAGGCCACTGCTATTGCTGTTGTCTGCTTTTCTTTTCCCTTTTTCCTTCAGACATAATAGAAAAGAAAAGTATAGGCTCAAAGGAAAAGAGTAAGGAGAAAAAGAAAATATCCCCATGCTCCTTGATTTATGCCCTATTTAATAAAATTGGCTTGGACATTTTTAGAGGCAGAAAAATAAAAGGAGTTTGAATATGCTTCAAACTCTTGTCATTTTTGAACCCAACCAAATCAATTCCAAAAAGCCTGAAATTTGGTAAAGAGGGTGTAGACATGGTGCAAGATTTTTAGGAAAATAAGGAACATTAATGGACTTGGCTAGGTGACTGAAAAAATAAATAAAGAAAGAAGAGAAGGAAGAAGGAAGAGGGGAAAAACAAAGGAGGAGGGGGGGGGGGGTCTAGGGTTGCAAGGCAAGGTTAGGCACCACACTCACATACATCAACAAGGTGCCTCACTCACACACATCAACAAGAAGTAAACTAAGATTCCATGATGATGAATCAATGCATGGATGCAAAAATAAAATAAATGACATGACAATGGAAAAATAAAATGAGCTCAAATGACAAGAACCCCCAAGGATAAGGACAAGGATCAAAATGAGAATTGCTTTATTGCCATTATAGGAAAGTATCACAAATGGGGTGTTACACGGGCGACAGAAGCGAAGGAGGCCCACCTAGAGTCCAAGGCGAAGGTCCTGACCGAGGACCACGCGGCCTTGAAGTCCCTCGAAGTGATGTCCCGCAAGGCGCTGGGGGCACTCTGCGAGTAGGGCTTGGATAAGCCGCTGGCGACGGACGATGAAGGCCCTGCCCAACTGCTTCCTTATCTTGTCCTAGCGCTCGAGGATGTCGTGTGCGAGATCGATCCCCTAGCGGAGGAGGAAGCTCGCGTGCTTTCATCTTCTACCTTGACGCGCGTCCTCAGCCACCTGCACCTTCGCGACCCCAACGCCGATCTCGGGGCACTACTCGAGCCCGTGGAGGCGAAGCGTTACGAGGCCGCCGCCGAAGCTGTGAAGGACCATGTGGGGGCTTTGTTGAGGGAGTTCCTCATCGTCAATCCTTCTCCTTCGGCTGATGGTGCCACCAATACTGCAGCCGAAACCGTTTCCCCAGGGCGCGGCATTGCCGTTGGGGAGGACGTCCCTTCAGGCAGCAGTGCCCAGGGCTGAAGGAAGGGCCTGCTGGTGGGTGACAGCGCTCCTCTTTATCTTTATTCCCCTGCGACATGGATGAGCCTCGTGGAGGCGTTAAAACTTCGGTTCTATGTTTCAAAGGAAAACTTGGTTTGTAATAATTGCTAGATATTCGCGCTTCCTTCCTTATTTATCATTCTACGTTGGCAGGGCCCGACCTCGCGCATACCTTAGCCGCCGTTGACTTGTCCAGTTCACTGGGTCAAGACCAGGGGTGAGGGGCTACGTGGCCAGTTAGGCTCCTGAGTCGCGATGCTTAGGAGTGCCCCTTAACGTGCAAGCGATCCCTAGGTAGGAAGCGCTAGGCAGGGCTTTGGTGTTCTGCGTTGGCAGGGCCCGGCCCCACGCGTACCTCAGCCGCCGCCGGCCTTGACTGGAAACCAGGACAAGTGTGACGCCCGAAGACCGACGTCCCAGAAGATTCCAGAAGATTCCAGATGTTTTGAGTTCTCCCGTGTGTTTCTTTTGGTGCTTGCTTTATTTATTTTGCTTTGCATCATGTCATCATGCCATCATGTCATATTTCTTTTCTTCTCAACTTAAATAAATCGTGTGGATCTTCGATCCATTTAAATCGAGGGAATTGTGATTTCTCTTTATAACATATCCTCCTAATATTATGGAGCTATTATAAAAATATTCCATTTGTTTGGAATTAACCCAACACATTTGCATATTTTTCCCCATGCCTTCTTTTTCGCTATTCCTTGCCTCAAAACCTTGTCCTAATTCAAACCATTTGAATTAAATTCAAATGGGTTCGAATTTATCTCTTGCATTCTTGCCTCTTCTATTTTTCGTGGACCATGGTCATTTTTACGAGTCCAGAGTAATTACCCTCATGCCCTAATTCCTTACCTAACCTCTCTTTCTTTTCTTTCTCTTCTCTGATTTCTTTTTTTCTTTTTAGAAAGAGTGAGGGAGAGAGTAGTCCAACCAGCAGCCCACTTGGGCCTCCAACCAGCAGCCCAACCTCCCTAGGCCCAGCTCCCTCGCACCTAACCCTAGCCCGAGCAGCCTCTCCCCTCGCTCTCCTCCCTCAGCGCCGCACTCCAGCCCCCTCGTCCCCGTCTCCCTCATCCCCTCGACCCGTCGCTCAAGCCGATCCCCTCCATCGTTCCCTCTGGCGCCACCAGCCACTTGCCCTCATCTCCCGCGACCTTCTCCTCGTCCGACGCCTCGCCGTCGCTCAAGGCCGCCGCCGCTCCCTACTTAGCCCGTGAGCCCGACGCGCCCCGTCCTCCAGCCGCGGGCTGGCCTCTGCTCCGACCTCCGCCCGCGTCATCGACCGCGCCCTCCTCTCCAGCACCGAACGCCCTCTTATAGCGTTGTTAGTTGCAGGTGAAGATGAAGATCGTTCCAGGAGGGAACTTGTTGTTGGAATATCACAATATCTATTATTATTATTAACACACCTATATACTGGGCATGGGTGGAAGGCTTGGCCTTTTGCTCGGTGTTTTGTTCCACTCATGCCACCTTAGGCGCCGATAAACCGGCATTATGTTCCTTGATTTTGCCTTCCTTACACGATGGGTGGATGGGGACCCCTTAACAGTTCGACTTTGAATAAAACTCCTCCAGCAAGGCCCAACATTGGTTTTAATTTGCCTCATAATAACAACTTAATTAATTAATTAAAATTGCATAGGGGGTCGCACCCTCGGGTTCTTAATTCTACATAACAGGGGGGCCAGTGCTGATGGTGTTGGTCCCAAACTAGAGCCACTTGCGGTGCCACCCAGTTATCTGGTGTCTTCGGTTACTGTACGTAGCGCTCATCCGGACGTGGCCTGAGACGAGATGCGCGCGGCTACCATCAGGGTGTCGGCAGACCGGGAGGTCTTGCTGGACTTGTTTTACCATTGTCGAAATGTCTTGTGCACCGGGATGCCGAGCCTGATCGGATTTCCCTAAGATAAGGGGTGATGATATTATATTTATCACTTCAGCTAATCATGAGAGCTTGTGATGGGCTAAGTTGGGACACCCCTGCAGGGTTATAATCTTTCGAAAGCCGTGCCCGCGTTTATGTGGCAGATTGGAATTTGTTAATGTCCGGTTGTAGAAAACTTGACAGATGATCCAAAGTAAAACACACCACTGTGTGAGTAACCGTGACTGTCTCTTTTCACTTTGAGAAGAGAACACGGTGGGGTTATGTTTGACTCGTAGGTAGTTCAGGATCCTTAGCGATCATTACTAGTTTGCGACCGTTTGCGTAGATGCTCATCTTATTCTTGTACTCGTAAGGTAGCCACCATATTGCTTAGCCGCTGCTGCAACCTCACCACTTTACCTCCTCCTACCCATAAAGCTTTGCTAGTCTTGATACCCATGGTTATGGGATTGCTGAGTCCTCATGGCTCACAGTTACTACAACACCAGATGCAGGTTCAGCCAAGTTATGATGCTGAGCTGGTTCAAGTACTTCGCTGGGAGCTCGATGAAGAGAGTGGCCGTATGCTTGTGACGTTTTCGACGATCAGTAGTGGTTTCTACTAGGGGCGATTCGGACCTATGGCTTTATGTTGTTTTTGGTATCTTTCTTTTGGATCTTCGCCCGTAGTCAGGTTGTGATGTTTTGAATGATGTTTTGCTTATGTAATGCATTGCATGAAGTGGCGAGTGTAAGCCAACTATCTCCTTTTGCAATTTCATCCCTATTTTTACATGAGTCGTGCAAAGATACCAAACTTGAGATCATTCCAGAATGGGCTTATACCTTTAAGTCATGCCTCGACACGTAGGAGGTAGGCATTACAAGTTGGTATCAGAGCCTTCTCCGACCTAGAAGCCCCCACTGATTGATCGAATCGTTGACGGTTGAGTCTAGGCACACACTTGAAAATGTTTTGAGTCCTATATATATCGGAGAGTAGGATTTCTGTTGCTCCTCATCTCTTTTCACTCTGGTGAGGACTCCTGACGATTACTCTTATCTCTTCTACTCTCAAAAATTCACCAATTTTTTTTAGGATCACGCGAGTATTGTTTGGATAGTTTCGATGTCTTTGTGACGAGAACATTGTTCTCGATGCCTCCTGTCAGTTAGGGGTGGTGGCAGTGTCCCGGGGAGTTGAGCTCCGAGGTGTTGTCGTCACAAATATATCACATCAGTTCTAGAATACTTAAGACGGCCAACATCGAAAACTCTCCTATGCGGTTAGTGGCAAGATAACCCCGACATCACCCAGTACTGGGGAGGTAGTTCAGGAGTATTGCCATAGCTTGTATAGTAGATGCGTTTCGAAGGTCCGAGGTAAAAGGTTTCCGGAAACAACTAGTTATGTGTTGAAGGATGGATACAGCTGGATGTAGGATTAGAGTTGAGTGCGCGGTGCTTCCCCTGTATCCCCAACACCTGATTGCATAACTGGAAACTTTCGGAAATTAATAGGTGGGTTCATCTAGTAGCTCGTAGACATTCTTCCAACGAATGCATGATATGAAGTTCGGGGTTCTACATTGAGTGAAGTGGTTTTATGGGCTTGTTCCGATCGGGAGTTGCATCTTAAAGGGTCCTTGGCTATGCCGATCCGGGGATTGCAAAACCCTTTTGTAAAACGTTCCATGAGCTTTCAGCACGAATATGTCGAACGAAGCTTCTATCTTGTATTTGTTCTATCTGCTCCTTGTTGTTTTTATTTATCTTTTGTTATCCCTAGTGGCTTCTCGTCAAGTTGATGCACCTGCGGAATTCATTCGTTGTTCGAATGATATTTTGAAGATTATGCTGCAACATATATATCCTTTGTTTTTGTTTTGATTATGGTATTCGAGTTGCTTCGATGTCAAATGTTGATTCCATACCTTTCCTAATCGGTATTCTCATATTTCTATGGGAGTGCTGGTCCTTCTTGATCATCAAGATGGTCATGTTAAATTCTTTTCAACCGGTGTGCCTTCTCTTCAAGTTATTCCATACGGACGCCGTTGAGAAATCTGACGGTGTATTGTTTCATTCATCCCAAGTTGTCCTTGTTTTTTCCACCCTCCCACCCTTCTTCTTCTCGGAGTCAGAATTCTTAATCAAGTATCCATATTATTCATGTGATGTTTCTTCATTCTTTTCCTTCAATGTTCTTATCCAGTGATTCCTCATGAAGATGCTCAGGAGCTTCAAGTTTATCGTTGTTCCATTCTCATATTCTTCTCCGGTGGATTTAATTCAACTTTGGTGTTCAATATATCCTTCCTCTTGTTTCACATGTTTTCCCATGTTCAAATTTCTTATCCAAAGCTCTCTTATTTTAATCATTCTCCTCTTGTTATTCATATTCGGAGTGCTGAAGATTCATAATTCCATTCTTAATCCGTTCAAATTATTTTTTGAGGATTGTTATCTTATTCAAGCCATTTAATTCAACCGGTGCAATATCTCTTAAGCAATCTTTTTCAACGGTGATTTCTTTAGTGGGCCCTAACCCACAGGTCTTTTTCCAGGATCTTACCTGACTCTTCTAATTTTTCTGGAGTTATACTCAAATTCTTTTTAAAGTGTGACGTAAGAATGGATTACATCAGTCATATACCTTCTCCAAGGTCGCGTTTAATTCTTTCACCATTGTTTCATCCTTTTTAATTCTTCACTCCGGAGTGCTCAACAATTCACGGTGGTGTATCTCATCGTCTTCTCAGTTTTTGAAGCCCCAAAGACGAGTTCCTCTTGAATCCTTATCCATTCTTCCAAGATTCGTGGTTCTAGCTTCATGCCATCCTCATTATTGTTTCGATCATGAGGAATCTTTTTATACCCATCCGAAGCATTTCATGAATCCTTTTCTTTGTGATCCTCCGAAGGCCATCATTTCAGAATATTTCTTCGTTCCCAGTTTTCAACTTGTCCTCCAAATATTCTTCATTGATGTCTCCTCGTTCATCTCCATATTCTTACGGTGGTTCTTTCAAGATTACTTCTCCGTTGTTATCGTATTATTTCATTTGTTCTTTTCATAATCCTACCGGTGCTTTGTTGAAGATTTACCCAAGCTTGTGCGAGATCTCTCTTAATTCTTTCCAACGAGAATAAGTATTAGGCCAAATCCTTGCTTGTCATCAATTTAAATTGGTGAAGGACATGCATGACATAATTTTTATTCTTATTCCTTCAAGGTGATTTAATTCTTTTGTCTGGAGCTTGTTCATCATATCATATTCTCGGTTCTAAGTTGTTCGTCTTGTTCCCCGGTATTCGAAGCTCTCTCAATTATCTTGTCACGGAGCTCTATCTGAATTCATCGCAGGTCTTGAATCTTATTCTTTTCATATTTCATTTTCTCATGCTTTCATTACCGGAGTTCTTCATGGTGGTTCATCATCATTTAATTCATCCTCGAAGTCTTCATCAAGATTATTATTGGAGCTCAAGCATTCTTCATCATGCTTTCCAAGTGCAATTCTTGCTCCCTTATCTTTCAGATGGTGTTATGTCATTCTTCACAACTCCTTCATGAATTATGATTCACGAGTTATCAAGAATGAGATATTTAAAACCATCATTTTCCTTGTTCAGGAGATCTTTCCAACCCTTCAAATTATTCGTTGGAGTTATCTTGGGTTATAATTCACCTAAACCTTTCCCTGAGAATTGTTGCTATTATGGTGCTTATAAATGACCCAAGTCCTTCATTATCCTCCTGCAGAAACAAGTTTTCATCTTGTCGTTGATGTCAATCCAATCAATTGTTTTCCATTAGTGGCAGAATTTCACCTCATAGTTTTGAGATGTTTTCCATAAGCCCACAAGAGCTTATTCGTCTCGTTGTTGATTTTTCCATCAACCCAACCCCATTCAATCCTTCTTTGTAAGGAGGATTTTCTAATTCATTCGTGGGAGAAGTTGTAATTTTCTTCTCCATTCATTTCTTTCATTGATTTATATGCTATTCTTTCATTCCGGAGGCATTGTGATGTTGATCTCTCCAAACCATCATATCGTTTTATCGAGATCATGTTCTTTCCCTTGCTTATCATTTAACCGGAGTGTTGTATTCTTCATTCTAGTTCCGTCATCTTATCAAGTTTTGCCTCTCTTTTCAACCGAAGTGCTGTCTGAATCTTTCTTACCCCCTTGTGCCATTCTTTCAATTGTTTCGGAGGCAATATGCTGTTGATTTCATCAAGTATCATTCCATCTCCTCAAGTTCATGTTAACTCCTTCCATTTTCAAATGGAGTGCTGTCCAAATTATTTCGTTCTTATTCCTTCTCAATCTTGGTTAACCGGAGTGGTTTTGGGAATTCTTTTGTCATCCGTGAGCTCTTGTTTCATGTCTTTCAACCTGCAAGGTTCTCGTGGTGTTCCTTGTTCCTCATTTTACCGGAGTGCTCTTAACTTCGTTCATCTCTGTTGTATTCTTCTTTCATTTTGGTCAACCTCTCAAGGTTCTTTGGTTTCACTCGTCGGTCAAAGAAGCAACTTTGTTTTACCTCCTCCTTTTTCGTTTTTACCCGGTGCTATCTCTAGGATCTCGGGTCGAGATCCTCTGTTAGTGTCGGAGAGTTGTGACGCCCGAAGACCGACGTCCCAGAAGATTCCAGAAGATTCCAGATGTTCCGGGTTCTCCCGTGTGTTTC
Organism: Secale cereale; assembly: GCA_902687465.1. Taxonomy (NCBI): domain Eukaryota; kingdom Viridiplantae; phylum Streptophyta; class Magnoliopsida; order Poales; family Poaceae; genus Secale; species Secale cereale. The sequence goes on from LR738714.1 coordinate 318,637,800, forward strand.
TTTTGGTGCTTGATTTATTTATTTTGCTTTGCATCATGTCATATTTCTTTTCTTCTCAACTTAAATAAATCGTGTGGATCTTCGATCCATTTAAATCGAGGGAATTGTGATTTCTCTTTATAACATATCCTCCTAATATTATGGAGCTATTATAAAAATATTCCATTTGTTTGGAATTAACCCAACACACTTGCATATTTTTTCCCATGCCTTCTCTTTCGCTATTCCTTGCCTCAAAACCTTGTCCTAATTCAAACCATTTGAATTAAATTCAAATGGGTTCGAATTTATCTCTTGCATTCTTGCCTCTTCTATTTTTCATGGACCGTGGTCATTTTTACGAGTCCAGAGTAATTACCCTCATGCCCTAATTCCTTACCTAACCTCTGTTTCTTTTCTTTCTCTTCTCTGATTTCTTTTTTTCTTTTTAGAAAGAGTGAGGGAGAGAGTAGTCCAACCAGCAGCCCACTTGGGCCTCCAACCAGCAGCCCAACCTCCCTAGGCCGAGCTCCCTCGCACCTAACCCTAGCCCGAGCAGCCTCTCCCCTCGCTCTCCTCCCTCAGCACCGCACTCCAGCCCCCTCGTCCCCGTCTCCCTCATCCCCTCGACCCGTCGCTCAAGCCGATCCCCTCCATCGTTCCCTCTGGCGCCGCCAGCCACTTGCCCTCATCTCCCGCGACCTTCTCCTCGTCCCACGCCTCGCCGTCGCTCAAGGCCGCCGCCGCTCCTTACTTAGCCCGTGAGCCCGGCGCGCCCCGTCCTCCAGCCGCGGGCTGGCCTCTGCTCCGACCGCCGCCCGCGTCATCGACCGCGCCCTCCTCTCCAACACCGAGCGCCGCGTCCCTCCGGTCTCCTCCTCGCCTCGCCTCCCTCCGGCCTTGTCTCAAGCATCCCCGCCCGGCCTTGTCCAGTGCGACCGCACCGCCAGGTCGCCCATCGAGCCCTCGAGCTGCCTCCTCGACCTCGTCGTTGGACGAGAGGACGAGCACCTAGCGGCTCTACTTCGTCACCGTGTTGTCCATCCATCGCCAAGTCCTTCTCCCCACCTTCTTCGCATCTGCCTCACCTCGCTGGAGCTCCGTACGCATCGCTGTCGCCGTCTTCATGTCGCAGCCCAATCGCTGCCTCCTTCTGTCAGGAGCAGACCAAAGAAGCCGCCCCCTGCGTTGACCCGTTCCAGTGCCAGCATGGACAAGCACCAAGTACACCAACGACAAGACCCCCTGGACGACTACCACACCGACAACATCAAGTACCCCTTCGGATCACCAAGTTCAACGACGACTACAGCCGATGCCCTGAGGACACCGAGTACGACTACACGATGAGACGACAAGTACCACTACGATCGGCGATGTGACAAGTACCTCGACATCGACCCCGAACACCTACGAATGTGTACCTCTACGGAACATGTACAACTACCGCCGTCGTGACATGGTCAAGATAACGTGTACCACTACCGTCGCCAAGTCCCGAGACCGACAAGTTCCACGACGACCCCGAGTACCACTACACATGGCGATGCGACAAGTACCTCTACGGAAGTGTGTACACCTACGTAACGTGAACGAATACCGTCGCCCCGAAGATGTTGGATTCATCAAGTCCCTCTCCGAAACGAACATGTACCACTACTTCCACTACCGTCGCCGAGGACCCGTGTATGCAAGCGTCAAGTTCGACTACCGTCGCCGTGTACCACTACTTCCTCGACGAATGTGAACGACTACTTCCTTTTGGCAACGTGAACGACAACTTAGACAACGACCGCCACGAGAACGTCTACTTCCACTACTTCCACTACGACTCGAACCCCTCTGAGAACGAACGCTTCGAAGGTATAACCCCGAGACGATGCCCGCGAATGTTGCTTGTGTTGTATGAAATGTTTGCCCTTGTGTGCACCGTGCCCGTATCGTCTTTTGTCATGATCCTCGGTTACCTCGTCGCCGACTCGTGGGAACCCGGTGACGGGATCACCCCACCTTTTCATCTTGTTCGACTCGCTCACGCCACCTTTCTTTTGCACCGGACTCTCAATGAGTTACCGGAACCGAGATGTTGCCGTTGCATCATTTTCGGATCATTGTCGTGGCACCTTTTCTTTCCACCACGGTGACAAATACTCCTTATCTCTTCATGTTCACTTTTAATAAAATTGCATAAACTTGATCATGTCATCCGCATCATGTTAACAACATTATATGTGTGAATTGTTGTTTGCTTAAAATTGCTAAACATGCTCATGGGGATTTTCCGGAATTGTTGTTGTTATTTTCCGGCCTCATTTAAAATGCCTAAATAGGTAGTTTGCTCTTGCTTCACCTCTTGCTATGTTAAAAACATTTAATCTTGTCTTGTAATAAACGAGAGTCAACTAAATAAATAACATGTGGTGTTTCGTCAATATGCAACTCGTTGCATATTGAGCTCCACTTAACTTGTAGTACTTGTTTGTGCACTTTGCCATGACATGCATATTTAAACCGGACATGCATCATACTTGGATGTGCATCGTATGCCATGTTTATGCGTGTGTGTTTACCGTGTTGTTTGCTTCTTTCCGGTTGCTTCTCTTGTTAGCTTCGGTTTCGTTCCGGAGTTGTGAGGATTCGCTCGACTATGTTGCTCCGTCTACTTCATGGACTTGTTCTTCTCCCTCGCGGAATCCCAGGCAAGATGACCATAACCTTGGATACCTTTACTACCATTGCCATGCTTAGTAGTCTCGATGCTATCGTTACATGTCGCGCTACCCATCTTTTATGTCAGCCTCTCCTTGTTGCCATGAAACCTCTAACCTTTGACACCTTCCTAGCAAAACCACTATTTGGCTATGTTACCCGCTTGCTCAGCCCCTCTTATAGCGTTCTTAGTTGCTGGTGAAGATGAAGATCGTTCCAGGAGGGAACTTGTTGTTGGAATATCACAATATCTATTATTATTATTAACACACCTATATACTGGGCATGGGTGGAAGGCTTGGCCTTTTGCTCGGTGTTTTGTTCCACTCATGCCACCTTAGGCGCCGATAAACCGGCATTATGTTCCTTGATTTTGCATTCCTTACACGATGGGTGGATGGGGACCCCTTGACAGTTCGACTTTGAATAAAACTCCTCCAGCAAGGCCCAACATTGGTTTTAATTTGCCTCATAATAACTACTTAATTAATTAATTAAAATTGCATAGGGGGTCGCACCCTCGGGTTCTTAATTCTACATAACAGGGGGGGCCAGTGCTGATGGTGTTGGTCCCAAACTAGAGCCACTTGCGGTGCCACCCAGTTATCTGGGGTCTTCGGTTACTGTACGTAGCGCTCATCCGGACGTGGCCTGAGACGAGATGCGCGCGGCTACCATCAGGGTGTCGGCACGCCGGGAGGTCTTGCTGGACTTGTTTTACCATTGTCGAAATGTCTTGTGCACCGGGATGCCGAGCCTGATCGGATTTCCCTAAGATAAGGGGTGATGATATTATATTTATCACTTCAGCTAATCGTGAGAGCTTGTGATGGGCTAAGTTGGGACACCCCTGCAGGGTTATAATCTTTCGAAAGCCGTGCCCGCGGTTATGTGGCAGATTGGAATTTGTTAATGTCCGGTTGTAGAAAACTTGACAGAGGATCCGAAGTAAAACACACCACTGTGTGAGTAACCGTGACTGTCTCTTTTCACTTTGAGAAGAGAACACGATGGGGTTATGTTTGACTCGTAGGTAGTTCAGGATCCTTAGCGATCATTACTAGTTTGCGACTGTTTGCGTGGATGCTCATCTTATTATTGTACTCGTAAGGTAGCCACCATATTGCTTAGCCGCTGCTGCAACCTCACCACTTTACCTCCTCCTACCCATAAAGTTGTGCTAGTCTTGATACCCATGGTTATGGGATTGCTGAGTCCTCGTGGCTCACAGTTACTACAACACCAGATGCAGGTTCAGCCGAGTTATGATGCAGGAGCTGGTTCAAGTACTTCGCTGGGAGCTCGATGAAGAGAGTGGCCGTATGCTTGTGACGTTTTCGACGATCAGTAGTGGTTTCTACTAGGGGCGATTCGGACCTGTGGCTTTATGTTCTTTCTGGTATCTTTCTTTTGGATCTTCGCCCGTAGTCGGGTTGTGATGTTTTGAATGATGTTTTTCTTATGTAATGCATTGCGTGAAGTGGCGAGTGTAAGCCAACTATCTCCTTTTGCAATTTCATCCCTATTTTTACATGAGTCGTGCAAAGATACCAAACTTGAGATTATTCCAGAATGGGCTTATACCTTTAAGTCGTGCCTCGACATGTAGGAGGTATAGTCCCATCCTGGGCATTAAAACAAGACCAGAGAGTGAGGGGCTACGTGACCAGTTAGGCCCTTGGGTCACGATGCCCAAGGGTCCCCCTTGACGTACGAACAACCCTAAGGGAAGTGAGTGGTGGACTTAGGCCTTGATGTTCTGCGTCGGCAGGGCCCGGCCCCACGCGTGCCTCACCCGCCGCTGGCCCTAACCGGAAACCAGGACTAGGCTAGGGAGTGAGCGGCTATAGGACCAGTTAGGCCCTTGGGTCGTGATGCCCAAGGGTCACCCTTGACGTACGAACAGACCCCATACCTGTCCTCACCGGGCTTGCGCTCAAGAGGGTTGCGTGTCGACCAGGCCCGAGGGACCTGGTGGGGCATGCGCCAGGCGTGACCTAGACGCAGCCCCCGTGCCCAGCCCCCCTCGCGCTACCCTCCCGAGGGGAGCGCAGCGCGTTGGAGCTGGTCACTGAGCCCAGGGGCTCCCTGAGGTTAATGCGGCCGTGAAACCACCCCTAGTTGTTTATCACCAGCGCGGAGCATGGTGCTGCCGCTCTTGCGCGGGCATAGCCGCTCCTCGATTGTGTCATTAGCCAGCACGGAGCATGGTGCTTCCACTGGACTGTGGGAGGGGACTCCCTACTACAGAGAGCCCACGGGCGTATACAGCCCCGCCCGGACACGTGGCTGGCACGGTGGGGCTAGACGAGGTGTATCTGGGCACCCGTGAGCCAGCACGGGACTCACGAGGCCCTACCTCAAGGCGGGTTGCGCCTGGTCTAGAATGGGAGCGCTTGACGGGATCCTGCAAGGTGGTTAGGAAACATGCGCTGGGTGAATCCCTCGAGGTCGCCTTATGAGAAGGTCGGGCACGAACAACCCCAGGAGGTGACGTGAACGGGGCCGGACCGCCAGACAGAGCTCAGTCGTCGGATTGATCAACGCTGCAGTGACGCACCCGGGCACAGACGCTGTGCCTAGTCTTCTCATGCGGATGTCCCAAGGGAAGTCATCCGGCGTGTGGCTCCCGCAACGTTGGGACACAGTGTCATGCGCCCCGACTCCACTGCTAGCATCCGGCTCGAGCATGGGCAAGGCACCAAGGGCCACAGGAGATGACGTACACGGGACTGGCCCGCGAGCCAGAGCTCAGCCGCTTGGATTTGGCAACGCTGCAGGGACGGACCCGAGCACAAACGCCGTGCCAGCCCGCGGTCATAAGACGGATGCAAGCAAGCTTGTCGGGGCACAGGATGTTCATGGCATAGGAGTGATGGTCAAACAAATGATTCGAATGCAACATGACAGAGATGGCAACACTAGCTTAGGTAAAATGCAAGGGAGATACATGCCACCAGGACGAACCTGTGCGTCCTAGGGATAATGCAGCTTGTGGGGCGTCCCCCACAAGGTGATTTGAGATGCAAAAGGATACACATCGCAGGGACAGGCCCATGCGACCTGGAAATGATGCAGCCCGAGGGGTGCTCCCAGTTGAACGAAAAACGAAAGATGTCACCTCGCATAGTTGCTGAAGTAGGGTTGTGATACGTCTCCAATGTATCTATAATTTTTGATTGTTCAATGCTATTATTTATGATGTTTTGAATGTTTAATGGGCTTTGTTATACACTTATATTATTTTTGGGACTAACCTATTAACCAAAAGGCCAAGTCCAGATTGCTGTTTTTTTGCCTATTTCAGGGTTTTACAGAAAAGGAATATCAAACAAAGTCCAGACAGAATGAAACTTCGGGAGAGATATTTTTGGAGCAAAATACGCACGGGAGACTTGAGAACCACGAAGTAAGGCACATGTGGCGTCCACGAGGGTGGGGGGCGCGCCCCCCTATAGGGCGCGCCCCCTGCCTCGTGGGCCCCACGTCTGGCCCCCGGTGCCCTCCTTCTTCCTATATATACCTACATACCCCGAAACCATCAGAACAACAGAGAAAACCCTATTTCCACGGCCGCAACCTTCTGTTCCGGTGAGATCCCATTGGGGCCTGTTCCGGAGCTCCGCTCGAGGGGGGATCTACCACGGAGTGCTTCTACATCATCATCATCACCTCACCATGAGTTGTAAGTAGTTTACCATAGACCTTTGTGTCGGTGTACTAAGGTAGGGGTGCCTCAGTACCCCAACTTGTGCACGGGCAGTTGCAGCTTCCCGCGGCAGGGTTTACCGCGTGCTCGCCGAAGACCTTCCTGCTCCATATCAAACCATTCAAAAACAAAGTATACGAGACAGAAGATCGAGACCCCGGCAAGCGGAGCTTGCCAGGAAGGCCGTACCAGGCTCAAGGTAACATCACTCACGCAAGGCCCTGGCAAGGGGAGCTTGCCAAGAAGACTAGAAGATTACATCATAGAAGACACGCCTCGGCGCTATATGCGTCCCGGCGAGGGCCCGGGGAGCGACAAGCTTCAGAGCCCGGCAAGCTCCCGGGCCCGGCAAGGTGCTTGCCGGGAGAGATGCGCTGTGTGCCCGCGCTCCAGCTCATCGGCCCACGCGTCGCCCTGGGGCCATTCCAGGTACGCGTGGCGGATGGCTGTGCAGCCTGGGGGACACGGTGGCACTTCACGGTGGTGAAGCCATCGCCGTGGCGAACGGAGACGCAAGGACGGGAGCTTTTGGGGTCGACGGCGACAGGCATTAAATGCCCTTGTCCCCCACTGTCAAAGTAGGTGGCGACCACTGTTCGCGCACTGTAGCTCCACTATTCCCGCACTGTTACAACTACCACCTCTTTTACGTTTTTACCCCTTTCTCCTACGTTGACACCTGTCGGTGACCCCTTGCACTATAAAAGGAGGCCCATGCACAACGTGGAGGGGGTTCGGAACCCAGATCGCTCATACGCTCGGTGTAGCTGCTTCTTCAAGCTCCCGAGCTCTCCAACTCAATACACAACTAAGCAGGAGTAGGGTTTTACGCGTCTACCGCGGCCCGAACCTGGGTAAAACTGCCCGCGTGCTCGCTACGATCTGCTCTTCGTGCTCCCTCCGCCCTCGTACCGCACAGGCAAGGGGCTCCGGTCCCATAGGTGTTCGTGGCGGACAGTTTCCCCCGACATCTTTGGCGCGCCAGGTAGGGGGCGTCGAGGTTGTGCGAATCTGATCCGGCGTTCGCGCGGGCGCATTCTTCATCAACCTCTCCAGTTTCATCAGCAACTTCATCAGCAATAGCACCATGGCCCCGAAGAAGAAGGCTTCGGAGGTCGGAGGCCCGTCTGCGTCTCATCCGCCGCCACCAGAGCCAACGGTGGGCGGGGGAGACGCCGTCGGAAGGGTGGTCGCCGGCGAGGACACTCGCGGCGCCACCAGATCCAAGCACAAGACGGACGACCGAGCCTCGGTCTCCGTGGACGCGCCGCCTCCATCTCAGCACACGACAACCCAGCCACGCCATACCACGGGAGGTGGTATCCGCTTGCTGGGACAAGGACAAACCGGAGGCTCGCGGGACGCCCCGGACCACCGTCCGGGCACAAGCAAAGCGAAGGCGCCGGCGCGGGACCCTGCTCCTTCTAACGTTGTTAGGAGTCCGAGCATATCCCGCTCCTCGCGCCGTTCGCCCCCGTTCCCCTCCACTCCAGCAGAAGCGCTCGCAAGGGCACAACTGCTCCTCGACTTCCCTCCAGCGGCAGACAAGGCCGAAGACTGGAGGGCCACCATCCAGAGCCTGATAGCCTTCGCCAACCACGATTCTCCACAGCAGCCGGCGGCCTCGCGGCCGCGGCAAGCTGAGAAGACGAAGGCCGACGGCGACAAGACCGCCGGGGGTGCGACAAGCGTGCACTCCCCGTCGCGGAAGCAGAAGACGCCGCCCCGCCGGAACAACGCCGACGACGGCTCCACGGCATCGTCGGATCCGCGGGCTCGTCGGGACCAGCGCCAAGTCCTTGACGACCGGCGACAAGAAGACGCTCGCACAAGAATCGAGCGCCGCCGAGAAGCTCGGCGACAATCAGACCAGAGGGCTGGGGACGCTGTCGACGCGCGCGCGCCCGGTGAACCAGGCGACTTGCCGTACGCGGCAGGTTGCCCTGCGTTCACCCGCGAGCTGCGGCGCGTCCAGTGGCCCAGCATGAAGAATTTCAAGCCCGACGTACCGGAGAAGTACGACGGCAAGACGCACCCCTCGGTGTTCCTCAGCGTTTACACCATCGCGGTGCAGGCTGCCGGGGGGCGTGACGAGAAGATCTTGGCGAACTACTTCCCGCTCGTGCTTAAGCCGAACGTCCGTTCCTGGCTTATGCACTTGCCGGAAGGTTCCATTTCTTCTTGGGCCGACCTTTGCCACCAGTTTGTTGGCGCCTTCACCGGCGGCCACAAACCCCATGGCCAGGAGAGCGATCTCCACATTTTGGCCCAGAAGGAAGGAGAGTCCCTGCGCAAGTACATCCAACGCTTCAGCCGTGTACAGCACAACATCCCCGATGTCCACCCAGCCGCGGTTATGAGCGCGTTCCACCAGAACGTGCGTAACCGCCGCATGCGTGAGGAAATGGCGATGACCAAGATTCGGGATGTCAGCGAGCTCTATGCTCTTGCTGACAAGTGCGCACGCGCAGAAGAGGGGAGGAGACTCCCCGAGGAGGATGCTGGCGCAGGAGGAAGCGACAGCGACGACGCCGCCCCGGCAAAGAAGAGCCGGCGGCGGAATAACAGAAGGAAAGGCAAGAAGGAAGTGCTTGCCGTCGAGAAGTCCGGCAAGGAGGCCCCCGCCAAGCAAACACAGGCTGGCGGCTCCGGCAAGGAGCCTGCCCCTGTAGCGGCAGCCGACAAGCAGGACGGCTCCGACAAGCAATACTGCAAGATCCACCGCACCAAGGGCCACGATCTCTCCAACTGCAAGCGCGTCGAGTACCTCGTCGAGCAGCAGAAAGCTGAGTACGAGAGGCGCGACAAGGAGAAGGCCCAAGGTGGCGGCGGAGAGCCAAGCAAGAAGCGGCCATTCAATGGCCGGGGAGGATGCCGCGGCAAGGCCAAGCAGCGGCAAGGTGACCGACCTCCCCGGGGCCGCGACAAAGATGAAGAAGACGACGACGAAGACATGGAGGACGAGGATAACAGCGAGCAGGAGTTCCAGAAGGCCACAGAGGTCCTGTGCGTCGACGGTGGCGCCTCTCTGCACACCTCCCACCGCCAACTCAAGCAGTGGGTGCGTGAGGTGAATGCAGCAGAGCCGCCCGTGGAGTCGCGCAGGCTCCTCAAATGGTCCAGCACGCCCATCGTTTTTGATCTTGAGGATCACCCTGACCGCACCACCGCAGTCGGGTGCTTGCCGATGCTGGTTTCACCCACCATCCGCAACCTCAAGGTCACCAAAATGTTGGTTGACGGCGGGGCCGGGCTGAACTTGATCTCCTCTGCTGTGATCAAGAAACTCCAAATTCCAGATGGCGAGCTCGAAGAGACCGGTTCTTTCCAAGGAATCAACCCGGGAAGGAGCAAGCCCAAGGGGAAGATCACTCTGCCGGTGACCTTTGGCGGGGAGCTCAACTTCAGAACTGAGCGCATCACTTTCGACGTTGCCGATATTCCATTGCCATACAATGGAATACTCGGCCGTCCCGCCCTCGCCAAGTTCATGGCAGCTTCCCATCATGCTTACAACGTACTCAAGATGCCGGGGCCGATAAGCGTCATCACTGTCCACGGCGACAAGAAAGATGCGCTTGTCTGCGCCGACAAGATCTACCGGGATGCGGCAGCTGCGGCAGAGAAGGATACACTTGCCGCTGAAGCTCCCGGGGGGAAGAAGACGAAGACCAAGTCCGGCAAGTGCTCTGGGGCCCACTCCGGCAACCGCACCTCTTCGGAGTGCTGCGCTGCCGTCGAGGACGCCCCATCGAGCTCCACCGGCAAGTGTAAGAAAGAAATGGCCGCTCCTCCGGCAACCAAGAAGGTGTCCGCCAAGGAGGACGGCACTGGTGGTACCTTCACCATCAGTGCCACGCTGGACAGCAAATAGGAAAGCGCGCTCGTTGCCTTCCTGCGGGCGAATGTTGATGTGTTTGCCTGGCAACCATCTGACATCCCCGGTGTTCCCAGGAAGGTAATTGAGCACAAGCTTGCTGTTTGTCCTCATGCGCGGCCCATCAAGCAGAAAGTGAGGAAGCAAGCCGTGGAGCGCCAAGAATTCATCAACAAAGAGATCAAGAAACTAGAGGCAGCAGGCCTAGTTAGAGGTGTGATCCATCCGACGTGGTTGGCAAATCCAGTCGTCGTGCGCAAGGCCAACGGGAAGTGGAGACTGTGTATAGACTTCACCGATGTGAATAAAGCATGTCCCAAGGATCCATTCCCTTTGCCGCGCATTGACCAGATCGTTGACTCCACTGCCGGATGTGAGCTACTCTGTTTTCTTGATGCATATTCAGGCTACCACCAGATCTTTATGGCCAAAGAGGATGAAGAGAAGACTGCATTTATCACTCCATGTGGCACTTATTGCTTCATACGCATGCCATTTGGACTGAAGAATGCAGGACCAACGTTTGCAAGGGTAGTGTACACTGCTTTCGAGCCACAGATCCACAGGAATGTAGAGGCTTACATGGATGACATCGTGGTGAAGAGTAAGAGCAAGGAAACCCTGGTCCAAGATCTGGAAGAGACATTTCAGAACCTGCGCAGAATACAGCTCAAGTTGAACCCCGAGAAGTGCGTCTTTGGAGTCCCCTCCGGCAAGCTTCTCGGGTTCTTTGTATCGCAGAGAGGGATTGAGGCCAACCCCGACAAGATTAAAGCCATAGAGCAGATTGAGGCCCCGAAGCGCGTCAAGGATGTCAGAAGGCTTGCAGGTTGTGTGGCTGCCCTCAGTAGGTTCATTTCGAAGTCTGCAGAGCGCGCCCTACCTTTCTTCAAGATCTTGAAGAAGGCAGGTCCCATGAAGTGGACTCCGGAAGCGGAGGCAGCGCTGCAAGATTTGAAACGGTACCTGTCCTCCACTCCAATACTTGTCGCACCTAGACCACAGGAAAAGTTGCTGCTGTACCTAGCGGCAACCAACCAGGTGGTTAGTGCTGCGTTGGTAGCGGAGAGGGAGTCCGACGAGGAGTCTACACCACCGGCAAGCGAATCCAGCGACAAGTAGGGGGTTGCTCCGGCAAGCTCTGGCCCCGACAAGGATAACCCTGCGCAGGAACAGGATGAAGTGCGGAAGAAGATGGTGTAGCGCCCAGTGTATTTTGTAAGTTCCCTTCTCCAGGGGGCTAGATCAAGATACTCTGGTGTGCAAAAGTTGCTTTTCGGCCTCCTCATGGCCTCGAGAAAGCTGCGCCATTACTTCCAAGCACATGAGATAACAGTGGTCACTCGCTTTCCGCTGAAGAGGATATTGCACAACCCGGAAGCAACAGGCAGGATCGTTGAGTGGGCACTGGAGCTGTCGAGCTTTGGACTAAAGTTTGAAAGTACTTCAACCATACAGAGCCGAGCTTTGGCAGAATTCATAGCTGAGTGGACCCCAACACCCGATGAGGAAGTCCAAGAAACAAGTGCACCCGTACAAGAAGCGACAAGTGAATGGGTAATGTATTTTGATGGTGCCTTCTCGCTGCAAGGCGCCGGTGCTGGTGTGGTACTCATCGCGCCCACCGGAGAGCACCTCAAATATGTTATCCAGATGCACTTTCCCAGGGAGCAAGCGACGAACAACACCGCCGAATATGAAGGCTTGCTTGCCGGCCTCAGGATTGCGGCCGAACTTGGGATCAGGAAGCTGATTGTGCGGGGAGATTCTCAGTTGGTGGTCCGGCAAGTTAACAAGAGTTATCAGAGCCCTTTGATGGAAGCTTATGTCGATGAAGTGAGGAAGCTTGAGGAGCACTTTGAAGGTCTGCAGATGGAGCATGTCCCGAGAGCTCAAAATGAAATAGCAGATGGCCTTTCAAAGTGCGCTTCGATGAAGTTACCCGTGGAACCAGGGACCTTCTTGCTCAAGCTGACTCAGCCATCCGTTACACCATCAATTGGGCAGTCCAAGAAGAGAAAGTTGGTCTCCGGCGACTACTTGCCGGCGGATCTTCCTGAAACCGCCGCCAAGGTCCCCAAGATCAACAACCAGAACGCTGAGGAACAGTTTGCTCCTGCAGATCTTCGGGTCTGTACAGTTGAAGCAAGCGTTCCCGACAAGCCTCGCCCCGGCGAGCTTGCCGGGGGACCTTCAGCTCCGGCAGAGCCAGAGGTTCTTGCCGTAGAAGCTGAGGTTCCCGCAGCGGCCCTCATGCCTTTAGTCCTTGCCGTCGAGCCTCAAGCTCCGGCATGGGCGCAGCAGATCGTCCGTTTTCTGCAAACTGGAGAACTTCCCGACGACCCAGAAGAAATAGAGAAGATAACCAGGCAGTCAAGTATGTACCAGTTCGTGGATAACGAGCTATACAAAAGAAGGCTCAACGGTGTCAGGTTGAAGTGCATCTCCAGGGAAGATGGACAGAAGCTGTTGGCGGAAATACACGGAGGCATATGCGGCCACCACATTGGCGCAAGGGCGCTTGCCGGGAAAGCTTTCCGGCAAGGGTTCTTTTGGCAAGAAGCCCTCCAAGATGCAACTGCACTAGTAACCAAGTGTGAAGCGTGCCAGTTCCATGCAAAGCAGATTCATCAGCCAGCTCAAGCTCTCCAAACGATCCCTTTATCCTGGCCCTTCTCGGTCTGGGGGCTCGATATCCTCGGCCCTTTCCCTCGTGCTGTCGAGGGCTTTGAGTACTTGTACGTTGCAATCGACAAGTTCACAAAGTGGCCAGAAGTGGAACCAGTGAGAAAGGTGACAGCACAGTCAGCGGTCAGGTTCTTCAGGTCGATTGTCTGCCGTTTCGGAATCCCTAACAGGATCATCACCGACAACGGTACACAATTTACTAGTCGCACCTTCATGCAGTACGTCCAAGACCTTGGCGCCAAGGTCTGTTTCGCTTCTGTTGCTCACCCGAGGAGCAACGGTCAAGCGGAGAGGGCCAATGCTGAAGTGCTGCGCGGACTCAAGACAAGGACCTTTGACAGGCTGCGCAAGTGCGGAAGAAATTGGATAGAAGAGCTACCGGCGGCTCTTTGGTCAATCAGAACGACGCCAAGTCGAGCCACCGGACAGACACCCTTTGCTCTAGTCTATGGAGCAGAGGCAGTTCTCCCCACGGAACTCGTATACGGATCTCCTCGAGTGCTCGCTTATGATGAGCTCGAGCAAGAGCAACTGCGACAAGATGATGCATTGCTCCTCGAGGAGGGACGTCTCCAGGCTGCTGTACGAGCTGCTCGATACCAGCAAGCCTTGCGTCGCTACCATAGCCGCAAGGTCAAGGCCAGGAGTCTCGAGGAAGGCGACCTTGTTCTTCGGCGTGTTCAGTCCGCCAAGAATTCCAACAAGTTGACGCCGAAGTGGGAAGGCCCTTATCGGGTGAGACAAGTCACGAGGCCCGGCGCTGTCCGCCTCGAGACCGAAGAAGGCTTACCGGTGAGCAACTCCTGGAACATAGAGCATCTTCGCAAGTTTCACCCATAAGGCGCGGTTGCCGCGATCCGCTCCGGCAACCACCTTTTGTACAAGCTTTGCCGCTGTTGCATGTAACCCTTTGTACGAAGCCGGGCGCAGACCCCGTGCATCAGTAAAGACCTTGTGTTTTGCGCTATTTGCCTTTTGCATGCTTTTCCTTGCTATTTGCATGTGTTATTTGACATCTTGTGCAACATACACATCCGGTAAGCATTAGCACGCCGAAAGGCCATGTACTTGTTTCCCTCTCCCTTTCCTTTGCCTCTTAAGCAGAAGGAGCGTTCCTCGCGCACAAGTTTGCCGGGGGGGAAGGAGATGGAAGAAGAACCAAGTGCTGTTCAAGAAAGAGAAGTCTTACCGAGAATCAAGATATGAAAGCTAAGTTATTAGAATTTAACCAGCTCAAATTTTTAAATTTTAGTTGTCTTCCTTGAACAATCACACTTTGTATGGAAAACCTGTGCGCGGAGGAACCTACCCGTAGCTAGCCGCACCCTTGCCTTGTTTCCGAGTACGCTCAACGATCTAAGTGAGCTGCGACAAGTGTCGCGCCCTTACCTCGTTTTCGAGTTCGCTCAGCAAGCTAAGTGCGTTGCGACTAGCTGCGGCAAGGTTGCTTGCCGGAGAGACCTTGGCCAGCAGGCTGCTCAGAGTCCAGCACTCAGCGCTCGCGGCAAAGGCCCCTTGCCGGCAAGCTCCCCGGGAGCGTAGGGTGAAAAGCATACAGAGGAAATGACTAAGACAAGGAAGATAACATTGCACTGATTGATCAAAATGAGATAAATATCTTACAAAGGATAACTTGTCGCAATGGACTAATGGGTTCATAACAACTCTGTGCAGCAACAAAAAGAGATAAAGATAATGGAGGCCTAATCTACGCGGTCGCCCTCAATCCTGGAGATCTTGTTCACCTTGGCGATGATGTGGGCGACCTGCTCCTTCAACACCTCCATGTTTGCGTCGGCCGGCAGGGTGCGAAGAACGTTGGTGAGGTTTATGCCGGGATTGCGGTATACAATCTTCGTCAGCACGCGCTCCAAGGTTCCCGTGCAGAGCAGGCGCACCTCCTCGGCCAGCTGCGCGGGGATCTTCTTCCGAAGACCTGCAAGAGCCGGCGCAATCCCTCTGAAGAAGAGGCTGAGCTTGGCGCTGTGAGGGAGGTCCGGATCCGGGGAGTAGATGAGATGCTCGACTTTCAGCGCCAGCAGCTCCTGGTCGATGTTGGACACAGAAGATACCAAGTCCTCGGTCCATACCTCAATGGTATGGCGGAAGTTCTCGGACGCCTTGTTGACGCTGTCCACCAAGGCTCGCTCCTTGCGGAGCTCCTCCTTCAACTTGGTCTCCCGATCCCGGGCAGCGTCAAGCGAGTCCTTCAGTGTGGATACTTTCAGCTCCAGGTCCTCGATGGAGTCCTTGGCGGCCTTCAACTCGTCGCCCCTCTCAGAAAGACGCACCTGGAGTTCTGAGTTAGTGTGGGCGTCCTTCTCGCGCTCTATATTGAGCGCGGCGACCTTCTCCACGCTCGCCTTCAGCGACTCCTCCAGCTGCGCGACCTTGGCGGCAAGCTCCTCCTTGGCGGTCTCCGCGGTAGCCGCGGCGGCCTTCGCCTCCTTCAGCTCCCCGCCAAGGGCTTGCTCCCGAGCGGCAAGTTCTTCCTCGTGGGCGTCGAGGTTGACCTTCCGCTGGGCGAGTTCTCCTTCTCGTCGGGACAGCTCCACCCCGGCGAGCCGCTGCTGCTCTTCGGCCTCGGCCTTCTCCAGCACCCACTCTTGGTATTCTCCGGCGAGTCGCTCGCGCTCCTCCGCCACCTCGCGGAGGGCCGCCTGGTTGGCGGCACTGAGCTCCGCCGCGCGTTTCTCCATCTCCGCGGCGGCCTTGGCGGCGAGGGCCTCCCGACAAGCAAGCTTCGCCTGCCTGGCCCGGTAAAGGGCCAGGAGCTTGTGAAGCAGCTTCTCCTCCTCGGGCCCTTCACCTCCGCCGGGCGCCTCGACAATCTTCAAGCCCGCAGAGGCGAGGACCTCTCCATCAAAGGCCTCGCCCTCCGCAGGAGCTAGCGACGAAGACCCCCAGGGCACCTGGATGAAGACGCCGTTGGGGGCTTCAAGGTAGTAGCCGGCCTGCTCCTTTCCGGCGGAGGGGTCGGCGGCCGGCGCAGCACTTGATGCTCCCGCCGCCTCCGGGCCGGCGGTGCGGTCGCCGTCCCCCTCCTCGGCCGCTGCGTCCGCAGCCGGAGCGGTCTCTGGCGCAGCTGGCTCGGCGGCTCCCGCCGTGTCCTCGGCGACAGGGGCGTCGCCGCCGCCGTCCTGCGCGGCCTCCTCCTCGATGATGATGACTTCTGTCTCCATCGGCTCGGGGGGAGGAAGATCTAGAAGAAGAAAAAGAAGCAAAAGAAGTTCAAGCAAATATCCAAAAAGAAACAACGCCAAGAAGGCAAAGTTACAAAACCTACCTTGGCGGACGTCGTCAGCGGCGGGCTCCCTCGCCGGGGAGCTCTGCCTTGGCGGAGTAGCCACCCTCGCCGGGCTGCTCGCCCTTGGCGGGGTACTCGCCCTTGGTGGAGTACCCGCCCTTGGCGGAGCGCTCTCCCTTGCCGGGGAGTTCGGCCTTGGCGGGGACGGCGGGGCCTGCGGCTCCTCGGGGGCGATCTCCGGACGCTTCTGCGGCCGTGGCTCCACCTCTGCATAAGTCAAGACAAAAATATTAAGATGCTGGAACAAGACAAAATCTCCAAGCGCACCCGACAAATGGAAGTACAAGAACCCAGACTTACGCTGGGGGCTGCGCTGGGGGCTGCTCCTCGGAGCAGCGCTCGGATCCGGCAAGCTTGGCTCCGGCACGTCCCCAGTTGCCGCGGCGGGCGAGTCGTCCGCGACCTCGACCACGGGCACCTTGGCTTTCTTTGCCACTCGCTCCGCCAAGGTTCTGAAATCAAAGCAAGACACGAGAATTAGCATCAACAATAATCAAGACGAAATTTGAGAAGATAAAGGATATCGAGTTCTTACTCCTGCTCCTCCCCGTCGTCGTCGCTCAAGGCGGAGAAATCAAACTCCACCTGGGGCGCGTCTGCGCGAGGGGCGGGAGGCGAAGATTCCCTCGGGCGCTTGGCGGTCCCTGGGACTGGGGGCTGCGAAGACCCAGCCCCTGTGGTAGCCGAGGCCCGGGGAGCGGGCGGAGCCGCCGCTCCGCCCCGTGAAGACTCCTGTCGGCTCGACGCCGGCCTGCGAGGCGCCTCTGTTGTGGCCTGCTTGCGGGGCGCCTCCGTCGTGGCCTGCGCGCGGGCCGCCTCCGCTGTAGCTGGTGCGCCGGTCGCCCTCGGCACAGCTTGGCTCCCCCGGGGAGCTGCCCGGCGAGCTGGTTGTTGCCGGGGCGCCTGCGCCCTCTCTCCCGTCGCCGTCTTGCGGAGACGCTTCAGTGGAGACCGCCTAGGGCTTGCACGGGGCGGGGAGGCCTCCGACGACGAGGAGAGGTCGTCGGCATAGAGCTCCGTTGACCCGCCGGAGTCCTCGGCGGCCTCGGCGTCCTCCTCCTCCTCCTCCCCGGCTGGTTCGCTGGGCCCAGCGCCCTGCGCTGCGGCCTCCTTCCCTCCGGCGCCTCCGCTCCCCGCGGCGCCCCTGTTCCCTCCGGCGGCGCGGCTTCTCGCCGCGACCTCCGTCTGGATCCCGATGATCCCGGAGTGCCACAAGGATGGGACCCCGGCGAGCGCGTCGGGAGGCAGCTGCAGCAGCCTGCGGATCTCCGCCTCTTCGGCTTGGCAGGACGCCTCCGCAGCATCTGCCTCGTCGGGCGTGTAGCCGAACTCCCCTGCCGCTGCGGCTACAGCGGCCTCTTCAACCCGAGAAGCGATATACGCAATCTCCTGGTCGGTGGTGTCCCGCGTCAGCTCCCGGGTCTCGTTCTTGTTCTTCGCCACCTCCACAAGGTTGTCGAAGAAGTTGAGGATGTCTATCGACTTGGGCGGAATCCACGTGCGGTCCATGCCGTGCGAATCACACGCGGGCATCATAGCGCGGAGAGGATCACAAGCCGTGCTGTTGCAAAGGGGCGCCACTCCCCGGGGCCCCCTGAACCATTCCGGGTGGGCCGGGTCGTGCTTAAATAGCTCCCGGACCATCCCCTTCAGCTCCAGCGACGTGAAGTTGTAGTTGAGCCCGGGCCGCAACCTCATGATATCCGCCGAGTTGCCGTACTCCCAGGCCGGTCTTTTCCTGTCTTGGAGAGGGGCGATGCGGCGGCGGAGGAAGTCTGTGCCTACTTCTGCGACAGACAGCCTAGCGGTCCGGAGACGCAGAATCCTGATGAGGGCGACGTTGAGCTTGCCGTCGTCCGAATCCAGCTCGCTCCAGTCCCTGCCGCGCACGATGGGCGTTGTGCGCGGCGCGGTGAAGGATTGCGGCTGGTCCTCGACAATCCAGCACCATTCCGCACGCCATTCCTCCCACTTGCCGCGGAGCTCCCCCGGCAAGTAGGACTCCTTCTTGTTCAGACGGAAAACCCAAGAAATTCCTCCGGAGAGGGGGGCGCCGGTCTCTGCTCTAGGAGTGAAGAAATGCCTAAACAGAGCTACGTTTGGGTGTATTCCTATATAGTTTTCGCACATGTGTGCGAAAACCGCCATTGTGAGGATGGCGTTGGGGGTGAAGTCAAGAAGGTGGAGGCCATAGGTGTGCATTATGTCACAGAAGAACTCAGAAAAAGGAGGGCAAAGACCGCAGTGGAAGAAGGCTGCGAAGAAATAGTACCCGCCGGGGTAGTTGTCCTTGGCGGCGGCCGGATAAGCTCGGGTGCGGGGGTGCGCCGCGGTTCCCTTGGACCAGAACAAGCAATACTTGTTCCAGAGCTCCCGCGCGCCGAGCTTCGGCGGAAAGACGAGGTTCCGCTTCCGATACGCGGTGAGCCTCGCCGCTTGCTCCAATTTCTCCTTCTTGGCCTTCTCCGCCTTCGCCTTGTCGGTCTTCGGGGCCATGGCGGAGGCGGCGGAGGAAGGGGGACGAAAAGCCCGGCGACACCGGAGATGCAGACGGCGGCGGCGGAGGTGTGGAGGCGGAGCGCAAAAGGGATCTCTGGAGGAAGAAGAAGATGCAACGAAAGCGTAAGGAGGGGAACCGCTCCTGCTTCCTCTGCTTTTATGGGGAAGTGGGGGGCGTTTCGCTCTTTCCATTGAAGGAACGTGGGCACGTCCCATCCCACAACGCCGCAATCGACGCGTGCCGTTATGGGGGGACGCGGCGGATACGAAAGTGGATTCGGCGCGCCGTGGGCCGCGTGTGCCCGTGCACTGTTTTGGGCCTGGCCCAACAACGCTCGGCACCGTGTGTGGCCCAGGCCCGGGGGCTCCTGTCGGTGTACTAAGGTAGGGGTGCCTCAGTACCCCAACTTGTGCACGGGAAGTTGCAGCTTCCCGCGGCAGGGTTTACCGCGTGCTCGCCTAAGACCTTCCTGCTCCATATCAAACCATTCAAAAACAAAGTATACGAGACAGAAGATCGAGACCCCGGCAAGCGGAGCTTGCCGGGAAGGCCGTACCAGGCTCAAGGTAACATCACTCACGCAAGGCCCTGGCAAGGGGAGCTTGCCAGGAAGACTAGAAGATTACATCATAGAAGACACGCCTCGGCGCTATATGCGTCCCGGGGAGCGACAAGCTTCAGAGCCCGGCAAGCTCCCGGGCCCGGCAAGGTCAAGACCCCGGCAAGGTGCTTGCCGGGAGAGATGCGCTATGTGCCCGCGCTCCAGCTCATCGGCCCACGCGTCGCCCTTGGGCCATTCCAGGGACGCGTGGCGGATGGCTGTGCAGCCTGGGGGACACGGTGGCACTTCACGGTGGTGAAGCCATCGCCGTGGCGAACGGAGACGCAAGGACGGGAGCTTTTGGGGTCGACGGCGACGGGCATTAAATGCCCTTGTCCCCCACTGTCAAAGTAGGTGGCGACCACTGTTCGCGCACTGTAGCTCCACTATTCCCGCACTGTTACAACTACCACCTCTTTTACGTTTTTACCCCTTTCTCCTACGTTGACACCTGTCGGTGACCCCTTGCACTATAAAAGGAGGCCCATGCACAACGTGGAGGGGGTTCGGAACCCAGATCGCTCATACGCTCGGTGTAGCTGCTTCTTCAAGCTCCCGAGCTCTCCAACTCAATACACAACTAAGCAGGAGTAGGGTTTTACGCGTCTACCGCGGCCCGAACCTGGGTAAAACTGTCCGCGTGCTCGCTACGATCTGCTCTTCGTGCTCCCTCCGCCCTCGTACCGCACAGGCAAGGGGCTCCGGTCCCATAGGTGTTCATGGCGGACAGTTTCCCCCGACACTTTGAGTACATAGCTAGTATCTAGATGGCTTCTTATCTCTCTTTACATCTCAATACCAAGTTCTCCTCGGTCTTCGAGGAGATCTATTTGATGTAATCTCTTTTTGCGGTGTGTTTGTCGAGATCCGATGAATTGTGGGTTTATGATCAAGATTATCTATGAGAAATATTTGGTTCTTTTCTGAACTCTTTATATATGATTATAATATCCTTGCAAGTCTCTTCAAATCATTGGTTTGGTTTGGCCTACTAGATCTATAGTTCTTGCAATGGGAGAAGTGCTTGGCTTTGGGTTCAATCTTGCGGTGTCCTTTCCCAGTGACAATAGGGGAAACAAGGCACATATTGTATTGTTGCCATCGACGATAAAAATATGGGGTTTATATCATGTTATTTGAGTTTATCCCTCGACATCATGTCATCTTGCTTAAGGCATTACTCTGTTCTTATGAACTTAATACTCTAGATGCGTGCTGGATAGCTGTCGATGTGTGGAGTAATAGTAGTAGATGCAGAATCGTTTCGGTCTACTTGTTTCGGACGTGATGCCTATATATAATGATCATGCCTAGTTATTCTCATAAGTATTCTCTTTTCTATCAATTGCTCGACAGTAATTTGTTTACCCGCCGTAGAATACCGCTATCATGAGAGAAGCCACTAGAGAAACCTATGGCCCTCGGGTCTATTCTCAACATATCAATCTACAATCTACTTAACTTTTCCGCTTTTACTTTCTGTTCTTATATCCAAAAATATCAAAAATATCAAACTATTCTATCTATCAGATCTCACTTTCGTAAGTGATCATCAAGGGATTAACAACCCCTTGTCGCGTTGGCTGCGAAGTTCTTATTTGTTTGTGTGGGTGTGAGGGACTCGCGCGTGGTCTCCTACTAGATTGATACCTTGGTTCTCAAAAACTGAGGGAAATACTTACGCTACTGTGCTGCATCACCCTTTCCTCTTCGAGGGAATACAACGGAAGCTCGAGAAGTAGCAAGAAGAATTTCTGGCGCCATTTCCGGGGAGGCTTACGCAGAAGTCATATACCAAGTACCTATCACAAACCCTTATCCTTTGCATTACATTATTTGCCTCTTGTTTTCCTCTCCCCCACTTCACCCTTGCGGTTTTATTCGCCTTTCTCCGTCCGCCTTTCTGTTTGCTTGTGTTGCTATGCGCTCTCTATTAGCTTGCATCTTCGCTTGCTAAATTATGGATCCTCATCCACTTGCTAATCTTTCTAAGAGATCCAATTATGTTGAACCTATTGCTAGTGAGTTGAGTGCACTAGATTATCTTTATGGTGTTTTGCTTGAATTCATGAATCTAAAAATTGTGAGGAATTGTTAAAAGAAAAAGTGATTCACATAGCTCCTTAAATAAAAAGCATGATTACAATGACGTTATTATAAATTCTATTAAGTTCAATTGTGTTAATGATATGCAAAACCCTAAGCTTGGGGATGCTAGTATTGCTATGTCCACTACTTGTTGCAATGATCATGATTGGGTTGATTCTTCTTATGATCTTGGAAATTTATTTAAGCCCCATGATGAATATGAGGTTGATAATAATGTTTGCAATAATATTGAAAGTGGGTTTGGAAGAGTGTCAACTTTAGATCCAACATATTTGTAGAATGTTCAATCTTATGGTATTTTTGATAAAAGTGGGTTTGGAGAGGTCATGACTTTAGTTAATGATAATCCCACTATTTTGGACGAGTGTCAACATCTTATGCATGTGGATCGTGTTGAGAATATGTTATGTGATAGCTATATTGTTGAATTTGCTTATGATCCTACATGCAATTATTATGAGAGAGGAAAATATGGTTGTAGAAATTTTCATGTTACCAAATTATCTCTTGTTATGTTGAGATTGCTATTGTTTCTTTCTTCTTCCTTCCATATGCTAGATCTTGCTTGTCTTGCTAATTTGTTTTCCTATAAAATGCCTATGCGTAGGAAGTATGTTAGACTTAGATGTGATTTTCACATGCTATATGATGCTCTTTTTGTGCTTCAATTCTTATCTTTCGTGTTAGCATCATTGAATTATCAAGCCTATCTTAATGGCTATAAAGAATAAATATTGCATATAGCTTCTGTTTAGATGTGGTTTTGTGTTTTAATTAGTGTTTGTGCCAAGTAGAACCTTTGGGAAGACTTGTGTGAAGTTTATAGGATCTTGCTGTGGAAAACAGAATCATTAGAGCTCGCTAGAATGGTCACCAGATTTTGCTGGAGTGTGCTATTTAGTTGATTCTTTTTGCAGATGATTAATAGACAAATTCCTCACGTTTACCAATTTAATCCAATTTTTTGGAGTTACAGAAGTATGCGAAAGTTACAGATTACTACAGAGTGTTCTGTTTTTGACAGATTTTGTTTTTCGTGTGTTGTTTGCTTATTTTGATGAATCTATGAGTAGTATTGGGGAGTATGAATCATAGAGAAGTTAGAATACAGTAGGTTTAACACCAATATAAAAAAAGAATGAGTTCATTACAGTACCTTTGAGTAGTGGTTTGTTTTCTTATACTAACAGAGCTCACGAGATTTTTGTCTAAGTTTTGTGTTGTGAAGTTTTCAAGTTTTGAGTATTGCTTTGATGGACTATGGAACAAAGAGTGGCAAGAGCCTAAGCTTGGGGATGCCCAAGGCACCCCAAGGTAAAATTCAAGAAGAACCAAAAGCCTAAGTGTAATTCCCCATATGTAACACTTTCCAATAATGGCAATAAAGCTTCTCAATTTGATCCTTGTCATTATCCTTGGGGGTTCTTGTCTTTTATTTTCTATCCATTGCCATATCGATTATTATTTTTCGCATCTTTGCATTGCTCATCATCATACCATCATGGCATCATAGTTTACTTTATTGTTGTGCATGTGTGAGACCCTTGTGATGTTGTGTGTGTGTGGGTTCTAGCTAAGTCTAGCTAAACCCTAAACCCCTCCTCCTCCTTCTTCTTCTTCTTCTTCTTCTTCTTCTTCTTCTTCTTCTTCTTCTTCTTCTTCTTCTTCTTCTTCTTCTTCTTTCTTTCTTTCTTTCTTTCTTTCTTTCTTTCTTTTCAGGCCTTTTCTTTGCTCCATTGTGCATGCCACCTAGCCAAGTGCTTTAATGTTCTTTCTTCTCCTATAAATTTTTGCACCATGTGAACAACCTCTCCACCAAATATGAGCCTATTGGAAAATGATTTGGTTGGGTTTTAAAATATCAAGAGTTGAACCATATTCAAACTCCTTTTATTTTTATGCCTCTAAAAATGTCCAAGTAAATTTATTTAAATAGGGCATAAATCACTGAGCATGGGGATATTTTTCTTTTCCCCTAACTCCTCTTCTTTTATTCTGTGCTTTTCTTTTTCTTTTCTGCCTGAAGGAATAAAAGAAAAATGAAGAAAAGCAGCTCCAGCAGTGCACCTGGGCCTCCTCCTCCTTCTCTCTCCCCCAGGCCCATCTCTTCTCTTCACTCCGCACCGCAGGCCCAACTCCTCCCGCAGGCCCAGCCAGCAGGCCGCACCGTCGCGCCGTGGCTTTTTCCCCCGCGGCCCCACCTGTCTGTCTCACAGGCCGCGTCGCCGTCTTCCTCCGTCAGCAAAACATAGCAGGGCGCGCCCGCGCCGTCGTGCCGTGAACTCACGGACGTCGAGGCCGTCGCCGCCCCTTTTTAAACCCGCAGCTTGTCCTCTTCTTTCCCCTAGGGTTCCCCTTTCCCCTCGTCGCCGCCTACAGAGCCGAGTACCCCCAGATCCGTCGATCTACTCGATGCCCGAGCGCATCTGAGAGCGCGACCACGTCGCCGGCGAGCTCCTCGTCGACCGCAGCCTCGCCAACGTTGTCTATCAGCTTCCACGACGTCAACTCCTTCGTCTACGTCGACTACTCGGACCCGATCGCCTCCATGATGAGCTCTTCTTCCTCTCCGGTGGCCGTAGGTGTTCGAGACACGCCGTCGTTGACTCCGTCTACGACTAGGCCAGCCGAGCACACCGCCGTGCTCGCGGTGAGCTCCTCTCTCTCCCCGTACCTTTTTCCCCTTCCTACGCGTCCTCTAGGCCCCAGTTCTCCAAGCGCCCGAGCGCATCGCCGTCGGACCTCGTCTCCGGCGAGTGTTCTGACCCCTCTGGTGCCTCGCTAGCTGTTCGTTCGCTTCGTCTCGTCGTATAGAAGCTGCCTGTCTAGTCAGTGCTCCGTCTAGGCCTCTGCATCACCTCGTCGTTGCTCCGCCGCCGCCGTTTTGCCGTTGCTCGCGCCGGCGTTGTAGTGCTCTGTAGGTGCTGCTAGCGTGCTGGATGGATGCGGAACTTCTCCAGGAGCATCTCGCACCCCTCCGCCGTGTTGTTTGGTCACCGGACCAGCTCCGACGAGCAGCTCCGATGAGGTCAGCGCTTCCCCTGCTTTCTGCTTTCTACTGTTTAGTCTTTAGATAAACTTCCTGCTATCTGTCGTGAAACTTTCAGTAGCGCAGTGGTTCGTCTTCTCGTCAGATAGCAAGTGGTCGTGGGTTCGATTCCTTGCAGGCGCAATGGGTTTCCCCCCTTTTTGCATTTTCGCGAGAGGCTGATAGGTAGGTCCCACCTGCCAACCTCACAGCGCCGTCTCCACCCCCGCGCGCACCCACGTTGCCATCTCAGCCCTGCCGGAACCCCTTGTCAGTGCCTTGGGGTAGCAAGCCCTGGGTCACTCTGGCCCTTGCGCATTTTCTGTTTTGTTTTCCTTTTCTTTTCTGTTTTTCTTGTTTTTTTTTAATATCTGCATAAATATGTTTCTGATGAATATGAGTTATATATGAAAAGTGCTTAGAATTTTATGTAGATTATGAAAATGTTGTTTGTTGCCATGTTTAAAAACATTTAAATGCTGTTTGAATTTAAACTTGTTTTAAATATGCTTAAACTTGTAAAAATCATAACTAAATATCTACGACTCCAAATTTAACAAACTTTACATGCATTTGGGGTGGAAAAATGTGTAGAATATTTTGGTGCTGTTGTTTAGCATGTTTGGCAACTCTATCAGAGAAGTTTTCAGATCTGTCCCAAATGAAAATAAATTAATATGGGAGTTTCTGGATATTGTTGTTATTTAATTCCAGCCCATTTAAATGTGCTAGCATGTTGCTGTTATGTTAGTTGCACCCTTGCCATGTTATGGAGTACGAGGTTTCTACCGAGGTTGAGTGTGAGGAGCAAGGTTACGTTCCCTCCGAGGAATCAACATGCAAGATGACCTTACCCAGATATCACTACTATCTTTGCCTATGCTAGATGTCTCGCTCTTTAGCTTATTGCCTCGATGCCTATGTCTGTTTGTCAGCCTCCTATTGTTGCCATGAAACTCTCTAACCACCCAACCTAGCAAACCTTTGATTGGCTACGTAAGCTTCGCTCAGCACATCTTATAGCGTTGTTAGTTGCAGGAGAACATTTGAAGATTCTTGCTTCACGTTGAAGTTATGGTTGGGATATCACAATATATAATCTGTTAAACTAAATCATCTATATATTTGGCAATGGGTGGAAGGCTAAGCCTTTGCTTGGTGTTTTGTTCCACTCATGCCACCCTAGGAACCATTTAAACCGGTGTTATGTTCCTTGATTTTGCGTCCCTAACAAGGTTGGGGTTTATGGGCCCCCCTTGATAACCCACTTAGCGCTAAAGCTTTTCCAGCAAGGCCCAACATTTGTGTTACATTTGCCTAATAACTAAAACTTGCATAGGGAGTTATAAACCCAACTTCTTAATCAACAACCCGGGCCAGTGCTCCACATGAGTGTTGGTCCAAACTGGGGGTCCTGCAGGGCCACCTTGGGGAAACCTGAGGGCTGGTATAAACCTGTAGCATCACCCATCCGGTCGTGGCCTGAGACGAGATATGCACGGCTACTATCAGGGTGTCGGCACGCCGGGTGGTCTTGCTGGATTAGTTTTACCTTTATCGGAATATCTTGAGCATGGGATTCCGAGAATACTCGGGTCTTCCCACCTTGGAGTTGCGACTCTGCAGATCGTGAGCTTGTGATGGGCTAAGTTGGGACACCCCTGCAGGGTTTGATCTTTTGAAATCCGTGCCCGCGGTTATGTGGCAGATGGGAATTTGTTAATATCCGGTTGTAGAAAACTTGACACCATGTTCTTGATACACTAACAGCGTGAGTAACCGTGACGGTCGCTTTCCGAAGGGGTTCGGGAAGTGAACACGGTGGGGTTATGTTTGACGTGCTTAGTTAGGATCACTTCATGATCACTTTGGCGATCGTTGGCACTTTCTCTTCTCGCTCTAAACACGTAAGCTAGTGCTAGTGCTGCTGCAACCTTGTTTTCAGCCTTGTTCCACACCCAAGGCTTGATAGTATTGCTACCCGGGAACGGGATTGCTGAGTCCTCCGTGGCTCACAGATTCAACTCAACACCAGATGCAGGTACCCTTGAGAACTACACAGCTGGTGGTTCAGAGTTGTATTGGGAGTTCGATGAAGAACGTGGGCGATACTACGTGTCTTACCCAGAGGATCAGTAGGGCTCTTACTAGGATGATCGAGACCTTGTGTTGCTTTATTTATGGTATCTTTCTT
Organism: Secale cereale; assembly: GCA_902687465.1. Lineage (NCBI taxonomy): Eukaryota > Viridiplantae > Streptophyta > Magnoliopsida > Poales > Poaceae > Secale > Secale cereale. Next base: position 318,664,501 of record LR738714.1, read on the forward strand.
TTTGATCTTCGTCCGTAGTCGGACTGTGATGTTATTTGGATGATGAATGTTTATGTAATGCATTGTGTGATGTGGTGAGTGTAACACAACTACTCTTTTACATTTTCATCCCCTCTTTTACATGAGTTGTGCAAAGATACCATACTTGAGATCATTCTAGTATGTTCTTATACCTTTAAGTCATGCCTCTACACGTGGGAGGTATAGTCACATACTGGGCATTACAAGTTGGTAATCAGAGCCTTCTCCGACCTAGGAGCCCCATAAATTGATCGAATCATTGACGGTTGAGTCTAGGGACACACATGAAAATGTTTTGAGTCCTATATATATCGGAGAGTAGGATTTCTTTTACTCCTCATCCCTTTATCACTCTGGTGAGGACTCCTGACGATGTTCTATCTCTTCTACTCTCAAAAATTCACTAAATTGTTTTTTAGGATCACGCGAGTATTGTTTGGATTGTTCCGATGTCTTTGTGACGAGAACATTGTTCTCGGTGCCTCGTGTCATTTAGGGGTTGTGGCAGTGTCCCGGGGAGTTGAGCTCCGAGGTGTTGTCGTCACAAATCTATCGCAGCAGTTCTAGAATACTTAAGACGACCGACATCGAAAACTCTTCTATGCGGTTAGTGGTAAGATAACCCCGACATCACCCAGTACTGGGGAGGTAGTTCGGGAGTATTTCCATAGCTTGTATAGCAGATGCGTTTCGAAGGTCCGAGGTAAACTGTTTCCGAAAATAACTGGTTATGTGTTGAAGGATGGATACAGCTGGATATAGGATTAGAGTTGAGTGCGCGGTGCTTCCCCTGTATCCCCAACACCCGATTGCATAACCGGAAACCTTCGGAAATTAATAGGTGGGTTCATCTAGTAGCTCGTAGGCATTCTTCCAACGAATGCATGATATGGAGTTCGGGGTTCAACATTGAGTGAAGTGGTTTTATGGGCGTTGTTCCAATTGGGAGTTGCATCTTAAAGGGTCCTTGGCTATGCTGATCCGGGGATTGCAAAACCCTTTTGTAATACGTTCCATGAGCTTTCAGCACGAACATGTGGAACGAAGCTTCTATCTTGTATTTGTTCTATCTGCTCCTTGTTGTTTTTATTTACCTTTTGTTCTCCCAAGTGGCTTCTCGAGAAGATTGTTGTACCATTAAACTGTGGAATACATTCGTTCATTTTGTTCGAATGTTCTTGTGAAGACTTATGTTGCAATTCTATCCGTTGATTCAGCTTATATATTTCAATCAATGGCTAATAGTTGTCATCTCATTCATGATGGCTCCTAAAAGGGTTCCCAACGCTAACCTAGAGGGTGAAGAAGTTCCTGATCGTCCTCCTTCCCCTCCTCCTCCGTCTGAGGCCTGGAGAGCAATTATGCAAGCGACCAACCAGAACACCCAGATGCTTATGCAAATGATGCAGAACATTCAAGCCAACCAAGCAAATCAAGGTGTTCATGGGAACCGAGGCCAAGGCAATTTGTTCAATCAACCTCACTTTGCAACCCTCAACCAATTCCTAGCAAACCAACCGAAGTCTTTCAGTTACTGTGTGGATCTGCTAGATGCTGAGGACTGGATCACAGACATCAAGAAGCACTTTGAATGAAGTAACGTGAGACCTGAGGATTATGTCAAGTTAGCCACCTTCCAACTAAAGGACCAAGCTGTTGATTGGTGGCAACAGTATAAAGATTCCAGAGGTGGACGTGAAATCTCGTGGACTGACTTCTGCAAGGATTTCCGCTATCACCACATTCCAACTAGTTTCATTGAAGGCATGCGTGAGCAATTCCGCAACCTGAAGCAAGGCACCATGTCCGTCTATCAATACAATGTCAAGTTCCTGAATCTCGCTCGCTATGCCAAGCAAGACAACCCAGATGCCAAGAGCAAGATTTATCAGTTCTGTGGTGGTCTGAAGGATGAACTCCAACTAGCTCTCACCTTGTTCGAGCCGGATGAATTTGATCAATTTTATAACATGGCTCTTAAGCAAGAGGCAGCCCAGCTCAAGGTTGAAGCTTCCAAAAAGAGGATCGGAGATGTTGTTCACTCCTCCTCTTCTTCCCAAGTGGTTGCAAAGCAGCAGAAGTTCTGGATTCCGCCTCCTCCAGTGCTCCGCCCTCCAAACAACAACAACAAGCACTTAGGTGGCCGTGGTTTCTCCCACCCACCCAACCCAAGCAATCAGTCCAAGACTCAGTTTCAAGCTTCGACTCAAGTGGTCCTTATCACCGTCCTCTCTTAGAAGTGGTTTGCAACAAGTGCACTCAGAAGGGTCAGTATGCTAACAAGTGTCCCAACCCAAGGCGCCTTCCGCCTCCTCCACCTGTCAGCACTGCTATTGTCAAGCACAATCCCAAGACAACAAGAGTGAATCTGATGAATGCAGCCCAAGTAGAGAATTCTTCAAATGTGATACTTGGTAACCTTCCAGTTAACTCTATTCCTGCAAAAGTCTTGTTTGATTCGGGTGCATCATGTTCTTTCATGGCTCAACCTTTTGCATCCAAGCACAATGTTGAAATCAAAAGTTTACCAAGGGAGTTATCAGTTATTTCTCCGGGGAGACGAATGCATTCTAGTGTGTTTGCTCCGGATATATCCATTCATGTGGGTGATTACAGTTTTCTGGTTTCTCCGGTTATTCTCGGCAACTCCGACATTGATCTTATTCTTGGGATGGATTGGCTCTCCAAGCATGATGCAAACATTGATTGTGCAAATAAGAAGTCAAGCATGCCGGGAGGTCTTGCTGGATTAGTTTTGCCTTTGTCGGAATATCTTGAGCACGGGATTCCGAGAATACTCGGGTCTTCCCACCTTGGAGTTGCGACTCCGTAGATTGTGAGCTTGTAATGGGCTAAGTTGGGACACCCTTGCAGGGTTTGATCTTTCGAAAGCCGTGCCCGCGGTTATGTGGCAGATGGGAATTTGTTAATATCCGGTTGTAGAAAACTTGACACCATGTTCTTAATACACTACCAGCGTGAGTAACCGTGACGGTCGCTTTCCGAAGGGGTTCGGGAAGTTAACACGATGGGGTTAAGTTTGACGTGCTTAGTTAGGATCACTTCGTGATCACTTTGACGACCGTTGGCACTTTCTCTTCTCGCTCTAAACACGTAAGCTAGTGCTAGTGCTACTGCAACCTTGTTTTCAGCCTTGTTCCACACCCAAGGCTTGATAGTATTGCTACCCGGGAACGGGATTGTTGAGTCCTCCGTGGCTCACAGATTCAACTCAACACCAAATGCAGGTACCGTTGAGAATTACACAGCTGGTGGTTCAGAGTTGTATTGGGAGTTCGAAGAATAACGTGGGCGATACTACGTGTCTTACCCAGAGGATCAGTAGGGCTCTTACTAGGATGATCGGGACCTTGTGTTGCTTTATTTATGGTATCTTTCTTTTGGATCTTCATCCGTAGTCGGACTATCATGTTATTTGGATGATGAATGTTTATGTAATGCATTGTGTGACGTGGCGAGTGTAAGCCAACTACTCTTTTACATTTTCATCCCCTCTTTTACATGAGTTGTGCAAAGATACCATACTTGAGATCATTCTAGTATGTGATTATACCTTTAAATCGTGCCTCGACACGTGGGAGGTATAGTCACATACTGAGCATTACACTAAGCTTGGGGATGCCCCGGGAAGGCATCCCCTCTTTCGTCTTCATCTATCGGTAACTATACTCGGAGCTATATTTTTATTCACCACAAGATATGTGTTTTACTTGGAGCGTCATGTATCATCAGAGTCTTTGCTTGTTAGTTTGCCACAATCATCCTTGCTGGACACACCTTTTTGAGAGAGATAAATATGGCCTAGGAATTGTTAGAACACTCTATGTGCTTCACTCATATCTTTTGAGTTGAATAGTTTTTGCTCTAGTGCTTCACTTATATCTTTTAGATGACGGTGGTAATTATATTTTGTAGAAATTGTTGATCTCTCATGCTTCTCTTATATCCTTTTGAGAGTCTATTAAAACAGCATGGTAATGTGCTTTGGCTATAAAACTAGCCTTCACATGATAGGCATACAAGATCAATGTAGTAAAAACTTTCATTCTAAGTGCATTGAATATGAAGAAAAGTTGGATGCTTGATAATTGTTTTGAGATATGAGGATAGTGATATTAGAGTCATGCTATTGGAGTTATTATGGAATTGATAAATACTTGTGTTAAAGTCAGTGATTCCCGTAGCATGCACGTATGGTGAACCGCTATGTGACGAAGTTAGAGCATGAGATATTTGTAGAGTATCATCCTTTGTGTGGAGGTCGGGGGCACGTGATGGTTAACTCCTACCAACCTCCCCCCTAGGAGCATGCGTTGATTGCTTTGTTTTGATGACTCGTAAATTTTTGCAATAAGTATATGAGTTCTTATGACTAATGTTGAGTCCATGGATTATACGCACTCTCACCCTTCCACTATTGCTAGCCTCTCTTGTACCGTGCAACTTTCGTTGGTACCATACACCCACTATATAACCTTCCTCAAAACAGCCACCATATATCTTCCTCAAAACAACCACCATACCTACCTATCATGGCATTTCCATAGCCATTCCGAGATATATTGCCATGCAACTTTCCACCGTTCCGTTCATATGACACGCTTCATATTGTCATATTGTCATGCATGATCATTTAGTTGACATCGTATTTGTGGCAAAGCCACCATGCATAACTTTTCATACATGTCACTCTTGATTCATTGCACATCCCGGTACACCGCCGGAGGCATTCATATAGAGTCATACTTTGTTCTAGTATCGAGTTGTAATATCGAGTTGTAAATCAATAAAAGTGTGATGATCATCATTATTAGAGCATTGTCCCATGTGAGGAAAGGCCAAAAAAAAAGATGGCCCAAAAATATATAGAGATGGGGCAAAATAAAAAAAAACCCTCCAAAAAAATGAGAGAAAATAGAGAAGGGACAATGCTACTATCCTTTTCCACACTTTTGCTTCAAAGTAGCACCATGTTGTTCATGATAGGGAGTCTCATGTTTAGTCACTTTCATATACTAGTGGGAATTTTCATTATAGAACTTGGCGTGTATATTCCAACGATGGGCTTCCTCAAATGCCCTAGGTCTTTGTGAGCAAGCAAGTTGGATGCACACCCACTTAGTTTCTTTTGTTGAGCTTTCATACATATTTAGCTCAAGTGCATCCGTTGCATGGCAATCCCTACTCACTCACATTGATATCTATTGATGGGCATATCCATAGCCCATTGATATGCCTAGTCAATGTGAGACTATCTCCCTCCTTTTTGTTTTCTCCACAACCACCACTCCATTCCACATAGTGCTATATGCATGGCTCACGCTTATGTATTGCGTGAAAGTTGAAAGGTTTGAAAGAATAGAGTATGAAAACAATTGCTTGGCTGAAACCGGGGTTGTGCATGATATGGATATTTTGTGTGATGAAGAGGGAGCATAGCCAGACTATATGATTTTGAAGGGATAACTTTCTTTAGCCATAGTATTTTGAGAAGACATGATTGCTTTGTTAGTATTATTATTTCTTATGTCAATATAGACTTTTGTCTTGAATCTTTCAGATCTGAACATTCATGCCACAATTACGAGAATTACATTGAAAATTATGTTGGTTAGCATTCCACATCAAAAATTCTGTTTTTATCATTTACTTACTCGAGGACGAGCAGGAATTAAGCTTGGGGATGCTTGATACGTCTCCAATGTATTTATAATTTTTTATTGTTCCATGCTATTATTTATGATGTTTTGAATGTTTAATGGGCTTTGTTATACACTTTTATATTATTTTTGGGCCTAACCAATTAACCCAAAGGTCCAGTCCAGATTGTAGTTTTTTTTGCCTATTTCAGGGTTTTACAGAAAAGGAATATCAAACAGAGTCCAAACAGAATGAAACTTCGGGAGAGATATTTTTGGAGCAAAATATGCACGGGAGACTTGAGAACCACGGAGTAGGGCACATGTGGCGTCCACGAGGGTGGGGGCCGCCCCCCATAGGGCGCGCCGCCTGCCTTGTGGGCCCCACGTCTGGCCCCCGGTGCCCTCCTTCTTCCTATATATACCTACGTACACCGAAACCATCAGAACAATAGAGAAAACCCAAGTTCCACCGCCGCAACCTTCTGTTCCCGTGAGATCTCATCTTGGGGCCTGTTCGGGAGCTCCGTCGGAGGGGGGATCTACCATGAAGTACTTATACATAATCATCATCGCCTCACCATGATTTGTGAGTAGTTTACCACAGACCTTCGGGTACATAGCTAGTATCTATATGGCTTCTTCTCTCTCTTTGTATCTCAATACCAAGTTCTCCTCGGTCTTCGAGGAGATCTATTCGATGTAATCTCTTTTTGCTGTGTGTTTGTCGAGATCCGATGAATTGTGGGTTTATGATCAAGATTATCTATGAGAAATATTTGGTTCTTTTCTGAACTCTTTATGTATGATTATAATATCCTTGCAAGTCTCTTCGAATTATTGGTTTGGTTTGGCCTACTAGATCTATAGTTCTTGCAATGGGAGAAGTACTTGGCTTTGGGTTCAATCTTGCGGTGTCCTTTCCCAGTGACAGTAGGCGCGGCAAGGCACGTATTGTATTGTTGCCATCGAGGATAAAAAGATGGGGTTTATATCATGTTATTTGAGTTTATCCCTCTACATCATGTCATCTTGCTTAAGGCGTTACTCTGTGCTTATGAACTTAATACTCTAGATGCATGCTGGATAGCGGTCGATGTGTGGAGTAATAGTAGTAGATGCAGAATCATTTCAGTCTACTTGTTTCGGACGTGATGCCCATATATAATGATCATGCCTAGATATTCTCATAAGTATTCTCTTTTCTATCAATTGCTTGACAGTAATTTGTTTACCCGCCGTAGAATACCGCTATCAAGAGAGAAGCCACTAGAGAAACCTATGGCCCCCGGGTCTATTCTCAACATATCAATCTACAATCTACTTTACTTTTCCGCTTTTACTTTCTGTTCTTATATCCAAAAATATCAAAAATATCAAACTATCCTATCTATCGATCCCACTTTCGTAAGTGACCATAAAGGGATTGACAACCCCTTATCGTGTTGGCTGCGAAGTTCTTATTTGTTTGTGCAGGTGCGAGGGACTCGCGCGTGGTCTCCTACTGGATTGATACCTTGGTTCTCAAAAACTAAGGGAAATACTTACGCAACTGTGTTGCGTCACCCTTTCCTCTTCGAGGGAATACAACGCAAGCTCGAGAAGTAGCAGGTTGGTGTAGCTGAAGATGCTCGACGCAGACGTTGTTCCTTACGTGCCGCCTGGCTCCGGCACCTCGCGAGGCTCCGGGGTTCCCCAGATCTCGCGGAGGGCCGAGTCCAACTCCGCACGGATCAGCTTGTGCATGTCCTCGCGAGTCGCCAGGGCTTCCTGCATGTGGCGCTAGTACAGGGCCGCCTGGTTCGGCAGGCCGAAGGGCATGCGTACATAGTTGCGAGGGGGACCCTGGCACCGGCCCACCTGGGAAGGCCAGTAGAGCTCCTGAGATGTGATCCTGTTGAGTGCAGGGACATTGACGCAGACGCGCAGCCCGTCTCATAAGCCTGGACCGACAGCTGCCCTCAAAGGAGGCAGGCGATGCTCGCCTCGCATGGCTCTCTGCTCCTGTAGGTCTTCAACGGTCTGACTGATGAACTCTTGAGCGCTTGGTGCATCACGCCTTGAGGCCTCTGGAGGAAAGTGTGTGGCGAAGCACTCCTCCACATGGTGCCCGAGCGCCTCACTCGTGACATTGGCTAAGTCCGAGGACCTCCAGAGGAGAGCCCCCAAGCCCAGCCTGAGGAAGGCACTGGGCGCGCCTTCCTATGCGAGAGGGAGGAGGCCCCTCTCTAGGTGCAGGCCCCGAGGTGCTGCCACCCTGTGCCACATCACCATGAGGCTCCAGGGAGAGCAACTTCTTCTTCTTCTTGGGTACGACCTCAGGAGGATAGATGATGATGTTGTTGTCTAGATCCTCGACTGCTGCCGCCTGGTAGGCACGCTCGAGTGAGCACACTGCATCCTTCTCCTCACAGGTGATCGTGATGACGCCGCCGCTCCCCGGCATCTTGAGAACATTGTAGCCGTGGTGAGTCACTGCCATGAAGTTGGCCAGGGCTGGGTACCCGAGGATGGCATTGTAATGCAGGTGGATATGGGCAACATCAAAGTCGATGAGCTCAATGTGGTAGTTGTCGCGTTTGCCGAAGGTTACAGGTAGGCGGACCTGCCCTACGGGGGCGGTGGAGCCGTTAGTCACTCCGGAGAAGGGCTCGGTAGGCAGCAGTTGATCGTAGGGTACTTGGAGGCTCTCGAATGTCTCGATGGACAGGATGTTGAGCTCTGCGCCACAGGTCGATGAGGGTCTTGGTAACTTGGACATTGCTGATGACGGGTGAACAAAGCATCGGGAGTGCGCCAGCCGTAGCTGTGCCTTGAGCTGGTATGTTGAACTGAAGGTGATGGGGCATCTGGACCACGTGAGAGGGCGAGTAGCCTCGAGCTTGGGGAGAGCCGCGTTTACTTCACGGGCGAATTTCCTAAAGAGGCGCTGAGAAGCCGAGGCCTATGCTCCTCCCAAGATGCAAGCGATGGCACACGGCTCCTGGAAGCCCCTAGCCCCCTCGTCTTGGTCCTCGTTTCTCCTTGGCGATGGCAGAGGTGGTAGGCCAGCCCTGCCCTGAGGATGGTGCTCCTGGGGCTGGTCCCTCCAGGCATCCTCGCGGGGCTGGCCGTGCCAACGGTCCTCCCGAGGCTGATCACACCACTCCTGGCGGGGGCCGCGGTCGTCCCAGCGTCCCCCGGTCCGACTTCCCCCGCGGCTATAGCCACTGTTGCCGCGCTCGAGGCATTGGATGCTGCGTCTTTTGTGGAGGGCCCTGAGCTCTTGACAGTCATGAGTGTTGTGCCTGTGCATGTTATGGAAGGCGCAAAATGCTCGGCCGTTCTTGGGTGGCTCTGTGTAGTCGCGGCCGCGCTTCATTTCCGGTTTGGCTACAAGCACTGCCGCTCCCTTGCGCTTTACGTCGTTGCTTTTGCCATTCTTGTCTTCGGGTTCAACGGCGGGGAGCTCGACAAGTGAGAGGCGCCCCTCCTCGGCCCTTGCGCACTTGGTCGCGAGGTTGAACAGCTCCAAGGACATGCACAAATCTTCATGGAAGGCGAGCTCCTCTTTCATCTTGACGTCGCGGACGCCATCAGAGAACGCCGAAATGATGGCCTCGTCCGTGACCTTGGGGATCTTGACGCGGACGCTGTTGAAGCATTGGATGAACTTCTGTAGGGTTTCTCCTGGTTGTTGTTTGATACGCCGCAGGTCACCCGTGGCCGGGGGATGGTCTTGGGTGCCCTGGAAGTTGGCAATGAACCGCTCGCGCATCTCACTCCAGGTGGAGATCGATCCTGCGGGCAGGTTCAACAGCCATGAGCGTGCACCATCCTTGAGGGCCATGGGGAACCAGTTCGCCACGATCTTCTTGTTGCCACCAGACGACTCGATGCTCAGCTCGTAGAGCTGCAGGAACTCTGCATGGTCGGGGGTGCCATCATAGTGTGGATGCAGGTTGGGCTTGAATTTCCCAGGCCAGTTGACATTGCGCAGCTCGGGGGCGAGGGCCTTGCAGCCTGTTATCGACATCAGAGCTTGTTGGGGAGGTGGAAATTGATCTCGGTCCTCACGCGCTACCACAATGGGGGGTGCGCGGTTTCAGCGCAGCGCTGGAGGGAGTGCGGGCGCTCCTCCGCGGGGCCGCTGGATCTCTTGGCAGCTTCCTTCTTCGTGCACTAGCACCGCGCGTGGGCGGTCACGCCATGGGGCCACGTGCCTTGGGTCTTGGACGACGCCTTGACGCGGGGGTAGCTGTGGAGCTTCGTGGGTCTCGTCGTCCTCATGGGGAGGCAGACGAGGCAGGAAGAGGGACGGCGCTGGAGAGCCCCCAGCGGCGCCGACGAGCTCGGCAATGCGGTCAAGCCATTTTTCGTAGAAGTCATCGATGGGGCGGTAGCGTAGGAGCTCGCGTGCCATGAGCAACTGCTACCTCTGGAGCTTGCGTTGTATTCCCTCGAAGAGGAAAGGGAGATGCAGCACAGTAGCGTAAGTATTTCCCTCGTTTTTGAGAACCAAGGTATCAATCCAGTAGGAGACCACGCGCCAGTCCCTCGCACCCACACAAACAAATAAGAACTTCGCAGCCAACGCGATAAGGGGTTGTCAATCCCTTTACGGTCAGTTATGAGAGTGAGATCTGATAGAGATGATAAGATAATATTTTTGGTATTTTTGATATAGAAACAAAAAGTAAAGAAAGCAAATAAACAACGGTGACAGAAATTGGCTAGTTGACGGGGAAGTAATATGATAAAGATAGACCCGGGGGCCATAGTTTTCTCTAGTGGCTTCTCTCATGATAGCGGTATTCTACGGCGGGTAAACAAATTACTGTCGAGCAATTGATAGAAAAGCAAATAATTATGAGACTATCTAGGCATGATCATTGTATATAGGCATCACATCCGAGACAAGTAGACTGAAACGATTCTGCATCTACTACTATTACTCCACACATCGACCGCTATCCAGCATGCATCTAGTGTATTGAGTTCATACTCATTTATCGGTAACTTTACTTAAGGCTATATTTTTATTCACCACATGATATGTGTTTTGCTTTGAGCTTCTTGTATGATATGGGTTTTTGCTTTTTAGTTTGCCACAATCATCCTTGATGTACACACCTTTTGAGAGGGACACACTTGAATCGTGATTTATTGGAATACTCTATGTGCTTCACTTATATCTTTTGAAATAGGCGATTTCGCTCTAGTGCTTCACTTATATCTTTTGAGATAGGCAATTTCGCTCTAGTGCTTCACTTATATGTTTTTAGAGCACGGTGGTGGTTTTATTTTATAGAAATTGTTGAACTCTCTTGCTTCACTTATATTATTTTGAGAGTCTTTAAAACAGCATGGTAATTTGCTTGGGTTATGAATCTAGTCATAAATGATTGGCATCCAAGGGAGCTTTAATAAAAACTTTCATATATAGAGCATTGAATACTATGAAAAGTTTGATTCCTTATAATTGTTTTGAGATGTTAAGATGGTAATATTAGAGTCATGCTAGTGGTAGTTTGTGAGGTTAAAGAAATAATTGTGTTAAGGTTTGTGATTCCCGTAGCATGCACGTATGGTCTCCTAACTATGTAACCAAATTGGTGCGCATTGTATCTTGATTGTTAATCTTTGCGTGGAGGTTGACGACGAGCGATGGTTAACTCCTACCATCCCCCCCCTAGGAGCATGTGTTGTAGTAATTTTCATCGAGGGCTAATACAGTTTTCGCAATAAGTATATGAGTTCTTCATATCTAATGTTGAGTCCATGGATTATACGCACTCTCACCCTTCCACCTTGCTAGCCACTCTAGTGACGCGCAACTTTCGCCGGTGCATCAAACCACCTAATAGCCTTCCTCCAAACATCCACCATACCTACCTATTATGGCATTTCCATAGCCATTCCGAGGTATATAGGCATGTAACTCCACCGTTCCGTTTGTTATGAGACGCACCATCATTGTCATATTGCTTTGCATGATCATGTAGTTGGCATAGTATTTGTGGCAAAGCCACCGTTCATAGTTTTTTATACATGTCACTCTTGATCATTGCACATCCCGGTATACCGCCGGAGGCATTCATATAGAGTCATATTTTGTTCTAGTATCGAGTTGTAATATCGAGTTATAAGTAAAAAAAAGTGTGTTGATCATTATTAGAGCATTGTCCCATGTGATATTATAAATAAAAGAGGCCAAAGAAGCCGAAATAAATTAGAGAGGCCTAAGAATCCCACAAAAAAGAGGCCAAAGAGCCCAAACAAATAAATGAGATAAAAAGAGAGAATGGACAATGCTACTATATTTTTCAACACTTGTGCTTCAGAATAGCACCATGATCTTCATGAGAGAGAGTTTCCTTTGTTATCACTTTCATATACTATTGGGAATTTTTCGTTATAGAACTTGGCCTGTATATTCCAACAATGAGCTTCCTCAGATGACCTAGGTCTTCATGAGCAAGAAAGTTGGATGCACACCCACTTAGTTTTCTTTTTGAGCTTTGATACACTTATTGCTCTAGTGCATCTGTTACATTGCAATCCCTACTCACTCGCATTGATATCTATTGATGGACATCTCCATAGTCCATTGATTTGCCTAGTTGATGTGAGACTTTCTCGCTCTTTTGTCTACCACCACCTTCTATTCCACCCATAGTGCTATGTCCATGGCTCACGCTCATGTATTGCATGTAGAGTTGATTTTTTTTAAGAAAGTAAAGTATGAAAGAATTGATTGGCTGACACTGGGATGGGCTTGATTTATACTTTGTGTTAATAAGAGGGATCATAAAAGATTATAGGATTTTGTAGGGATAACTATCTTTAGCCATGTTATTTTTGAAGCTTAGTAGATTGCTTTTAGTATGCTCGAAGTATTACTGTTTTAATATTGATAGACTTTTATTTTGAGTCTTATGGATTTGAACATTCATGCCAAAATAAAGTAGAATTACATTGATAAATATGTTAGGTAGCATTCCACATCAATTTTTTTGTTTTTATCATTTACCTACTCGAGGACGAGCAGGAATTAAGCATGGGGATGCTTGATACGTCTCCAACGTATCTATAATTTTTTATTGTTCCATGGTATTATATTATCTATTTTGGATGTTTTATATGAATTAATATGATATTTTATATTATTTTTGGGACTAACTTATTAACCTAGAGCCCAATCCCAGTTTATGTTTTCCTTGTTTTTGAGTTTCGCAGAAAAGAAATATCAAATGGAGTCCAACGAAATGAAACCTTCACGGTGATTTTTCTTGGACCTGAAGACACCCCGAAGACTTGAGAACCAAGTTAGAAGAGCCATGAGGCGGCGACAATGGGGGAGGGCGCGCCCCCACACTTGTGGGCCCTCGCATCTCCCCTCACCAACCTCCTTCGCCTATATATTCAGATATATTCCAGAAACCCTAGAGGGGGCATCGAAACCACTTTTCCACCACCATAACCTTCTGTCTCCGCGAGATCCCATCTGGAGGCCTTTTCCGGTACTCTGTCAGAGGGGGTTCAACCATGGAGGGCATCTACATCAACAACATTGCCCTTCCGATGAAGCATGAGTAGTTTACCACAGACCTACGGGTCCATAGCTAGTAGGTAGACGGCTTATTCTCTCTCTTTGATTCGCAATACCATGTTCTCCTCGATGTTCTTGGAGATCTATCCGATGTAATCATATTTTGCAGTGAGTTTGTCGAGATTCGTTGAATTGTAGATTTATGATCAACTTATCTTTGAATATTATTTGAATCTTCTCTGAATTCTTATATGCATGATTTGATAACTTAGTAATTCCCTTCGAATTATTGGTTTGGTTTGGCCAACTAGATTGTTTTTTCTTGCAATGGGAGAAGAGCTTTGCTTTGGGTTCAATCGTGTGGTGACCTCACCCAGTGATAGAAGGGGTGATGACGCACGTATTTTATTGTTGCCATCGAGGATAACAAGATGGGGTTTTCATCATATTGCTTGAGTTAATTCCGCTACATCATGTCATCTTACTTAAAGCGTTACTCTTTTCTTCGTGAACTGAATACGCTAGATGCAGGCAGGAGTCAGTCGATGTGCGGAGTAATAGAAGTAGACGCAGGAAGCAGTCGATCAATGTGTGGATTAATAGTAGTAGATGCAGGCAGGAGTCAGTCTACTTGACACGGACGTGATGCCTATATTGCATAATCATTGCCTTAGATATCTTCATAACTTTTCTCTTTTCTATCAATTGCTCGACAATAATTTGTCCACCCACCGTTTTATTTTCTATCAAGAGAGAAGCCTCTAGTGAAACCTATGGCTCCCGAGTCTATTTTCCATCATATTAGTTTCTGATCTACTATTTTTCAATCGTTTACTTTCCAATCTATAAACCAAAAACCCAAAAATATTTTATCTTTTATTTATGTATCTCTATCAGATCTCACTTTTGCAAGTAACCGTGAAAGGATTGGCAACCCCTTTATTGCGTCAGGTACATGTTGTTTGATTGTTTGTGGAGGTATTGGTGATTTGTGCATTGTCTCCTACTCGATTGATACCTTGGTTCTCAAACTGAGGGAAATACTTTTCTCTACTTTGTTGTATCATCCTTTCCTATTCAAGGGAAAAACCAACGCAAGCTCAAGAAGTAGCACTGCATCGGAAACTACTGAGGAAAACCCTGTCGGGACGCATCCACGCCAAAATAACTATGAAGGTCCAGCCCCTACAACCATTGCGGTCTCCTACTCGACTGATACCCTGGTTCTCAAACTGAGGGAAATACTTCTCTCTACTTTGTTGTATCATCCTTTCCTATTCAAGGTAAAAACCAACGCAAGCTCAAGAAGTAGCACTGCATCGGAAACTACTGAGGAAAACCCTGTCGGGACGAATCCACGCCACAATAACTATGAAGGTCCAGCCCCTACAACCATTGTGGCGATATGATGCTGGCAGTCAACCTGAAAGTGCACAGAGGCTAATCGTACGAGCACTATATAGATAAAACTCGGGAGGAATTAACACGTAATCTGGATTAAACAAGAGTTTCAAGCCCCACATGAGGCACAAACAGGACGATGCCTAAACAAAGGTCATCCATCATTTGTTCTGATTACAGGCCAACACGGTGGCGTGAACAGTTCAGCGCCGAGCCTGGCCGCTTCGTGAATTCGCGGGAATGCTAAGGACCTTGTCGGCAAGAGGAGCCGCCTACTTCTCGGTAGCAGAGACGTCTACGCTCAGCGGCAGCTTCCTGAAGCCATCATTGAGATCAAGATCTGGGTGGCGACAGGCTAGGTTACCCAGGCCATAAGAATATGTCCTGGGAAAGCTTCCGAGATTCATTCACGAAGTGGATGGCCCTTCCCTCTTCGTGCATCTTCAGCTTGTCGACCACCTTGTTGAAGAAGACCCCTAGCTTGACGTTGGGGACCTCCTTCTTGCGGGACGAGCGGACTGGCCCCTCCATGTCCATTGCTGCGGCTTGGGAACCAAGACATTCAGCAGCGTCAACCAAGCTTCCAATCCTGAGGTCGACTTGCTCAGACTAGCTTATCTTCAGCATCCTTCCGAAGGTGCCTCGCAGTGTCCAAATCATTTGTCAGCTACTACAGACGGTCTTCGTTGGATTCCGACGATCCCTCCAAGGTGCCAACCTTGGTCTTCAGGTCCTTGATGGTACCGGCGGTGGCCTCAATTTTTGACCTTTGGAAGAGAGCTGTGATTGGACGTCCTCCAAAAGAACCTCTTCTTTCCGCGCCTCCTCCTTGAGGTCCTCTACCTCTTGAGCGCTCTAGACAAGATCATCAGTCAGCTTGGCCACCAATTGGTCGAGGGCGGACTTGGCGGAAGATGCAGCGGCAAGGTCACCAGCGAGTTTCTCCAACTGGGCAATGGAGTTAGCAGTGAGGGATTCCAGGGCAGCTTTATGCTCGTCCTTGAGGTCTTTGGTCCACTGCTGCACAAGGGCATCTAGACCATCATCTTTGGCTCGAAGAGTGGCCTCAAGCCTCTCCTTCCAGAGGGGAATCTCCTGCTCCCTGGTATCCAGAAGCGCATTGTGGTCCTCCAAGCGCATCTCCTGAGCGATGACATCCTCCTTCGCCATCGAGATCATTTCTTGCTACCTCAAGAGGGCCCAGAACTGCTTGACGTGACAGTCATGCAGCTCTGTTCTTTTGTCTTTCAGCTTCTGGTCCACCTTCTTGGCGGACTGGCTTTGTTCCTTGAGCTCCTACCACTTTCGGCTGTGCCCCTCTTGCATCTTTTTGAGGCCCACTTCCACAGATTCCATGAAGGAGAAGTCCATGGCGACAACTGCAGAATTGTCCGCTTCTTTGACTCGCTGGTGCAGCGATGTCAGTATGCGTTGGAGCTCTTCGTCGAATTCCAGGCTCGTCGCCATTCATGGGCCGGGGGTTCCAAGTCTGGACTGTGCCAACACCAGTGCCTGGCTATTTGAAGAGGGTGGCGAGACCCCCGCTGAGGTGCCAAATGAGGGGAGGGGGCCCATGGTTTGGGGGTGTATCTTCTCCTCGACCACAACCCCTGATCCAGGCACGCTCCGGGGATATACTTGGACTCCTTTATGGGTCCCATGGCGCCCCTGGTAGCTTGTTCATGCTCCTCGATGGCAGAAATCTTTGCGGCCTCCTCGGTGGTGTCTTTCCCTATGTCAGCCACCTCCTCCAGCAAATCTGGCTCTTCTCTTGAAGGAGCTGCAAGTAGATCCAGTGACCAAAGGCAAGAATACGAAGGCAAAGATGTGAAGCAAACAGAACAGAAAAAGTCTGAGGAGAAAAGCTGATGAGCTACCCGGAGAGGGTTGCCAGGCAGAGGGTCGGTTTCCCCGACAATATCAGTTGTCGGGCCTGAATTGCGGTCTCCTCCCTCGGAAACCATGGTGCCGGCCTGAGGGGGCTCTTCCGTGGGGGCCCTTGATGGGGATCCATTGGATCTAGTGGGCGGCAGGATGGGCCCTTCGTTAAGGGACTCGTCTTGAATGGTCACCTCTCCCCATGCGGCCTCCACGGGAGGGAGCTCTTCACCACCATCACTAGCAGGAGGAATCTCTTCCGCGCTTGTGGGCCAGGGATTGAGCTGGGGGCTTGGCATCGGGGCACTCGTGTTGCTCCATGCCAGGCGCATCCCCGCCACCCTTGTCGAGGACTCCATGCACCTTAGTTGCTTGGACCAGTGGATGAGATTCTCCTCCACCCTGATGGCAACCAGCAAGCCAAATCAGTCAGTAAACAAAGGCAAGCATGCTAAAGATGACACAAGGCAGTAAGAGAAGGAGAAGGCAGTTTCTCTTACTCTTCCTCGATGAGCATGGAGTTCAGTTCGAACTCCATGGGTGGCGTGGAGGCCCTGCTCCTCTTTTGGGGCGGGGGTACGGAGCTTCCCGGCAACTTCGAGCCTTGTCGGGGCGCAGGGGGCTCCAATGAAGACGAGCTCTGTGAAGAGCTCGAGCTCGACTGTGCGCCAGAATCACCCCCGAGGTCACCAATTGCTTGGCGGGAGGAGCGGCAGAGAGCTGGGGAGAATGCCAACGCACAGTCTCAGAAACACTAATCTTGGAGACGGTCTCCTTCATCTTCCTTGCGGCTGGCGCATGATTGGGGGCTGCCACTTCTCGATTGGCTGCCCGCTTGCATGGACGTGGGTTCAGGATCGGCTCACGGGCTTGGCGGCCTTCTAGGAGCCATGCCTCCTCACGTACCTCCACTTCCCCAACCCCTTCTTCCTCCAAGGAATCTATTGTCGCAGTGTACAGAGCCTCGATCTCGGAAAGCCCGTCCCTGGCAGGCTCTCCCCTGGTAGACTCTTCCCTGGCAACGTCTTCCGGGACTTGCGTCCCACCATTGTTGTGGGACGAACCCTCACCTCTAGCTTTTCTCCTTCCCTTTGCTGTTTTTGCAGCCTTCGCCGCTGTCGTGGCTCAGGCCGCCTTGTCTTCCTCGAGCCGCTTCTTGATATATGCCACCTCCACCTCGGTGGTGCGTTTGTACATCCTAGTTTCCACATTTTTTACCCTTTCTACTAAGGTGGAAGACCATGCCAACTCTTCATCAAGAGAAGGCAACTGCGAGTCACTCAAGACGCCGTCGGCATTACAATGCGGCATCCACTTCAAAATCTGACTCCTCCCAGAATTGATGTTGACCAGGATGATGTTGCCGACAGCGGAAACATCCCAAAGCGGCCAAACGATTGATCGCATAACCAGGCGTGGCCATAAACTGTACAAGATGCAGGTACTGCTAGAGGATCGGGACTTGTGCCAGAACGGGCGTTGTCGCAGCGGCTGCGTCCGCTAGCGTGGCAAGGCTGTGGAGACGAAATGTTTTCTCCTTTCGCAGCTTGCGGGTTACGGCCATCGGGATGTTGTTGATGTCGCCCTCTCCTGGCGGCATCAGCTCCAACTTTGACTGCAGGGGACACAATGATAGCACCACCTGTGTTGGTTGTGTCTCCCACAACACCCACTTCCCCCAACGCCGCCGCAGTGCCAGTGGCGTCGGCGGCTGCGTGCCAAGGGGCCTTCGATATGGAAGGGTGAGTTGTAGCGTCGGGCTTCTTCTTTGGCGCCATGGATGATGAAACTGACAATGAAGAAGTCGATTGTGTAGATTGGCGCGTTGTTTCCGACACCAGGTTTGTGCAAGTGCTCCCCCTACCAGGTGCGCCAAATATGTCATGCAGGAAAATGATTGCCTATGGGGCCATCTGCCCCTTTGTGGTTCGGCAGGGGAGATGTCACGTTGCACAAAGAGTGGAAGCCACGAAGCAGCGCGACGACGGTGACACTGGTCTTTTTAACCAGGTTCGGGCTGCCATGAGGCGTAAGACCCTACTCCTGCTTTGTTGGAATTGATGGGTGTCGGTGTACAAAAGTAGGGGCCTTTTTGTACCCCTTTACTTATGCACGGGCAGTTGTAGCCGCACCTGCGGCCACGCTTGGCGGGGCATATGAAGCAAAAGCACGAGACTACCAAGGAAACACTCAAGCTAGAGGCATGAAGAGCAGAGGGGCAAGATGGACTTCCCCCTGCAAAACCCTTGTCGGGGTGACCTACATAGCCCCGACGAGAGTCTTGCCGGGGAAACTTTCCCGACACTAGCAAGGCCGCCACCCTTGGACCTGGGAGCTCTGACACCATCAACAACGTCAAGACCAAGATTCAGGGGCGCCTCCGTGGTGGCATGCAGATCTTTGTGAGAACCAAAGGCCTGCGAATCATGATAAGGACTAGAAGACGAAGACCCGCGGAAAGATCCTTGCGGGGACGACGAAGACCCCCGGCAAGATCCTTGCCGAGGACAGCCATGAGACCCCGGCAAGATCCTTGTCGTGGGCGTCTGCGGGGCCACAGCTAGGCAGGCACCCACCAACTGGACAAGCGCCTGCGTGGCAGCATGCAGCTTCTAAGAAAACTAGCCAAGCACATGCGTGGTGGCATGCAGATCTTCCTGAAGATCCTGCCACCACACCAGCACAGCGACCAGCCAGCCAATGTGGCGCTGCATGCCTCGTCAGCTTGAACGCTCGTTGGAACAAGGCGAGGCGGCAACGGGCGGGACGAGCTCTGTTGCCGTCCCCGATAAAGCAACAGGACACATAGGCAGTGGATTAAATGCGTCTGTCCTAGGATGTCAGGCGATAAACTTGTACAATGGAGATACTTTCCACCTCCTGTGTGCCACTTTGGCGACCCCTTTGTCATATAAAAGGAGGCCCGAGGCGTACTGCGGGAGGATTCAGACTTTTTGCACAAGGCACACATAGTAGCCAGTATCAGAGCTCAAGAACACAAGATAAGCACAGACAAGCAGGACTAGGGTTTTACGCATCACTTGCGGCCCGAACATGGGTAAAATTCCCGCGCCGTTGATCGACTAGACCTGCTGTTTGCACAACGCTACACCCCCGCCAACCGTAGTACGGGTCCCCGGGATCCCATAGGTGTCGTTTCCCCCGACATCTTTGGCGCGCCAGGTAGGGGGCTCTAGGCTATGAAAATCTGGTCTAGGAGTTAGCGCATCAACTCCTTCATCGCGATGGCCCTCAAGAAGAAGGCGGTGGAGGGGGTCAAAATCTTCCACATCACTCTGGAGCCATCAGCCAGGCGAGCGGTGTCGTCTGCAGCCGCAACAACCATATTCGCGTGGTGACGAAAAGCTAAGTCACACAAAACCTTAAGCAATTTCCTTTCTATAGGGTTATTTTCCTTGAAAGATCTTGCTCCTTGTATGGAGAACCTACACGCAAAGGAAACTTTCTGCTATTGGCAACTCCCTTTCTCTGTTTCGAGTCCGCTCAACAATTTATGCGGCTGCGCCGAAAATGGCAAGGTGGCTTGCTCGGCAGCAAGCACCCCCGGCAGGCTGCTAAGGATTTGTTCCTCAAAGCGCCATAGCACGGGTTTTATGCACCGGCAAGCATAAGGTGCGTACATACAAAGAAATATCAAACAAGAAGATAACATGCACTGTTTCAAAATACTGCAAAGTTATATTACACCAGTGGTTGCCGCGGTTCTAACTTAAGATAAAATTGTCTTGGGCATCAACCCGCAGCGGCAATGAGATGTGGGGTGGCTAGTCCCGGCGCTGGCCTTCCAACCTCTTGACTCCATCAACGCAGCTGGTGATGGGCTCGGCACGCTCCTCGAGTGTCATGAGGTCCGCATCCTCCGGCAAACTCTCAAGCACATTGTCGAACTCGACGCTGGGATTCCAGAATGTCACCTTGGTGAGCACCTTTGTCAAGGCGCCCCGGCAAAGCTTTCGGGCCTCATTGACCAGTTAAGTTGCTTGATTGGAGCAGGGCAACTCCATGGCATCAATGACGCGTTCGAAGAACAAGGTCAGCCTGGCACTGGGGCTTATGCTCGCCTCCTCAGAGTACTTGAAGTCCGGCATACCCATGACGGCTAGTTGCATGGTGAGCCTCTCTGCAATGTTGATGAAGCCGTCGGTCCAGAGCTGTACCTTGTCCACATAGTCCTTGAGGGCGGCGGCATCATCCTGCCGCAGCTGCCTCTCGCTCTCAAGGGCCTTGTTCAGGGTCTCCTCATGGGCCCTGACCTCCAAAAGTGTCCCTTCCAAGGCGTCCAGCTTCAGATCATCGATTGAGACGTTGGCATCGGAGAGCAGTTTAGTCTTGTCGGAGATGGTGACCTGCAAATCCGCTAGAGTGCTGTTGCTCGTGTCCCTGTCCTTCGTCAGCCTCGAGATCTCCTCCTTTAGCTCCTCCCGCTCCAGCTCCAGCTTCTCCACCTTGCCGGCCTGGTCCAGGGCCAGAGCATCAAGTGCATCTTTTTGCTTCTTCTCCAGCTCCTGGGTCCGCTGTGTGACAACCTTCTCGATCTCCTCGTCCTTTTTGCGGAGCGCGGCGGCGAGCGCCTCTTCACGAGCAATGAGGTCCTCCTCTTGGGTTTCCACTGGAACTTGTTGCTGCCTCCGGCCAGCTTCATCATTGGCGACCTGTTCCTTCGCCAGCTCCTGGGCCTTCTCACTATCAGCTTGCTTCAGGACCAGCTCTCGCTTGCGCTCGTCCATCTGATCCTGGATGGTCCTCATCTCCTCTCGGGCCTTGCCGAATGAGGCTTGTGTCTGAGTGACGCGCTCCTGAAAATATGCTTCCTCCTTGTCCATGGCCGCCATTCTGGAGTTCACTTTATCGTGGAGGGTGTGGTAGAGCGCCTGAAGCTTCTGGAAATTGGCTCTCATGGCCCGGAGGAGCTGCCCCTCTTGGGAACCATCGCCGCTGGTGCTAGGTTCGTCGACAACCTGGAGCCCGGTGGTGGCGAGGACCTCATCATTGAAAAACTCCCCTTCGGCTGGCACTCTGGTGCTTGTCGTCCCTAGGAGGCGGAGGAACAGATCATCGTCCACCTTCAAGTACTTGCGTGGGGCGGGAGCTATAAAGGAGGAAGGTTGGTCATTGGCCACCTCCTCCCCGGTGGGCTCCTTGGCGGCTTCCTCGGCTGTAGACTTGGAGGTCTCCTCGGCAGGCCCCTTGGCGGCCTCCTCGGCAACAGCCTTGCCGGCCTCCTCGGCAGGCCCCTCAGTGGCCTCCCCGGAAGCAACCTCAATGGTCTCCCCGACAGGCCCCTTAGAGGCCTCCTCAGCGGCAGACTTGGCGGCTTCCCCAGCCGCGATCTTGGTGGCCTCAGCCTCGGTATCCTTGGCGACCTCTTCGATGACAGCGTTGACGTCCACCTGGCCCGTCGAGGGATAGTCTGGAAACCAGAAAGGAGAATGAAGCTAGGCCAAGATCAAAAGTTCAGAACAATGAAAAGAAAGAACATCACATGGCAGAGATAGCGGGGAACGGGAAGCAGGCAACTTACCCATGTCGGGCCGAGGAGAAGTGGTTCCCTCCCCGCCAACGTTTGTTGCCGGGACAGGGCCACCAGCGCCCGTGCTTGCCCCCTCTTCCTCCATGCGCGTGGGCTCGGTGGTAGATGCCCTTGCCGGTGACGCCCCTCTAGGTGGCGTCGTTGACGGGGACGGCGTGTCGGGGGCGGGCCCCAGTGGCTCCTCCTGTTGCCACTCTCCTCTTGTGAACCCGACAAGGTCAGCGCCAAGGATACACACCCCAATGCCCGTCGATGGGGGGGTGAAGAGCGGACTCACGCTGGGGGTGAAGGGCGGACTCACGCTGGGGGCTGGAGTAGGGGCTGCGCTGAGGGCTGTTATCCGGGCTGATCCCCACCAACGCCGGCTTGCGCGGAGCGCTCGCCGGGGGCTCGTTGCCCGTCGAGGCCTTGGCCCTCTTCGCCGCCCTCTAGGGCCAGCGTCTCCATGTCGCTGCAAAGATATAATCAAGCTAGGGAAAGATAGTGTAGGCGCGGGGTCAGGAGATGATGAGGGGCAAAGTGCTTACTCGTCCGCCTCCTCCTCTGGACTCCTCTTCCTCTTCGGGCTAAAGGACCCGAGATCGAAATCGGCCTCCGGGGCAGCATCCGCAAGCGGAGGAGAAGAGGATGGGGTCCTTGGCCGCTTGGACAAGGAAGAGGCGATGGTCGCGGCCTTCTTCGCTGCCGCAACCCTCGTCTGGCACACGGGCTCCGCATGGGCCTGTTGTCGCTGTGTTGTCTTGCCGGGCCGGACCGGCTTGCCGGAGCCAGCCAGCCGCAGGACGCATTTCTTCCCTGGGGTCGGGGAGTCATCGCGTCGGTCTCCTCTTTGGCCGACTCCTCGACCGCTTCTTCAACAAGGAGAACCCCAGCGTCGGCGTCGCTGGGATCCCCGGCGGACCCCGCCCACTCAGCAAATTCCTTCTCCTCTGCGGCCATGTCGGCCTCGTCCTCCACAGTGCTGAGGCCGCTGGCCTCCACGGCAAGTGCTGCCTCCTCCGCCCTGGCGGCAATATACGCAAACTCTTCCTTGGTGGTGGGGTGGATGAGCTGTAGCTCGTCACGGACATACCTCTCTAACAAGTTGTCGAAAAATGTATGCGCCAGCTCCGCTTTTGGCCTGGCCCAGGTCGGATCGAGGCCGTGCGCGTCAAAAACTGGCATCATGGCGATGATGGCAGTCAGGCAAGAATTGTTGCTCAATGGGACCACCCCCGCTGGCAACCTGAACAGGTTGTCAGGCTTGGCGGCCCTGGCGGCCTTGCCGATCTTTTCGGCTTTGCCGGTACTCTCGACCCTGCCAACCTCGTCGACCTTGAGCTGGAAGAGCCTCTAACAAAGATGAGCATGTTGCAGCACCGTGAAATTATGGTTCAAGCCAGGGCGGAGCCTCATGATGTTGGCCGTATTCCTGATATCCTAGGCCGGCCAACCCTTATTGTGCAATGGGGCAACTCGGCGGCGGATGAAGTCGGCCCCAATCATTTCGAGGGTGAGCCCGGCCGAGGCGAGGAGATGGATCCTAGTGATGGAAATCGTGAGCTTCTAGTCATCGACGTCGAGCTCGCCCCAGTCCTTGTTGCGGACCGGCGGCTTCCGATGGACCCGGCAGAACTCCGGTGGATCTGTCTCCTCGATCGAGCTCCATCGGCTTCGTCACTCGTCCCACCTCTCCTTCTGAGAACCCTCCGGGTACCTGCCCTTGATCTGGGGCCTCGGAATCCAAGCAATGCAACCAGAGATGGTGACCCCTGGCTAGATACGAGGTGTGAAGTAATGGCGGAAGAGTGTCGTGCTGGGGAGCACTCCCGCAAAGTCCTCACAAAGGTGGGCAAAGAAAGCCATGGACGCCACGGCGTTCGGCGTAAGATCCAAAAATGGAAGCTATAGGTGTGCATGACATCATTGAAGAAATCTAAGAAAGGGGGGCAGAGCCCGCGGGAGAAATAATTGACAAAGAAAGGATAACAATTTGGACCGAGCTTGGCGAAGAAGGCAGGGACGACGCGTGTGGCGAGATGCCCCGTCATCTCCCTCCCCCACAGGTAGTTGAACTTGTCCCTGAGGGTGAGCGCGTTGACCGTCGGGGAGAAGAGGGCGAACTACGTCCGCAGCTCGACCAACTCGCTCTCCGGCGCCTCCTTCCCCCCGGCATCCTTAGCCGCTCCCTTGACCTTGCCTGCCTTGGGCGCCATGGCAGCTGAGAGGGGGCAAAGGATCAAGGGCAATGAGGGCGCAACGGCGGCAAGTAGAGGCGAAAACTTCGATTTGCGCTTGGAGAAGAAGAGGGGAACATCGGTTCCAAGATTGGAAAGGGCGCAGAGGGTAAATGAGAAGCACTCCTATGGCTTCCTCCTTTTTATGGGGAAGACGCGGGCCGCCTCTTTACTATTCACTACGACATGCATGCTGCAACCGTTCCACGGATGACTCCCGCATCGTGCACCCAATGCGACTCGTGGGCAAGTGCAACTGGCGAAGGTATCACCGCAGTTAAAACTCTGCCATGCGTGCCCGTGCACCGTTCTGGGCCTGGCCCAACAAAGCTTCACGCTTATGTGTGGCCCAGGCCCGGGGGCTCTTGTCGGTGTACGAAAGTAGGGGCCTTTTTGTACCCCTTTACTTGTTGAAGGGTAGTTGTAGTTGCACCTGCGGCCACGCTTGGCGGGGCAGAGGAAGGAAAAGCATGAGACTGCCAAGGCAACACTCAAGCCAGAGGCATGAAGAGCAGGGATCATGATGGACTCCCCACGGCAAGACCCTTGCTGGGGCGACCTACATAGCCCCGACGAGAGTCTTGCCGGGGTAACTTGCCTGACACCAGCAAGGCCACCACCCTTGGACCTAGGAGCTCTGACACCATCAACAACATCAAGACCAAGATTCAGGGCGCCTGCGTGGTGGCATGCTGATCTTTGTGAGAACCAAAGGCCTGTGAATCTAGTTAAGGACCAGAAGACGAAGACCCCCGGCAAGATACTTGCCGGGGACGACGAAGACCCACAGCAAGATCCTTGCCGGGGACAACCACGAGACCTCGGCAAGACCCTTGCTAGGGGCGTCTACGGGGCCACAGCCAGGCGCGCACCTGCCAACTGGAAAAGCGCCTGCGTGGCAGCATGCAGCTTCTAAGCCAACTGGCCAAGCACCTGCGTGGTGGCACGCAGATCTTCGTGAAGACCCTGCCACAACACTAGCACAATGACCAGCCAGCCAGCGTGGTGCTACATGCCTCGTCAGCTTGGACGCGCGTGGGAACAATGTGAGGCGGCGACGGGCGGGACGAGCTCTATTGCCGTCCCCGATAAAGCAAGAGGACACATAGGCAGCGCATTAAATGTGTTTGTCCTATGATGTCATGCGATAAACTTGTACACTGTAGATACTTTCCACCTCATGTGTGCCACTTGGCAACCCCTTGGTCATATAAAAGGGGGCCCGAGGCATACTTTGGGAGGATTCAGACTTTTTGGAAAAGGCACGCATAGTAGCCAGTTCAAGAGCTCAAGAACACAAGATAAACACAAACAAGCAGGACTAGGGTTTTACGCATCACTTGCAGCATGAACCTGGGTAAAAATTCCCACGCATTGATCGACTAGACCTGCACTTTGCGTAGCGCTATGCCTGAGGGAGTCCTGGATAGGGGGGTCCTCAGGTGGCCGGATAAACTCCTGGTGTGCCGGTCTGGTGGGCCACGAAGATTATTATAGAATATCATCTCTCGTATCCAGATAGGACTCCTGGATTCTTCTAATGGCAAGTTTAGGCTCGGGTGTAGATTTTCCTTCCTCTACAAGATGATATGTACAAACCCTAGGCCCCTCCGATGTGTATATAAACCGGAGGGTTTAGTCCATAGAGACGGAGAATCATACAATCCTCATAGGCTAAACTTAGGGTTTCAGCCTTTACGATCTCGAGGTAGATCAACTCTTGTACACATATTCATCCATACTAATATAGTAGGAAGTAGGGTTTTACCTCGATCCAGAGGGCCTGAACCTAGGTAAACATCATGTCCCCTACCTCCTGTTAACATCAATCATCAGACGCATAGTTTGGGACCCCCTACCCGAGATGCGCCGGTTTTGACACCGACATTGGTGCTTTCATTGAGATTTCCACTATGTCGTCGACGGAAGGATTGATGGATCACGTCGTCAACTGCAATGGTGACATCGAGGGGATTTCCCCTCCCGGCCAACTCTTCGTGTTCGGCAGCTTCGCTCTTCGGGCCAACACTGAAGGCCACCTTGAGCAGATCGAGAGCTACGCCCCTGGCCACCATGTCAGATTCGGTAGCCTGAACTACGTCGCTGATGTCTGTGGAGACTTGATCTTCGCCGGATTTGAGCCAGCAGCAACCCCTCTCTGCCACCACGATGATCATAACTTAACTCTGTCATCAGATCAGGAAATAGCACCTGCAACAGTTCTGACCCCAGATCCAGAGCGTATTGCGCCACCTGAAGATGGGAAGCTCAACCCCACCACGGGAGCCGCAAACTCTACGGCGATGGAGCCACACACAGACCCAACTGATGGGGTCTGTGTCATCGGAACCCCGGACTCGGCTCTGGTCTTTGATTCCGAACTACGCGTAACTACGCCCCTCAAATCCCATCAGGCGCCTATAGCCGAATTCTATGTTGTAGATATTTTCCAGCCCTCATCACTTGGCGACATGTTAAGGTCGTTGAGATCTCTCTCCTTGGACGATAACACACGGCCGCACTATATCTGGTTTGAACTGGAGGTTGATGAACAGCCGCGCCATACCCAGGGGGGATGAAGAATTCCGTTCCCCACCCACCACCCACTTGGTAGCCACGGTTGAAGATCTAACCGATCTACTCGACTACACTTTAGAAGACTTCGACGGGATGGACCTCGAAGCTGAAGCAGATACAGATCAAAGCAAGCCCATAACAGGGCGATGGAAAGCTATGTCTTCATACGACGTGTATATGGTGGATACACCCAAAGAGGAGGAAGGCAACGGTGAAAACAATCCCGTAGAGGATAAACTCGCCGAAGAACCTCCCAAGCGCCGGCGTCCGAAACGCCGAACAAAATCCCGTAAAGGAGAGGACAGCAACACCGTGACAAATGACGGTGATATTCCGGAACAAGCCGAAGACCCCGCAGACCCAGCGATAGAGCAGGAGAAGCGAGAGGACGACGAACAGAGTCTGAAGCCGTAGTCCGATGATAGCAATGCCGAAGACGGTTACTATGAACCAATCTCTGAAGAAGAGGCTAGCCTGGATGACGATGAATATACCGGCCCAGAAGAACCCTCTGAACAAAAGCGCTTCCATCGGCGGCTTATAGCCACCGCACGGAGCTTAAAAAAGCAGCAGAGAGAGCTTCGAGCTACACAAGACACGCTCAATGATAGATTGAATGAGGTGCTAGACGTCGAACAGAAACATGGCTTTAATAGCCAAAACAAAAGCTATCCCAAGCGCAAGCTGCTGCCCGAATTCGATGACGAGGCCTTAGCGCCCGTCCCACCGAAAAATAACACCGCCAACAAGGTGGACCGACCACCTCGCGGACGGGATAGAGTCGCTAGCATTGGCGTAAACAAGACCCCACCCCATATAGGAAAGGAGGGTGCAGCCCAAGTCCGAAAGCATGATCTGCGTGAGGACCTAAACAAAGAAGATAGCAAGACCAGGTCTATATTCGTACCCAGAGACTGAGCTCCCGCATGGGACGGCGGCTATCAAACCAATCGCGTCGGTAACATACCAGTTTGGGGTCAATACCGAACATCACCACCATCGGACATACGCCACGATATAGCAAGATACAGAGGAGCTTCACACCCTCTATGCTTCACCGATGAGGTACTGGGTCATGATTTCCCAGAAGGGTTTAAGCCCATGAACATCGAAGCGTATGATGGAACGATGGATCCTGCCGTCTGGATAGAAGATTTTATTCTTCACATCCACATGGCTCGAGGAGATGATCTCCACGCCATCAAATATTTACCCCTCAAGCTAAAAGGATCAGCTCGGCACTAGCTAAACAGTCTCCCAGAAAACTCCATTGGGAGTTGGGAAGAACTTGAGGACGCTTTTCGGGCCAATTTTCAAGGGACTTATGTCCGGCCCCCGGACGCTGACGATTTAAGTCACATCGTCGAACAATCTGAGGAGTCAGCCCGCAAGCTTTGGAACCAGTTTCTCACTAAGAAGAACCAGATCGTCGACTGTCCGGACGCCGACGCCTTAGTGGCACTCAAACACAGTATCCGGGACAAATGGCTAGCCAGACACATTGTACAGGAAAAGCCGAGGACAATGGCAGCCCTAACTACACTCATGACTCGCTTTTGCGCGGGTGAGGATAGTTGGTTAGCTCTTAGCAGCACCAGCGACCCTGGAACATCTGAAGTTAGGGACAACAATGGAAAGCCACGGCGCAATAAAAACAAGCGTCGAAACAATCCTGGAAGCCTAGATGATACATCGGTAAATGCCGAATTCAGCGGCTCCAGACCTGGTTAACGGAAGAAGCCATTTAATGGCAACAAGGACGGTCCATCAAGTTTCGACAGGATATTAGACAGGCCCTGCCAAATTCACGGCACCCCAGAAAAACCTACCAATCACACCAACCGTAACTGTTGGGTTTTTAAGCAGGCCGGCAAGCCAAACGCCGAACACAAGGGGAAGGAGCCTCAAAGCAAAGATGAGGATGAACCTCGCCTGCCGAATATAGGGGGACAGAAGAAATTTCCACCGGAGGTCAAAACAGTGAACATGATATATGCCACTCATATCCCAAAGAGGGAGCGCAAGCGCGCACTCTGAGACGTCTATGCAGTTGAGCCTGTCGCCCCAAAATTCAACCCATGGTCAGCCTCTCCGATCACTTTCGATCGCAGGGATCATCCGACTAGTATTCGGCATGGGGGTTCGGCTGCCTTAGTGCTCGACCCAATAATAGATGGATACCATCTAACCCGAGTCCTTATGGACGGCGGCAGTAGTCTTAACCTGATATATCAGGACATTGTCCGCAAAATGAGGGTCGACCCATCAAGAATCAAGCCAAGCAGCATGACCTTTAAAGGAGTGATACCGGGCGTTGAAGCTCGCTGCACAGGCTCTTTAACATTGGAGGTTTTATTCGGTTCTCCCGACAACTTCCGAAGTGAAGAATTACTCTTCGACATAGCTCCATTCCAAAGTGGCTATCACGCTCTACTCGGAAGAATGGCCTTCGCCCGCTTTAATGCAGTCCCGCATTATGCCTATTTAAAGCTCAAGATGCCTGGACCACGTGGCATTATCACGGTCAATGGAAATATGGAGTGCTCTCTCCGTACGGAGGAAGACACTGCGGCCTTAGCAGCCAAAGTACAGTGCAGCCTATTCAAGCCATATATTGTATCAATAGCGGACAAAGCTAAACGTGTCCGGCACACGCCTAAGTGCGGCAGCTCAGATGAACCTGAGCAAGATTGACAGCTAAGCCCCCGTCGACCGCCCCATAAGGTGATAGCATATGTGCCTCGAGTACATAATTATGCCCTAAAAATTCCTTGGGGAGCGACCAGGGGCACCTGCATACAGTTCGTAGATCGGGTAGACCCTATTCGGACTTTAAATTTATCTTATGTCGGTTCATTAAAATGAACCAGACTTACTTTGGCCACACTGGATTGACTTCTTTGTTTCCATGTTTTATTTCTTTTTTATACAGATGGCCATCATACTTGTACCTTCAAGGACACATTACAGAGGAGAAAACGGCACAGACGTGCAGCAGGGACCCGCACTAAGGTTTCCTTTTAGATTAAAACCTTGTGTAAACCTTTTTTCTATTTCTTGTTATATACCTTTTTTGGCATGTAAAATGCCCAAAAAAGGTCGTTCGCATTATCTGTAAAGTTTGCGACTCGACGTACTATAGAGGGATATTTAATAGAACAATTTTGTTCATATTATGTCCAGAGTTTTTTACTCACCATGGAAAGTTCTCTTGTCGCATCAGATTGCCATATGTGCCTTGTCAATAAAGGTTTATTACCAGGGGTTGTATTCAGCCCTGGTATATGTCGAAAAGACCGAACACCTATAGGGAGAGTTTGGCGTCCTGGATATTTGCATTATATGCATAAGTTCCGAATCATTTCTTGGGTCAATAGTTGGGTTGCCCGGCTCCTGTGGTTACCCCTATGTTCCCGATTGTTCGGCTAGGGTGTAAAGGGAGAACTACTGCGATAGTACTTCTGGCTAGTCTGGTCAAGTACCTCAGTAGAGATAGCCAAAAACTGACTGTCATGATAAGCGAGAACCTGGTCTGCAATCCGGTGACTTAGTTTTATACGACGATCAATAGAGATCTACCCCGTGTTATACGAAGGGTTGGTTTTTTTGCCCAGCCAAGTGCAATTGGATACTTCATCCGCACCAGGGGCTAGTACCTAGCCCCACTTGTTAAACTCCTATGACTAAGTGAAAGCAATAACGCTGCATAGTCTGATTGCCTGGTTCGCTCCACATACACCTCCTATATGGACCAAGACGTTGGATAAAGAGTGTATTTGCATATGACCGAACACCCGAGTACCATGTACCTGGGGGCTGAAGCCGACGACTGGAAACTTTCAGATTTAAGATAAATAGTCACACAGGAGGAAAAAAGATGCTGATATGATAAATAGCACAAAATTTATATACATTGGATTCATAAGCATAGTCTTTACATCCGGATACAATTAATCAAAAACAATATCTTTCGAACACTGGCCTTCTACAAGGTTGGCGCCCTTGATGACGTCCTCGGGGTACTTCTCCGGCTTCCGATGCTCCTTGCCTGCGGGAGGGCCAGCAGTGGCTATATGCACTACATTCATCTTCGCCGAGTGCACTTTGATGCCAGCGAAGGCCATCCGAGCACCTTCTATGCAAGCCGACCGCGTTAATGCATCGACCCGCGGACTCACCTCGATGAGCCACTTCACCAATCCGAAGTAACTACTTGGGATTGGCTCAACGGGCCATAGCCGGACTATCAGGTCCTTCATGGCCGAACTCGCTATGTTGTGCAGCTCGACCAGCTGATTCATCTCGTCACTGAGGGCAGTCGTATGTTTTGGCACCTCAAACTGTGAGCAAAACAACTTCTCCATGTTGTTCCCCTCCAGGGAACGGAAATACTGGGCGGCGTCTGCGCTGCTCCTTGGAAGATCAGCAAACACGCTTGGAGAACTCCACAATCGTGTCAGCCCAATATACTTCCGCCCTCTGAAGATGCTATGTAAGAGAAATATCTTACCAGATGCTATCTATCGTGCCTGCTCGATCTCTTGACGAGCACTGCGCGCCTCGCCTCGCACGTCCTGGGCAGACTTTACTGCCACAGATAGCTCGGTCACCTGTTCTGAAGCCGTCTTCTCCGATGCCTCATACTTACGGATGTCATCTTGAAGCTCGACCTCGACTTCGGACACCCGAGACTTGTGCTTCTCGCACTCCGCCTTTTCGGCCTCTAAATCAGCAGCCGCTTTATTAGCGGCTGCCTTGTTTGCCTTGGCCTCCTCCTTGGCCCTGGCAACCTCGCCCTTGAGGGCCTCGAGCTCAGTGGTGCCAACTGTGTAATACAGAATAGAATATTAGAGTTTGTACTCATACTCAATCAATTAAGTTTTATCGACATTTTAACAAAAATCTGCATACCTTGCATTTCATCAAAACGCCGGTTGATGCGGTCGAGGTCTGCATTGGCCACCTCGAGCTTCCGATTTAGTTCGGCGACCTCTGCGTCTCGCGCAGTTGCCATAACTAAACAAGTCTGCACGACAGGTCAGCTCTGTAAATATGCTACTCTATGGACACTTCGTCTGATTCTTTTCAGAATCACACAAAGCATCAGGGGCTACTGGTTATATATGTGCATTTAAAACAAATAAAATTTCTTAAAAGCATTACATGGCTTACCTCAAAGCCTGTTAAAAGGCTGTTGAAGGCTTCATTCAGTCTGCCCTTGACGGACTGAATCTTCTTCATCACCGCACCCATCACGGTGCGGTGTTCTTCAATGATGAGAGCACTTTGCAGTGCTCCCTCCATAGAATCCGGCGCCTCCGGATTAACTCCGGGCGCTGCCGTATCCCCTCCACTTGAGGTGCTAGATCTTCAAACCCCAGAGCCGCGCTAGGCTCCGGGGCGGTGTTCGGTGGGACCCCGGACTGTTCGGGTCCCACGTCTTCGGTCTCCATGGGGGGCGCTTCCCCATGGTCAGCGGCCGCCGAGGTATTACCCTCGGCCGCCCTGCCTCCTACCCCGCCCTCATCTCCGTGGGCGGAGAGGACCCACTGGGACGACACTTCGGTGTCCCCGCCGATTACGCGCGATAAAGCCCGGACTGGTGGGTCACTCTCTGTCTCCCCAGGCGCCAGAGAGTTCCCCTCCGATGATGTAACATCGGGGTTTACACCGGGAGGGCTGTAGATCAGCAGGAGAATAGGTATCATAAATACTGAATGAACAAAGGTGAAATAGCCAATCTGGACAAACTTACGATTCGGGCAGGGGTTTCACCCTGGACTTCACCACGAAGCTATGTTCGGACGAATCCGAACTATCTTCGAGCTTCAGCTTCCTCTTCCTCCGAGGCACGGTCGTGCCCGCGTCAGCGACGGCCCCCCTCTTCCTCCCCCTACCTTGCGCAGGAGGCATTTCTTCTTCCTCCTCTTACTCCTCATCATCTTCCTCCTCCTGGTCGGAGGAGAGAATGTGGAGTCCTCGGGCTTCTTGCCCGCGGGACGGGGGCTGTCTCCGGCCCCCTTGCCCTTTGTCTTCTTGGGCTTCTTGGTCGGCGCCTTGTATGGCGCCAGAACCAGCATTGCCGTCAGTAGAGGTAGTGTTGGCCTTGGGGCAAAGGCGTCGAACACTTAATCCGGGACGCCTTCTTCATCCAGCCCTGTATATCACATAAAAATTCCAATTCCCATTATCGTTAAATAAGGGATAGGGTGTGTGTTCGAAAGATCATTATTACCTCTGTGGAGGAAACTTCAGTGCTGAAGCCCGCATCCTCATCATCTTTGGGCCATTCCTTTTGGCTCTTGAAGAGGTGCTTCCAGATCTCTTTGTGCGTAGAACCGAAGAGATGCTTCAGCGGCTTGTCTCCTGCCGGATCGAACTCCCGTAGGGAGGAATCCCGGCTTTGGCAAGGGAGAACAAGCTGGTTCAGCATCACCTGGACCATGGAGGGGAGCAGGTGCCCCTTGGAGATCATGCTGGACATGCGGCTCACAAGAGTCGTCACCTCAGTGTGCGACCCCAAGTCCAGACCCTTTTTGGTCCAGGAGGTTAGCCTCTCTGGGGGTCTAGATCTAAAAGCAGGCTCCGCCGCCCAATTGGTGTCGCGGGGTTCAATGATGTAGAACCACTCCTGCTGCCAGACCTTGTTCTTCTCCACGAATGAGCCCTTGGGCCAAGTTGCGTTCGGGAGCTTACAGATCATAGCGCCCCTGCACTCTGTGTGTTCCCCGTCCACCACCTTCGGCTTCACGTTGAAGGTCTTAAGCCACAGGCCGAACTATGGGGGGATGCGGAGAAAGGCTTCACACATCACTATGAAGGTGGATATGTGAAGGATTGAGTTCGGGGCTAGATCGTTGAAATCTAGCCCGTAGAAGAACAAAAGACCCCGAACAAACGGGTGGAGTGGAAATCCTAGCCCCCTAACAAAATGAGAGGTGAAAACTACCCTCTCGCCCACCTTAGGGACGGGAGTCACCTGGCCCTTAGGGGGGACTCCGTGTGTGATGTCGCCGGCGAGGTACCCCGCGCTCCGTAGATCCTCCACGGTCTTTTCGGTGACCGTGGAAGCCTCCCACTTGCCTCTAGCATCGGATCCAGCCATTGCTGGGAAGGGGAGTAGTGGTTGAGGAACGAGGATTTGTGGGTGCCGGAGATGAGAGTATGGGGCCAAGGATGATTGGAGAGCTCGATCTTGAGGGAGGCATGGGGCTGATGAAAGGGATCGGAGTCCTTTTATAACGTTGCGAATACACAGCGTCCCCCCACCTTAGCCATAATACTTGCCGGTTCCCAAAGCGGTCGTGTGTAATGCGCGGCATGGGTGCTCACGTCACAATGATTAGAATCTCACAAAAAGCGGGCACGATCTCTATTCTGACAGGACGTGTCAATGAGGATATGCCTCGAAATGCGAAACTAGGACCAAATAAAACGGTTTGATATGTTAGTGGGTTGGACGCGACGCTTCACCCAAAAGTTGTCAGTAGAGACGCATTATTCATTTTCTTCAAAGGCCTTGCCTTCGAGGCTAAGGGTTGTACTAATCTTACAGAGCCGAACACAATCCATCTATTTGCAGAAGATATATTTGGGAAGAGGACCCCGGCTTGCAATGCCGAAAATAGTACGGAAGCCGAACTCATCTCCATCGAAGACAGGTTCGGGGGCTACTGAGGGAGTCCTGGATAGGGGGGGGTCCTTAGGTGGCCGGATAAACTCTTGGTGGGCCAGACCGGTGGGCCATGAAGATTATTATAGAAGATCATCTCTTGTATCCGGATAGGACTCCTGGATTCTTGTAATGGCAAGTTTAGGCTCAGGTGTAGATTTTCCTGCCTCTGCGAGATGATATGTACAAACCCTAGGGCCCTCCGGTGTGTCTATAAACCAGAGGGTTTAGTCCATAGAGACAGAGATTCATACAATCCTCATAGGCTAAACATAGGGTTTTAGCCTTTACGATCTTGAGGTAGATTAACTCTGGTACACATATTCATCCATACTAATATAGCAGGAAGTAGGATTTTACCTTGATCGAGAGGGCCTGAACCTGGGTAAACATCGTGTCCCCTGACTCCTATTAATATCAATCCTCAGACGCATAGTTCGGGACCCCCTACCCGAGATCCGCCGGTTTTGAAACCGACAACGCCCCCGCCAACCGTAGTAGGGGTTCCGGGATCCCATAGGTGTCGTTTCCCCCGACAATGGGAGAACCCCAAAAAAGTGTGACTGAAGCCTTGGGGAGAACAGCTACGCGCGTACAAGTACGTGAGGGCCCTAATCCTATTCTAGCCAGCCACATGCCTCCTTTTACTGTTTAAGGCGTATCCATGGTGGCAAACAGTCACACTTTTTTGATTTTATAGCTAACAATGTTATCATACCTAACTCTGGCAATTAGGACAAAGTGCATTAAATGCACTACTAGCTGTCATGCTGAGGATGGAACCAGGCAAGCCTACCGCGCCGGTTAACCATATCGTGTTTGTCTTCTTGACACGCCTCTGGACGGGTGTCATATGAAGGTAATCTGTCTTCCAAGCGTCTGCCACGTGCTTAGTGGAAGCTACTTAATCATCTGGGGGCTCGACACCGCACTCATGGCTGATTTGTGTTATGGTGTGGTGGAGCGGTGGCGCCTTGGCGGGGATATTCTCCCTTAGCGGACCTGGCAGGCCTGCCTTGCAAATCTTGAACTTGCCCTTGAGGCAGCCTCGACCTGGCCGGACTCTCATGCCAGGCAAGGGAGGCTTTCCCAAGGTCATATCTTGCGGTCTTGTCTTGTCTTGGTCCTCTTGATCCACTCTTTGACCACTCCAAGAGTTGCTTCTCTAGCTTGGCCTTCCTAGACATGTTGGAGCTGAATATAGAGGGCCATTGCGCCTATGTATGGTCCGGGAAATGAACATATATGTTTGTTGCACCGACAGAATATGAGTGAAATATGTTGGCGGTGTCACCCTCAATAACACACTAGTTCTTCTTCTTTGGGGCATGCATCAATTTGATGGGAATCCTTCGAGATGTAGTTGAACTAGATGAAGCGGAGCTTGGAGTAATCTTGGGAAACCACTTGACCATGGATCGAGGTGCCTCTTCAAATGAGTTAATCTCTTCTTGAATCTTGTCCTTGCCTTTTGGCTTGTTGTATTGTGGTAGAAGATCATCTTGGGCTTGTGTTCCCTCAAATCAAGTGGGGTCGTACTTTTCTTGTTAAGGAACAAACTTCGTCTTGGGGTATTGATCTGTCTTATTTCCATTCAACTCCATTGGCATTGAAATTTTGTTAAAAACCAACACCTTGATTGTTCCTTCTTCTTCCTTGATTGCGTACAATCTCCTTGAATTTCTTACCCCTAGCAAGGCTCTTGTAAACACATTTCTATATAATTCCCTTCAGTATGCTACTTTCTTGCTCAAGTGTAACATGGCTAAGAAAATCACTAGTGGAATCAAGAGAATCACTAGAAGCCACAATGTTGGATTTAGCATTGTTATTGTTAATACTAGAAGTATAACCATTCTTATTCTTGTTACTAGGTTTAACTTGTGGCAAGTAAGTAGACAAGAGGGGACGTTTGACATCGTAAGAATAAATCTTCTTTCGAAGATCATCATTGATTGCTTTTATAATCTCATGCTCCAAATTAAGCTTCTTGGAGCGTAGCTCCTCATGAGTTCTTTGGAGTTGTCTATCATCTTCTTGGGTTTTTTCATGAGCTAACTTAAGACTGTTTAGTTCTTTAGTTAGACACTCAATCTCCTTCTTATCATTGCCATTCGTTTTATCTTGATTATCATGATTACCAGCTCACATCACTAGTTTTATGAACAAGCAAATCATCAGCACCTAGCAAATCATCTTCATCACTATTGAAATCAAGATACTCGAGGTGTGATACATTGGGTTCTTTAGCCATGAAGCATCTTCCAATCCCTTCATTTGGTGAATAAAATATGTCATAGGAGTTGGACGACACTAGAGCAAGTCCGACAACACCTTCGTATTGACAATAGTCGGAGTCAGAGTGATAACTTATGTCGGAGTGAGTGTCGGAATCGGAGCCTCAGACCCATTCACCAACATGAGCTTGATGTCTTCATCTTGTGTATCTCTTCAATGATTTGTGTTTCCTTTCTGAGTCCTTGCTTCTTCGAGAGGGTCTACATTCATAACGATCATATCAACTCCTTCTCTCTCTATGAGGTGATTCATCTCTTCTACTTCTCCTTTTAGGCGAGTCTTCTCTTTTCTTGCGGGGTGTCATACACTCATTAGATTTATGTCCAGTTCTTCCACACTTGTAGCATTTACGGCCACTACTAGAATATTCTTTCTCGCTGTAGGATCTTGACTTGGAGCTTCTATATTTGCTTCGACTCTTGTAGAATTTTTTGAAGTTATTCACCATAAGACTTATTTCGTCATTGGACACTAGCTTGTCACTTTATGTTGAAGGAGCATCACTTGAAGCTTCGTATGCACCACTTGACTTTTGGATCTCCTCCTTATCCTTGAGCTACATCTCACGAGCTACAATTCTTCCAATGACTTCTGTGTGCTTGAGATGTTTGTAATTGGGCATCATTTGGATCAAAGTGCACACGGTATCTTATTTTCTATACAAGGCTCTAAGGACCTTCTTGATGATGAACTTATCAATCATCTCTTCACTTCCTAAGGCGACAATCTCATTTGTGATGAGAGCAAGCCTAGAGTACATTTCAACGACTCCTTCACCATCCTTTATCTTGAACGTGTCAAGTTGACTTTGAAGCACATCCAACTTGGATTCCTTGACAGACTCGGTAACTTCATGCATATCAACCAAAGTATCCCAAATTTCCTTTTCATTCTCAAGGCAGCAGATTTTGTTGAATTCCTTGGGGCGCAAACTATTGAAGAGAATATCACAAGCTTGAGCATTGTATTGCAACATGTTCGATTCTTCTGCACTCGCTTCACGATCCGGTTCTCTACCATCCTCAAAGAATTCACCTTGCAAGCCAATATGAACAACAACCCAACAGTGGGGTTATGACGAAGAATGTGTGTCGGTGTGGATTGGCGGTCTATGGGGCCAACGAGCCCCTTTGCTCGTTCAGTCCGGGGAGGCACTCAACACAAAGAGCAGGAATGACGAGGGGTGCAAGGATCTTTACCCAGGTTCGGGCCACCTTTGAGGTGTAATACCCTACTGCTTTGTTGTATTTGATTAGAGTGTAAGCATAAGTACAAGGAGCGCTCTCCCCCGGCAAGGTACAAGGAGAGTGCAGCTACGCGTGCAAGTGTGTGTAGAGTTCTACTAGGTGAGAACCCTTGTAAAGGTTGCTATGGCCCTCCTTTTATAGCTTAAGGGGTTACCACAATGGTAAAACGGTCTTTATCTAGTGATTAGATAGCAAACGGTGCTATCGTACCTAACTCTGTTACTTACGAAAAAACATTAAATGTGTTGCTATGTGTCAAGAGGAGGAGGAGCCTCGGCAAGGCTGTCGCACAACTATAGCTGGCTAACTCCTACTATCTTCACATGCCACCCATACGGGTGTAAATAAAGGTAAAAATCCCTCTTGTGTGCTGACATGTGTCCCGCAAGCCTAACCTAACTACGTGCAAGCATGTCACCTCACTGATTAGCGACTAGCTGCTCGGTAATGTGGAGCGCTCAGAGTTGGCGAGGGAAGAGCTTCCTGTCCATGGAGCTTACGCGCCTTCACCTTGCCGGGTTTGCATCGCTGGCAAGGAACTACTTCTGGTGTTTGGCTCATTCTTCTACCTGAGTCAAGCTGATCTTGGGTCTTGGTCATCTTGATGTGCTCCTTGATCTCATGAAGAGCCGGTTGATATAGTAGAAACCACTTTTATATGCATAAGTCAGGGTTTAAAACACTTGTGTGTTATACATCGATAGGATCCCCGGGCCTAGGACACATGCGCTACTGATGCGTCGTTGGGCTAGACCCAAACAATGCACAGACACGCGGAGGTGGGGCACTTGTCGTGATGGTGGCCTCTATCCTTTGAATTTTTCCTTGCTTCTTCATCAACCTGTCTGTGTGTCCAATTCTAGCTACCCCTTAGCATCCCATACCATCATGTTGGCACCCAACATTCAAATGCGCGAACCAGACACGAGTGCGTGCATGAAACATCGTTTAGTCTGGTTCGGTCGGAGGCGCGGCTACACGTGGTAAAGAGTAATTGTCATTTCTGCCCTCACTTCCCCCTTTATCACAGCCCCCCATGATGTGTGTTAGGTGCGGAGCATGCTGTTGGTGGAGAGAATCGGTCCTGAAGGTAGTGCGACGCGCCAAGGAGGCAGGGGCTGGATTGGGGAGCTTTGACGGTCATTGGAGTAATGCGCCTGACCTATGGTGTAGATTGCAGGATTGGTGCAGCGGGGCGGTTCCCCTAAAACGGGGCAGATCCAGCCCCACACCCTCCCCTATATAAGGAGGATGCCACGAAAAGCAATGATCATGCTCTCCTCCTTGCTCCAATCTTCCATCATCCCTTGCTTCTTATTTATTGCTCCCCTTGCTCCCTGCTTCGATTGCTTCCATAGCGAGATGGAGAGGTCACGGTCATGCATCAGCCGCTAAAGTGAGTGCTTTCCCCCAGTAGTAGGCTTCTGCTTCAGTCGTAGTCGTGGAGGCTTACTGGCCGGCGGAGCGCACATTGTCTCGCCTCCCGCTGTCCCCCTGCCCCACGGTAGAAGGCCATACAGAGGACAAAACACTCGAATTTGTTCTGGAGCTGCGTGAGCCACCATGAAACCGTCTACGGCTTCCTCGCCCCTTCGCCAGTGTGCTGGAGGTCGACCTGCCGCTCGGGTTCTAGTTGCGCATGGACGTCTACTGCATGGTGTTGTTTGGGTGAATGTTGAAATCTCCGCCAAAGGAATCATGTACTTCAAGTGTGGGTGGAAATCCTTGGCCTGCGCCACTGTCTTGGTCCTGGGCATCTACTCCACTTCAAGCTAGTAGAATCTAATTTGATCGTCATGAAGTTCTTCGGGGTACTAGGAGCTAGCATGGGGTGTTGCGTGGACAGACCAAGCGATAGTGAAGCATCATCTCTGAGTTATAGCGACGAGGAGGATGCATATGGTGAAGACGACGACGGTGGGTCTCTGGGTGTCAAATGGAGCATGATAGGTCGGACTCCCGCTAAGCGGCGGCAGCACCATCATGTCGAGTTGAGCACCGACATCACCATCATATGGGTTGCCGGGGATGCTTTGCCTAGGCGCTCCTTCTTCCCTGAGTTGCAGTCGATGTAAACCCTGGGAAAAAGGGCTAAGGGAATGTAATTGAGTTATTTTCAACAAATTTTTTTTTGGCAAACTCGAATGAACAAGTGCTTCTCTCCTTTGCTTGTTTCCTATTTTTGCCGGGGCGCATACTTGCCATGGGGTGCCTAGAGCAACGGATACCAAGCAGCCCGCTAACAATGCTGCCACCGGCAAAAGCCCCTTGACGGTTTTAGCGTAGCTATCCGCATCATCGAGCAGGCCCAATACAAGACGTGGGACAACTAATTACGCCAACCTTATCCTTGCGCACAGGTTTCCTTGTATGCAAAAAAGAACAACAATGCGAGGAGGACAACTCTTTAGCAATGAATTTTTAAAGTTTTTCATCTTATCTCTTCTTTGTTGTACTTGTCATCTTGCTGTGGCATGTCAACCTAGGCACTTCTTCCTGATACCTATATCATCACTCCCCCCGGAAAACATGTATACGATGGGAACCTTGCCTTTAAACAATGAAGGAAAGAAGAGAAAATAATGGTACAACATCGGAAATGGCCCGTTAGTTACCACGTTATGTAAGCGATTCAAAACATCATGTATAAAAGCATATATTTATAAACATACGGATTAACATGAGTTCTGAAACACTTAGCTTTATTCACATTGCACATGGTCTACGCCTGGCTTTGTACGAAGGGTTACAAGTCTTGTTGACAAAGCTTGTACGAAAGGTGTTGCCGAGAATGGCCCCGGCAACCGCTCCATACATATAGAACTGGCGAAGATGGTCAATATTCCATGAGTTCTGCACTCTAATGCCACCTTTGGTCTCCAGGCGGACTGTGCCAGGTCTGGTGACTTGTACTACTCATTAAGGGCCCTCCCACTTTGTTATTAACTTGTTTGAGCCTTTGGCGGACTGAATACACCGAAGAACCAAGTCACCTTCCTCAAAGCTCTGGCGTCTACCTTGCGGTTATGGTAGCGTTGCAAGGCCTGCTAGTATTGTGCAGGACGCACAGCAGCCTGGAGACGATCTTCCTCAAGGAGCATTGCGTCATCTTACCGCATCTGCTGATGTTGTCGCTCATCATAGGCAAGCACTCGAGGAGACATGTACATGAGTTCCATGGGAGCAATGCTTTTGCACCATAGACTAGGGAGAAGGGGGGTTGATTTGGTGTTATTCTGAGTGACCAAAAAACTACCGACATCTCATCAACCCAGTGCCTTCCACACTTGTGCAGCTTGTCAAGTTTTCGTGTCTTGAGCCCGTGCAACACTTCAGCATTTGTTTGTTCTACATGCCCGTTGTTTCTTGGGTGAGCAACGGAAGCAAAGCATATCTTAGTCCTTATGTCACTTGAACTACGTCGGTATTTCCCCAAAGAGGAAGGGATGATGTAGCATAGCTACGGTAGGTATTTCCCTCGGTGATGAGACCAACGTTATCGGACCAGTATGACAACCACACAACACCATGTAAATGGTACGTGCACACAAATAACTACTACTTTCAACCCGGCGTATAAGAGGGGTTGTCAATCCCTCCCGGGTAATTGATTGGTAAACAAATAGATTGGTAATTGCAAATGGAAGAACGACATATAAAGCTCAGCAAAGTATTTTTGTGTTTTTTATAATGTAGATCTGAAAATAAAACAAGCAGATAGAGGAAAAAGCAAATAGCATTTTAGATCTGAATGTATATTATAGGAAAATATACCCGGCGGCCATAGATTTCACTAGTGGCTTCTCACAAAATAGCAACGGTGGGTGAACAAATTACTGTTGGACAATTGATAGAACAGAGAATAATCATGATGATATCCAAGACATTGGTCCTGTATATAGGCATCACGTCGAGGATTAGTAGACCGACTCCTACGTGCATCTACTACTACTACTCCACACATCGACCGCTATCCAGCATGCATCTAGTGTATTAAGTTCATGAAAAAACAGAGTAAAGCCATAAGAACGATGACATGATGTAGACAAGATCTATTCATCTAGGAACAAACCCCATCTTTTTATCCTTAATAGCAACGATACATGCGTGCCTTGCGGCCCCTTCTATTGCCGGAAAGGACACCGCAAGATCGAACCCATTACAAAGCACCTCCTCCCATTGCAAGATAAATAGAGCAAGTTGGTCAAACAAGACCCAAATATCGGAGGAGAAATACGAGGCTATAATAATCAATAATGGATATTAAATCAAGGCAAATCTGGTCATAAACTCACAATTCATCGGATCCCAATAACCACACCACACAAAGTCATTACATCAAATAGATCTCCAAGAGACCATTGTATTGAGATACAAAGAGAGAAGAAGCCATAAAGCTACTGCCTATAGACCCGCAGGTCTGAGGTGAACTACTCACGCATCATCGGAAAGGCACCAATGAGGATGATGAACCCATCCGTGATTGTGTTTCCCTCCGGTGGAGTGCCGAAAAAGTGCTCTTGATTGGATTTCGTGGCTCTGGAACTTGCGGCAGCTAGAACAAAATTTCGTCGAGTCCTCTAGGGTTTCTGGCATATCTTAGTCCTTATGTCACTTGAACCCTGGTGGGTTGTGCTCCCCTCAGAGCACCCCCAGGTGCTTCTCTGGCCCATCGGGTGTCTTCTGGCCTAGGAAAAATCTCCAAAAAGTTTCGCTGCATTTGGACTCTGTTTGGTATTGATTTTCTGCGATGTAAAAAACAAGAAAAAAAGGCAACTGGCACTGGGCACTATGTAAATAGGTTAGTCCCAAAAAATGATATAAAATTATTATAAAATGATTGTAAAACATCCAAGAATGATAATATAACAGCATGGAACAATCAAAAATGATAGATACGTTGGAGACGTATCAAGTCCCAAGGCCTTGTATATATTGCATGAAGGTGCGGCTCATGAACTATGTGCCATTGTCGATGATGACCTTGTTAGGGACCCCAAAATGGCAAACTAATCATTTGAAGAATTTGACGGATGACTGTGTTGTTACCTTTCTCACTGGCTCCACTTCATGCCACGTTGTGAACTTGTCAGTGGACACATACAAGAACTCAAATCCCCCGGTCGCACAGGGGAAGGGGCCCAAGATGTTGAGCCCCGGGACCAAAAAGGGACAGGAGAGTGGTATTGTTTGGAGAGCTTGGGCTGGCTATTGTACGTTCTTTGATTGGAACTAGCATGCTTCACACTTGGTCATTAGCTCAGTTGCATCGTGGAGGGCAGTGGGACAATAAAAACATTGCCGGAAAACTTTGCCGACAAGGGCTCTTGATCTTATGTGAGAGCCACATATGCCTCCATGTAACTCTGCCAACAACTTTAGTCAATCTTCCTGACTAATACACTTCAATTTCACCTCATTTGGCCTCTTTGTGTGCAGAATGTTGTCTACGAACTGGAACAAACTCGATTGTCAGGCTACTTTCTCAGCTTCTTCTTGCTCATTGGGAAGTCCTCCTATTTGAAGGAGATGGGCTATAGGTTGTTCCCAATCCGGAGCTTGTTGGTCGACAACGAGGACCAATGGCATCTCTTTGGGCATGGGAACACTGATCTCAGGGCAAGAGCTAGGGGCTCTACGCCAGGTCGTTGCTCCCCAGCTGCCGCGCTGTCGTTCCCATTATTGTTTTTGGTGGCAGCTTCTCGGGGCTCTGCTGGAAGTATTTGCTGGTACTAAACTTTCTCCTGTTGCTGGTTCACATTGATGGATTGACTGATGGTTGGTTTAAATGGAGTATAAAAGTTCCTGGTTCCACAGGGAGCTTATGTGTAGTATGATACGTCTCCAACGTATCTATAATTTTTTATTGTTCCATGCTATTATATTATCCTTCTAGGATGTCTTATGGGCTTTTATATACACTTTTATATGATTTTTGGGACTAACCTATTAACCTAGAGCCCAGTGCCAATTTCTGTTTTTCCTTGTTTTTGAGTTTTACAGAAAAGGAATATCAAATGGAGTCCAATTGACGTGCCAATTTTTGATGATTTTTTTTGCACCAAAAGAAGCCCCTGAAGTAAAAGAGTTGGGCTAGGAGATCCACGGGTTACCCACAATGGTGGCGGCACGCCCTGGGCAGGTGGTGGAGCCGCCCTATCTCGTGGATGGCCTGGAGGGCCCCCTAACTTGTGCCCTACGCCAAAAAATCCTATAAATACTGAAACCTTCGGAAATTAATCTAGATCGGGAGTTCCGCCGCCGAAAGCCTCTGTAGCCACCGAAAACCAATCTAGACCCCATTCCGGCACCCTGCTGGAGGGGGGAACCCTCATCGGTGGCCATCTTCATCATCTCGGCGCTCTCCATGACGAGGAGGGAGTAGTCCACCCTCGGGGCTGAGGGTATGTACCAGTAGCTATGTGTTTGATCTCTCTCTCTCTCTCGTGTTCTTGAGATGGCACGATCTTGATGTACCGCGGCCTTTGTTATTCTAGTT
The DNA here is from genome assembly GCA_902687465.1 of Secale cereale. Lineage (NCBI taxonomy): Eukaryota > Viridiplantae > Streptophyta > Magnoliopsida > Poales > Poaceae > Secale > Secale cereale. Next base: position 318,709,052 of record LR738714.1, read on the forward strand.
GGATCTTATGATGCTTCTCCCCCTCTACTCACTTGTAATGGATTGAGTTTTCCCTTTGAAGTATCCTATCGGATTGAGTCTTTAAGGATTTGAGAACATTTGATGTATGTCTTGCACCTGCTTATCTGTGATGACTATGGGATATCATGTGATCTACTTGATGTATGTTTTGGTGATCAACTTGCGAGTTCCGTGACCTTGGGAATCTATGCATAGGGGTTGGCACACGTTTTCGTCTTGACTTTCTGATAGAATCTTTGGGGCACTCTTTGAGGTTCTATGTGTTGGTTGAATAGATGTTTGTGAGATTGTGTGATGCACATCGTATAACCATGCCCATGGATACTTGAGGTGACAATGGAGTATCTAGGTGACATTAGGGTTTTGGTTGATTTGTGTCTTAAGGTGTTATTCTAGTACGAACTCTATGATAGATTGAACGTTACTATGGTCTCTTGAATAGATCGATCAGAAAGAATAGCTTTGAGGTGGTTTCATACCCTACCATAATATCTTCGTTTGTTCTCCGTTATTAGTGACTTTGGAGTGACTCTTTGTTCCATGTTGAGGGCTAGTAATATGATCCAATTATGTTATTCTTGCTGAGAGAACTTGCACTAGTGAAAGTATGAACCCTAGGCCTTGTCTCCTATCATTGTACTGTCGTTTATGCTCACTTTTACCTTTAGTTACCTTGTTGTTTTTATATTTTCTTATTACAAAAACCTATATCTACCATCCCTATTGCACTTGTATCACCATCTCTTCTCCGAACTAGTGCACCTATACAATTTACCATTGTATTGGGTGTGTTGGGGATACAAGAGACTCTTTGTTATTTGGTTGCAGGGTTGCTTGAGAGAGACCATCTTCATCCTACGCCTCCCACGGATTGATAAACCTTAGCTCATCCACTTGAGGGACATTTGCTACTGTCCTACAAACCTCTGCACTTGGAGGCCCAACAACATCTACAAGAAGAAGGTTGCGTAGTAGACATCAAGCTCTTTTGTGGCGCCGTTGCCGGGGAGGTTAGTGCTTGAAGGTATATCTTTAGATCTTGCAATCGAATCTTTTACTTTCTTGTTTTATCACTAGTTTATTTTATAAAATAAAACTACAAAAAAATGGAATTAAGGTTACCTCATATGCTTCATCTTTTTAATATCTTTTCTGAAAATCATGGGAAGGAAAATTGTGCTCAAGTACTAGAAGAAGAATTACATAGAATGCTTGGCATAAAATATGTGAATGATGAGCATGATTGCAATGTTGTTAGTATGAATTCTTTGAATACCCATGATGCTAATGATATGCAAAGCCACAAGCTTGGGGAAGCTATGTTTGATGAAGATGATATTTTTAGTCCCCCAAGTTTTGATGAGCAAATTTATTACGATGAAAGCATGCCTCCTATTTATGATGATTATTGTGATGACTTGTATGCTATTAAGAATAATGATAACCATGAAACTTGTCATCATGATTTTAGTTTTCAATTGGATTATGCCTCACATGATAATTATTTTGTTGAGTTTGCTCCCACTACTATTGATGAGAATAAATTTTCTTATGTGGAGAGTAGTAAAATTTCTATGCAAGTAGATCATGAAAAGAATGCTTTATGTGCTGGTTATATTGTTGAATTAATTCATGATGCTACTGAAAACTATTATGAGAGAGAGGATCATATGCTTGTAGGAATTGCAATAATATCAAGTTTCCTCTCTATGTGCTTAAAATTTTGAAGTTGTGCTTGTTTTCCCTTCCTATGCTAGTTGATTATCGTTCCCATAAGTTGTTTGCTCAAAAAATCCCTATGCATAGGAAGTGGGTTAGACTCAAATGTACTAGTCATATTCTTCATGATGCTCTCTTTATGTTTCAATTCTTATCTTTTACGCGAGCATCATTGAAATCATCGTGCCTAGCTAGGGGCGTTAAACGATAGCGCTTGGTGGGAGGCAACCTAACTTTATTTTATTTTCTTTGCTTTTGCTTCTGTTTAGGAATGAATATTACATCTAGCTTCTTTTAGATGTGATTTTGTGTTTTAATTAGTGTTTGTGCCAAGTAGAACCTTTGGGAAGACTTGTGTGAAGTTTATATGATCTTGCTGTGAAAAACAGAATCGTTAGCGCTCGCTAGAATGGTCATGAGATTTTACTGGATTGTGATATTTAGTTGATTCTTTTTGCAGATGATTAATAGACAAATTCCCCACGTTTACCAATTTAGTTTGAATTTTTTGGAGTTACAGAATTATGCGAAACCTCCAGATTACTACAGACTGTTCTGTTTTTGACAGATTCTGTTTTTCGTGTGTTGTTTGCTTATTTCAATGCATCTATGAGTAATATTGGGAAGTATGAATCATAGAAAAGTTGGAATACAGTAGGTTTAACACCAATATAAATAAAGAATGAATTCATTGCAGTACCTTTGAGTAGTGTTTTTTTTCTTATACTAACGGAGCTCACGAGATTTTTGTCTAAGTTTTGTGTTGTGAAGTTTTCAAGTTTTGAGCATTGCTTTGATGGACTATGGAACAAAGAGTGGCAAGAGCCTAAGCTTGGGGATGCTCAAGGCACCCCAAGGTAAAATTCAAGGACAACCAAAAGCCTAAGCTTGGGCATGCCCCGGAAGGCATCCCCTCTTTCGTCTTCGTCTATCGGTAACTATACTCGAAGCTATATTTTTATTCACCACATGATATGTGTTTTACTTGGAGCGTCAATTTAGTTTATTTTGTTTTGCTTGCTGTTTGAATAGTATCCCAAGATCTAAAGTTATTAAATGTTAGAGAGTCTTCACATAGTTACATAATTATTCAACTACTCATTGATCTTCACTTATATCTTTCGGAGTAGTTTGTCATTTGCTCTAGTGCTTCACTTATATCTTTTAGCGCACGGTGGTGGTTTTATTTTGAAGAAATAGATGAACTCTCATGCTTCACTTATACCTATTTGAGAGTCTATTAAAACAGCATGGTAATGTGTTTAGGCTATAAAATTAGTCTTCACATGATAGACATCCAGTATCAATGTAGTAAAAACTTCCACATTAAGTGCATTGAATATGAAGAAAAGTTGGATGCTTGATAATTGTTTTGAGATATGAGTATAGTGATATTAGAGTCATGCTAGTGGAGTTATTATGAAATTTATAAATACTTGTGTTAAGGTTAGTGATTCCCGTAGCATGCACATATGGTGAACCGCTATGTGATGAAGTTAGAGCATGAGGTATTTGTAAAGTGTCAACCTTTGTGTGGAGGTCGGGGGCGCACGATGGTTAACTCGTACCAACCTCCCCCCTAGGAGCATGCGTTGATTGCTTTGTTTTTATGACTCGTAGATTTTTGCAATAAGTATATGAGTTCTTATGACTAATGTTGAGTCCATGGATTATACGCACTCTCAGCCTTCCACCATTGCTAGCCTCTCTTGTATCGCGCAACTTTCGTTGGTACCATACACCCACCATATATATTCCTCAAAATAGCCACCATACCTACCTATCATGGCATTTCCATAGGCATTCCGAGATATATTGCCATGCAACTTTCCACCGTTCCGTTCATATGACATGCTTCATATTGTCATATTGCCATGCATGATCATGTAGTTGACATCGTATTTGTGGCAAAGCCACCATGCATAATTTTTCATACATGTCGCTCTTGGTTCATTGCACATCCCGGTACACCGCCGGAGGCATTCATATAGAGTCATACTTTGTTCTAGTATCAAGTTGTAATATCGAGTTGTAATTAAATGAAAGTGTGATGATCATCATTATTAGAGCATTGTCCCATGTGAACAAAGGCTAGATCAAGAAAGCCCCACCAAAAAAAGGGAAAGGCCAAAAAAGGCCCAAAAAAGAAAAAGAAAAAAAAGAAAAGGAAAAGAAAAAGAGACAATTGCTACTATCTTTTTCCACACTTGTGCTTCAAAGTAGCACCATGTTTTTCATGATAGAGAGTCTCATGTTTAGCCACTTTCATATACTAGTGGGAATTTTCATAATAGAACGTGGCTTGTATATTCCAACGATGGGCTTCCTCAAAGGCCCTAGGTCTTCGTGAGCAAGCAAGTTGGATGCACACACACAAGTTTCTTTTGTTGAGCTTTCATACATATTTAGCTCTAGTGCATCCGTTGCATGGCAATCCCTACTCACTCACATTGATATCTATTGATGGGCATCTCCATAGCCCACTGATACACCTAGTTGATGTGAGACTATCTCCCTCCTTTTTGTCTTCTCCACAACCACCTCTCTATTCCACCCATAGTGCTATGTCCATGGCTCACGCTCATGAATTGCGTGAAAGTTGAAAGGTTTGAAAGAATAGAGTATGAAAACAAGTGCTTGGCTAAAATCGGGGTTGTGCATGATATGAATATTTTGTGTGATGAAGAGGGAGCATAGCCAGACTATATGATTTTGTAGGGATAACTTTCTTTAGCCATAGTATTTTGAGAAGACATGATTGCTTTGTTAGTATGCTTGAAGTATTACTATTTCTTATGTCAATATAGACTTTTGTCTTGAATCTTTCAGATCTGAACATTCATGCCACAATTAAGAGAATTACATTGAAAATTATGTTGGTTAGCATTCCACATCAAAAATTCTGTTTTTATCATTTACCTACTCGAGGACGAGCAGGAATTACAGTACACTCTGTCAGGTGATCATCAACGTTGTTTTCTACACGAGGGACGTGCTCTATTTGTAATCCATCAAAGTGCTCCACCAATTTCCTCACTTCTTCCACATACGCCTCCATCAATGGGCTTTGATAATCCTTGTTAACTTGCTTTACAATGAGTTGTGAATCTCCGCGGATGATTAACCTAATTCCCAACTCTATCTCGATTCTGAGACATGCCAGGAGCCCCTCATACTCTGAAGTATTGTTGGTTGTCACTTCCCAGGAAAGTGCATTTGAACCACGTACTTGAGGTGCTCTCCGGGGGGTGCGACATGCAGCATTCCAGCACCGGCGCCTTGTAACGAGAAGGTACCATCAGACTACAAAATACGCTGCAATAGGAAGTGGGTGACAACAGTGATCTCATGTGCTTGAAACTAGTGGAACGACTTCCCCGAGGCCATGAGGAGGCCAAAAGGTAACTATTGCACTCTAGAATACCTTGACCCGCCCCCTTGTAGAAGGGAGCTAACAAAGTATACTGGTTACTGCACCATCTTCTTCTTTTGCACCATTTGGTGCCCTTCTCCATTCCCTTGCACTGCGGCTGTCTTGTTGACGCCTGACCTTTCTGGGGACAATCCAGATTCATCATCGAGTGGACTTTCTCCCATGGTTTCCACATCATCAACTTCCCTCAGCACCACTAGTGCAGCACTAACAACTTGATTCGTTGCCGCTAGGTATAGCAGCAATAGCTCTTATGACTTAGGCGCAACTAGTGTTGGTGTCGGGGATAGGTATTGTTTTAGTTCTTGCATCGCACCCTTTTCCTGTGGGGTCCATTTTACTGGACCTGCCTTTTTCAATATCTTGAAAAACAGCAAGGCGCGTGCAGCAGATCTTAAAATGAACCAACTCACGGCAGCCACGCAGCCAACAAGACGCCGCACATCTTTGACACTCTTTGGTGCTTGAGTTTGTCCAATTTCCTTGATCTTGCTAGGATTTTCTACCATACTTCATTGGGAAACAAAGAAACCCAGTAACTTGGCGGATGGAACACCAAAAACACACTTCTCGGGGTAGAGCAAGTTAATCTTGCGCAATTTGGTAAAAGTCTCTTCCAAATTTTAAATGAGGGTTGACTTGTTGATGCGGGGCTAAACCAATCTAGGCCCATCTTTCAAGATTGGAGAGATCCCCGAGGATGAACACGAAGAACATGAGGGGAAACGTGAGGGAAACGAGAGGAAAACACTCAAATCAACAAGATTAGGCCACACATATGCTAGATCCGGGAACACAAAGAGTGATACAAGATACAAATCCAACAAGGGGCGATACACAGTAACGAGTTCTTCTCCGTGAGGAGGTCCTGATGGTCTTCTCCGTGAGGAGGTCTTGAATCCACTTGGGGGATCTTCTCCGTAGAGGCCACAGTCTCTCGAATGAGAACAACCAAGAGGATAAGAAAAGCTTTGTCTCACAAATGAGCTAAATAAGTGCTAACCCTAGAAATGAGGAGGATGATGTCTATTTATAGTGTAAGGGTAAGTTGGGGGATACATGGTTCAAAACCCGCTTCACTTCGTTTAGGCATGCTGGTTATACCGTTCAAGGGAGTGGTTGTACCGCTGGGAGCCTCAGGTACTGGTTCTTGGAGGTGTTCACGGAGGTAGTAAGTGGTTATACTCATGGTTTGAGTGGTTGTACTAGTCTGGACGCAGCTGGGGGGGGGAACTAGGACTGTACCAGCCTTGTACCGCTTGATTATAGAAGGTTGACCGTTACTTGGGAAGTAATTGGGCGGTTGTACCGGTCGAGCGGTACTTGGGAGGTAGTTGAGCGGTTGTGCCGGTATTTCTGGACTGGGCAGATTCGCCTCCATGCTCTTGGCATCCATCTTGCACCAACTCTTATCCTTGATACCTAAGCATACAACAAGGGTAGAGTTAACCTCGTTCTCAATAGCCTTTTCATGTGCTTGTGTCGTCCGTCCGCTTGGTAGGTCTATGGGGATGACCTTGGGATGCTCCGCATCATCTCCCCCCTTGGGCAAAATCTGACCTCGGATCAAAAGCCTCATCACCATGGAAGGGAGAGAGATCCTTGACGTTGAAGATATTGCTGACATTGTACTTGTAGCATGGGATGTCGATCTCGTAGGCATTGTTGTTGTAGCATGCGAGCACCTTCAAGGGTCCGTCAGCTCATGGACGTAACTTAGATATGCGCTCGTTGGGGAAGCATTCATTGTGAAGGTGTGGCCACACAAGATCTCTAATGTTGAATACAATGGGGTGCTTGTTGACGTTGATCTTGGACGTGAATCGTTGAACTTGACGCTCGATGGTGTGCCTTGTAATCTTCATGCATCTTCTTGATATAGCCTACTCGGGCACTTGCATCCATGTTGATGCACTCTTGTAGAGGTGAGAGGAAGAATGTCCAATGGGGAGAACAGGTTGAAACCGTAGACGACCTCGAAGGGGAGCTTGCCGGTAGTAGAATGTCTTGCACGGTTGTAAGCGTACTCGGCGATGGGTAAGTATTGCTCCCATTCCTTGATGGTCTTCTTTATCAACACGCGAAGAAGAGTCAATAGCGTGCGGTTAGTCACCTTTGTTTGGCCGTCGGTTTGTGGGTGGTATGCCGAAGAGAATAGTAGCTTGATTCCGAGCTTGGCGCAAAGCGTCTTCCAAAAGTAGCTAAGAAACTTGACGTCGTGGTCCGAGACGATCGTCTTGGGCACTCCATGTAAGCGCAAGATTTCCCTAAAAAAGATATTTGCAACATGTGAAGCATCGTCTATCTTGTTGCATGGGATAAAATGTGCCATCTTGGAGAAACGGTCCACAAAAACAAATACGGAATCCTTTCTATTTTGAGTTCTAGGAAAAACCAAGCACAAAGTCCATACTAATATCTACCCATGGTTGATTTGGAATAGGAAATGGCATATAAAGATTGTGGGATTGAGGTTTAGACTTAGCTTTGCGACATGTCGAGCATCGATTGGCGAAATGTGAGACATCGCGGAACATCTTGGGCCAAAAGTAGTTCTTGGAGGGTGTAGCAAATGTCTTGTCCCGTCCAAAGTGTCCCATAAGTCCTCCTCCATGAGCTTCTTGCAAAAGTAATAAACAAAGAGAACACTCGGGAATACAAAGTTTGTTTGCTCTCATGAGATAATCATCCTTGATTTAATATCGTTCCCAAGATGTATGGGTCAAACACTTAGCATAAGGATTGGCAAAGAAAACATCGTGTGCATACAAGTCTTTTATGTGCTCAAAGTCAATGACATTCAACTCAAGATGAGTAACAAGCATGCATTTGCGGGAAAGTGCATCCGCCACAACATTCTCCTTACCTTTGATGTACTTGAAGACATAAGGAAATGACTCAATGAATTCACTCCACTTAGCATAACGCTTGTTCAACTTAGTTTGACCTTTAAGATACTTAAGTGTTTCATGATCCATGTGAAGAATGAACTCATGAGCGCGTAGATAATGCTCCCAAACATGCAAGACTCTCACTAAATCATATAGCTCTTTGTCATAGATGTGATAGTTAAGTTGCGCTCCAGAAAGTTTTTCACTAAATTAAGCCATGGGGCGCTTCTCTTGCATCAACACACCTCCTATGCCATTACCACTAGCATCACAATGTAACTCGAAAGGTTTGTCAAAGTTTGGTAAAGCAAGTAAAGGGGCATCTTGTGATGGTCCCCAAACAAAGGGTGCGTTCTTCTTACTCAAAGCATGTAAAGGTGTAGCGATGGTGCTAAAATCCTTCACAAATCTTCTATAAAATCCGGCTAGACCAAGAAAGCTACGCACTTGTTGGAGATTAGTTGATTGGGGACAAGTTTTAATAGCTTCGATCTTAGTTTCGTCTACATGCACACCCTAGGAAGAGACAACAAATCCTAGAAAACAAGTTTGCTTACACCAAATTTGCATTTCTCCATGTTAGCATAGAGTTTCTGTTTGTGAAAAGTTTGCAAGACGGTTCTAAGATGGGTCACATGATTATGGAGACACTTGCTAAACACAAGGATGTCGTCAAAGTAAACCACAACAAAGATGCCAATGTAAGGTCTATGGACATAATGCATGTCTCTCATGAAAGTACAGGGTGCTTCGGGTAAATCCATTGGCATAACAAGCCATTCATATAAGCCAAATTTGGTCTTAAATGTGGTTTCACATTCATAAACCCTCTTGTATGCGGATTTGGTAGTAGCTACTCTTAAGATCAATCTTAGAGAATATTGTGGCTCCGTTAAGCTCATCTAGAATATCATCTAAGCGTGGGATGGGGTGATGGTATCGAATGGTGAGAGCATTAATGGGACGAAATTCAGAACACATTCGTTATGTACCATCTTTCTTGGGAACAAGGATTACCAGAACGGCACATGGGCTCAAGCTTTCGCGGACATGACCATTGTCGATGAGTTGTTGAAGTTGTCGTTGGATCTCCTAAAGCTCATTAAGGTTCACGCGGTAAGGTGCCTTGTTAGGAAGAGGTGCTCCAGGGATGAGGTCAATGTCGTGCTCGATGCCGCGAAGAGGAGGTAGACCTGAAGGTAGCTCCTCGGGAAAGACATGTTAAAATTCCTGCAACAAATGAGACAACACTAAAGGAAGAGGTGGTGAAGTGTTAGGTTGTTCTAATTCACCTTTACATAAATTAAGAAGATTAGCTAATTGTCGTGCAAGTGTCAGACAGGATTACGAAATGTTGAACCGTCGTAACATCGTTGTACATGACAACTATCGCACACGCTATTCTGTGGTGCAACATTTACGATGCATACTTCATCGGGAATAGTTCATGGTTGCAAATCGTGTATGATAAGGCAACTAACACAAACGTTTAGTTTTCCCGCACCTTTCGTGATATTGTCTGACATCACACACGCTTTGCAAATGGCAACTTTGTGCTTGCTTGCACACGTTTCCTCTCTGTGAACCGTCTCGAATTATGGTGTATATCGCAAATGTTTGTGTTTTACCAACCATGTGTGCCGTAACAACCTGGAGAGCGTAATTTCACCATAATTTAATTGCTGCTATTTCAAATTGCACTGGATTTGAATTTGAATTTGAATGTATGCTACATCTTTATTCATATCCATCGGGTTCAAACAACCAATGCATTATTCGATTCATAGGTACATATGTTCAAGAATTACATAAGAACCAAATAAAGAATGATGAACCACAGTTGTATACTTGTACTGTTGAAGATGGTAAAGAAAGAGGCGAAATACATACTGGTTGCTGAACAAGATGAAGCAGAATGCCCATATTGTGCCCTCCTCCATGCAGAAAGCACGCACGACTCTAGTCCAACCCCTTGTGATGGCCGATCGCCCATCCTTCATGGTCTTCATGAAAACATCTAGATAATCATCGTGTTGTGGTATAAATAATTTAAACCTTTGCATGCCCACCAATCATTTAGTTTGAGAGGTAATCTTGAGTAAACTGCTTTGGAAACCACTGCAAAGGAAAAAGATTTAGACATTGTGATCTAACACAACTCATTATGGGCAGTAAAAAGAAGGCTGCAGAGTTCTTACTTACCATCCTGCAGTTCACTTTTGTGTTGGATAAAGTGTAAACAAATAGTTTAATTGCCATCTTTTGACCCATTTTCTTAACAATATTTATCAGCTTCTTCACTTGATGCTGGTTCATCGATATCTCATTGCCCCATACGCAGAAAGGGTCGAAGCGTGGATCATTACCAATGACATATGTACCTAAAAGCACCAAGTTAATATCAGAAGCTAAACAGCAATTGCACAATGATGTAGTACAACACTCTTTTATAATACGCCCTCCGTTCCTAAATATTTGTCTTTGTAGTAACTTCAACAAGTGACTACATACAGAGCAAAATGAGTGAATCTACACTCTAAAATATGTCTATATACATCCGTATGTGGTAGTCCATTTGAAATCTCTAAAAAGACAAATATTTAGGAACGGAGGGAGTATCTTATAAGATCCAATATACTCACATATTAGATGAATTAACATCTTATATTATGGGTCGGGAGGAGTTTAGTGCATTCTTACAAATTATTGGCTGATTAACTGTTGTTGTATCCATGGGTTACAGTTAGTTTGAGCTAGTTCGGGCTCAAATAGCCCTAAAGTATATCTATACTTGAGGGCTAGTTTGACCTAGTTGCATCTATAACCCACCCAAAAAAACTATCCAACCCAAGAGGTGCTAATTGGCGCTAGTTCTGTTAGTGCATTTATTGTCAATCTAACCCTGCCATCCAAACAACTCTTCCTATGGAGTTAGTTCAGGGTTAGTCATGAGCTAGAAACTAACTCTAACCTCTAGCTAAGTTGATTATCCAAACAGGGCTGTGTTGTTGTTGATGCTGCTGCTCTTCAACGTATATCTAGATATCATTAGAACATTAAGGTAACACTCTTCCTTGTTGCTATGTAGCCTAGGATTGCATATTTAGACATTAAGTACAGTGCATGTTGCTATGTAGCCCCAGATATATTACATATGGCCCTAGTTAACCTAACAATAAATGGGTTGCAGATATATTCAGTTAAAAGACCGATTCACCGATTAGTCCCTTATCAGCCCCCGGCCTATATGGTACCAGCTACCGATATCCTGGACATTGAGCAGATATAAGCCATGGGATGAAACTAACCTCGATGGAAAACAACACTCGTTCCCACAATTGTCCTGTGTAGGTACATCGAGAAGCATTTTAAGCACAACAGGCTAAACATCAACCAAAATTATCCATGGCAGACAAAATAATCTCCAAAAGATAGCTTCAGTGTGCAGGTTTAAGCATGCTAGCAAAGCACAACAAGTGGAAAGGTGTGTTAACTGCAACGGGCCTAACATTTAACAACAAGCAAACATCATCATTCAAACTGGTATTGTGCCAGTCTAAGTACACCGGCTATTGTTAAATAAAAATGGAAAGGTGTGTTAACTACAAGATACAGCAACCAAATGTAGTCATTCATAGTAGTATTGTTGAAACGGGTACTGATGAAATTGAACTGCACAGTTCATACTTGCCTATATAGAACATCACGTTGTGAATAACTGGAATAAACATGGCATACTATGAACAACCAAAGATAGCATTTGAAACTAGACATGTGCTAACTACAAACAACCGAACAATCACAAAACTTTAAAAGAGGAATATGCTAGCTATAACAGGCTTAATAGCAAGCAAATATATGCATTCCTATCGGTATGTTTAAAACTGGATTGATAAAACGTATTGCACTGTACATAATTGCATAGATAGAGCATCACATTGTGAACAACTGAAATGAACAAGGCATACTGCAAACAACCAGATATAGCAATTAAAACTGGACATATTCTCACTACACTACATAAGGGACTCGATAAAACAAGTCATGGGTTTCCCCCTGTGAAGAGGCACGGCAAAACAAATCATGGATTTCCTCACTTGTCACAGATGGGCTCGTTCCCATGGGAAGAGCACGGACCCTGGATGCGCTCCATGTTGTCGCAGATTGGCTCCTTCCCCTTCGAAGAGCACGACGGTAGGGTGCCCTCCCTGATGTCGCAGACGGGCGCTTTCCCCTTGGAAGAGAAGATGGGCTCTTTCCACTTGGACAAGCAGGAGAGGGTGCCCTCCTCGTGGCCGTCGTTGATGAGGTCGGACTTGGAAGCTGTGGATCCCAAGCCAGCGTCGCAGAACGTGTCCTTTAGAAATCACAGAAGGGGCTCGATGGCGATGTAGGATGGAAAATTGTTGACAGATAGCAAGAGGAGATCAGATGCGGGGCCATGGACGAGATCGACGGAGGTTGAACCTGAGGGGTTGCGGGTGGGCCACTTAACCTGTGACATAGCCCGCCTGAGGTCATCGTTGTCGATGAGCTCGATGTCGTAACCGGTGGCCGAGACATGCCCCCCATACTCTAGCCCGCTGCTTAAGTGCCTGTCGCCAGTAATGGTCGTCAGCTTCCTCGGCGACGTCGGGTGAAGAGACCGCGAGACACCTCTTTTGGGCCAGTCGCTCCATGAGCTCCACAGGAAGCATAGCCGGGTTTAGGCTACGACGCTCTGGAGTGGGGGTGGCCATGGGGATGGGGATCTGTGGGAAAGGGGGCGTCTGGCAGGCGTCATCTAAGAAACTTAGGGCGGCCTGGGTGTGGAGATCGGTGGGTAAGTTGCACGGGAAAACCGGCAGATGTTGACAATGGAGGCCTTGCGGCGGCGGTGGGGACCTTGCTAGTGTTTCGAGCGAGGGAGGGGGTGTGTGTGCGCGCGCACGCCCCTGGAGGTTTTGGGGTGTGTGTTTGAAGAAATGATGCGGGTACTGAAAATTTTACTACGCGGGAGTCAAACGCGAGAGTGAAATGCGGGAGCTATTGAAAATATTGGTGATAGTGCATCACACACGGACCGGAGATAACAACCATGTGTTATGAAACATATTAACCCTCGAGGCGTGTAGATATTTTCTAGGGATGCATGCGGTATTGGGAACAAGAAACATCGCACACGGTCCAGAGATAACAAGCGTGTCTTATGAAACAGAAAAACCCTCGAGGCGGGTAGATATTTTCTAGGGATACAGGTGGGATTGGGAACAAGAAACATTGCACACGGTCCAGAGATAACAACCGTGTGTTATGAAACAGAAAAACCCTCGAGGCGGGCAGGTATTTTTGAGAGGGGAGTCTCATGGAGCCCAACGTACTGTGTGGATATGTGCTTGATAGGGACACAGGCATGGCACACAGTTAGTTTGAGTGAACCGTGTCTGTTGTGTCATCCGACTTGTCTAAAATGTTCATAAATTTGACAAAAAATGACGCATGAGATGGTCAGAATACGAACACAATTGCATGTGGACCAAATTTATGTATGAAGGGTGGTTTGATTTTCAAATACCAAATGCAACTTGGATGTGGCACACCTTTCTCGCAAAGCCCACGGTATTGCTTGCCTCCACCCCCCCCCCCTCGTGTCGGCACGAAGGGAATCCTATGCTATCAATGCAGGCCCCCTCCCCCCAA
>LR738714.1:318723320-318747431 GCA_902687465.1 Secale cereale
CCCCCCACACACACACTTTCAGTCGGCGGGCCAGAGAGGCATATCTCACCAAGATGGATTGTAAAACGAACCAAGAATAATTCACCTTGGTCGTACAACCTCTCTCTTGTTCTTGGTGAAAGTGATGGATGTCCATGCGACCCCGGAGATGGGCTAGCTCGCCAATAATCACGCTAGTAGCTAGTCCTCGAATACAACCACTGCATGCGTGTGGGCCAAACATATGTATGAAGATGTATGTTTTTGAGTAACAATGGAACAACTTTGATGTGGCACCATGATTTCAAACTAGAAATCCCCACACAGAGAGAGGGTTAGGTTGACGATGCATATGTATGTTACACCACATTTCAAGTGAACGACGGGGATTCATGTATGCATGCATGCATAGTATATGCACTCAAACTTAAGGTCTGAATCTCACCATGACCTATACTATGATAACACGAACCAAAGGAAGAATCCGCCATGGTAACCTATATTATCGTTGGTCAAGGTGATAATGCATGTCCACGCGGGCCCGCGAATATATAGGCTTGTCGCCGGTAACCACGCGAGGGAGTGTACTGTTTGAAGGCAACCACTACATGCATATGTATGGAGGTGATGCGTGTGCATGTTTGGATACCATTTCACAACATTGATGTGGCGCGTGCGTCAAAAATCGTACACTAGCTCCCCACACAGAGCGATATTGGTTCATGACATGTCGTTGTACTAGCCACTTCGACTCGATGGGAGGGTTCATGTGTACACATGCATGTGTGTGTGCTCAAACTGTATCATGCATGCATATCATCCCAGATCATGACCTATATATATATACCGTATTACAAGTAAAAATAATAATCCCCTCCTAAGTCAAATTAATTAACCTCTTTTATTGTCTGGCAAAAAGTAGTGATGGACCAAGCGGGCCCACAGATGGAAAGCATCAATATTGTTGATAACCGCTTAAGTGGCTGCGAGAGGACAACCACCACCACTTTGCATGTGGGCCAAACATATATATGTTGAATACCCAAAATGCACATCTTTGATGAGCCACATGCGTCAAAACCGTAAACCATGCACCCACACATAGCGAGGTTCATGAAGCGTACTACATATAATTGTCCCCTTCCCCCCTGTTCACGGCATACTATATGCTCCGGCCATAATATGTACAACCCAAAAGAATCCTCATCGATGGTGAAATTAATTAACCTCTCCCGATGTAGGTCAAAGTGATGCATGCATGCATCGACGATGGCCCTATGGGCCCATAGATGGAAGCATCACACGTGAGTCTCCTAGCTAGCTAGGATAACCACTGCGTGCATGCATGTGGCCCAAAGAGGTGTTGTGTGATGTTTGAATAGCCAATTTCACAATTTTGATGTTGCACGTGCCTCGGAAACCAAAAAGTCCCGACACTGAGTGAGGTGTGCTTGTTCACGGACGCGTTCGTATATTATATATGCTAGTCCCCTCCCACATATATCCCACCATAACACAAACAAAAAAGATTCCACCTTGCTGGTCAAATTAACCTCACTGCCGGTTGTTCGTCAAAGTGATGGATGCCGACCTTGCGGGGCCACAGAAAGCGTCACACGCGAGTATCGAGTGTCGTGGACAACCATCGACTGCATGTGGCCAAAACATGTATGTATGAAAGGGTTGTGTAATGTTTTAAATAACGATTTCACGACTCTCATGTGGCACCAGCCTGCCTAACAAAACGGCCAACCCACACGGTGGCTCACAACTCGTAGTGTACTGGGAGCCACCCGCCACCCCTAGACGCACACACCCACACACACACACCATGAATCCCCACCGCAACTACGATGCGTGTTAAATTAATTATCCCACGGTGAACATATGTTACCAAAGGAGGGACGTTTTAATTTTGAAAAAATCACAGAGATCATTAAGACGTTGTAGTACATTAATTTATTGATTTTCTATGGGTATAATGTGCAAAAAACAAATTTGAGCTACATGCACACGTGACAGTGCACCTAAATGGATTGTAAAAACAGATGTGTCTCACTCGGTGCAAGTTTACTCCCCGTGCAACAAATTTCAAACATTGAGAATCTTGATTTTTAAATTCTAGTACATCCAAAACTTATTTGAAGTTCATGAAACTTATCGTGTTGTCATATGGACACCAATAAAATGTGGCATTGTACTTTTTTGTCAAATTTGAGACCAGTATTGATGTAATCTTTATCTAGTTACAAACGGGAGATTATTAATAATTGGTAACCAATATCCCAAACGGATTATTTATTTGAACCGTGAGTGTTAGACCAACAATGGATACGTGCCATGCTTTGGTTAAGCAATAAAGCGGCAGCATTAATCATCCAAATAGAAAAACAATATACATGTCGCTGTGCGAGCAGCGTGCCGTGCGAGCATACGGGAGTTGACGGGACGCATGCGAGCAGTCCGCCGCGTAGGCAGATGGGGAGGCGTGCGTGCAGGTGTGTGAATTAACGGAGGCGTGCTCGCTGCGCAGTGTCATCGGGAGGTGCGAGTAGCTGTGTGAAACTTTGGTAGGCATGCCAGCAGTGTGGTGCGCAGGCTCACCGGGAGGCGAGCCATCGGTTTGACCGCCGCCCGCCTCTCTCCCACAATTCCCACTACTCCATATTAATGGTGCGCCCGAGCGGCCGCACCCCCCATCCTCACCACACATACACAATCCTCTCTTTCTGCTTGCATCCTCAACAACGCTCTCAGTCCTCAAAGCCGTCAGTGTATGAGGATGCTGCCGAAGCGCCCCATCGGAGGGAGTGGCGACGCCGGGGCTACTAAAGCACCGGAGCATGGCGTGGAGATGGAGACAGAGGTTTCCGTCACCGCCCATGAGTTATCGCTGCACCTTGATGTCGTCGACGGCGTCGAGTTTCCACAGTCGGAGGTGGAGTTCCACACCAACTCTGGTGACGACCCTTACGACAACTCCGGCGACGACCACTCCGACGACGACGGACGGCTGGTTAGTCATCTATACCCATTTATGTGTCAAATAGATCATAGGGTTTCTCTAGTTACTCCTGCCTCCCCCTTTTTGGAATAGGAATCCTATGGTTATGTTCTCCCAATCCATGAAATCTGAGTAAATTTCGTTAGATCCGTGTAGTGTATTGATTGTTTGAATGGTACAAGTGATAAGTGATTAGTTGTTTTATCTGTGCAAATGATTTCTGCTAGTAATCCGGCTAGGGTTAGTGTTCTTGCTAATAATTCCTAGCCAGGACTTGACAATTGATTTTGAATGACCTACATATTTTTGTGTCATTATTTTCTTCAAGATTGGTCTACACATAGACAAATGTGCTTAAAAATCGAACCATAATCTCTGGATATGTATAAATAAATAGCCATAAATTCCTAATCCTACTTCATGGCATGTAATCACTGATTTGATGCCAATTTTTGGCAACTGCCAAATGTTCGCTAGAGATTAGTTTGTAGCCATTAATTTGACGCCAATTTTTTTACTATTTGTATATGTGCTGTCCGACGATGTGGACAGCGAGGATGAAGATATCCAGAGGAGCTACAATAGGCAAATCCTGAGGGAGCTTTATGCGGGAATGCATAACAGGCGTATAAGGACCTGGAACGGCGGCTATCGATGCCAATTTTGCTACCACAAGCTTCATGACGTGTATCAAAATGTTCTAGCGCATGCAAGAGGCCGGGCCGTTGGCTCCTTCAAGTAGAAGTATTCTTGCAGGGTGGAGCACGGCGCGTACGTCGAGTACCTGGAGAAGCTTCAGGATCGTGCTGGGATGTGAGATGAGATGTGGGATCTAACTATGTATGCTTGGATCCACACCCGTTCAGGTACAAAAACTGCCTTCTACCTCTCCTTCTGCAAACTAACATGATTTGTAATTTTGAAGATGTTTGTTCGTCTGTCATTCCGAAATGATTCCGACAAGCTTGACCCCGAAAATGTGCACGGTGAAGGTCTTGGCACTAGAATCTATCGGCCCAAACCTAGAGGAAGTTGTCAGTTTCCTGAGATGCTTTCCGTGCGTGGAGAAGCTATATATCGAGGTGATTTTCCTTTCATGTTAAATGTTAACCATAAGGAGTTCAATTTGTTACACCTTTTTCCTAGTTTACAATGACAATGTACTACGATTTTTGAAGGATTCTTTTGGAGGATTTCAGTACATACATGTTCCACCCCCCCCCCCATATTGGTTGCTTGATCCATACGGTTACAATCAATAAGCATTTCCCCTTTGGATCCATCTGCCCATGTTAATCATGTCAGATCAAAGATGGAATGTTAGTGCATTTTACAAATCCTCCAAACTAAATAGGCACTAACACGTTTAATTCTATTGGAGATAAGATTAGGCCCAGTGGTGGATAATGTGATAGAATATAAAAATCACGTCGAATGCCTAGATCTGCATCTCTCAGAAATTACTTTGAACTCCTACCAAGGGACCTTACCAGAGATTATATTCGCCAGGTTCTTAGTTCTCAGAGCAAGGGTGCTGAAGGAAATGAGGTTTGCCCTATATTTATATCGCAAAAATGAATGGTTTTTTGATCAGAACCGGCGCGTGCGGCAGAATGGAATAGGCTCCAAAAATGCTGAATTTGATTTTGGAACTTCAAACGACAGAGTAATCGAAAGTCATCGTGTCAACTCCATACATGAATTCTCAGTGGCTGACCCCTTTGCACAAATTGTGACGTTTCGAAACCAGACTAAGAAGTGGTAATATTATTTTGATCCTCTCTGATATCCATGTTCAGCGGATCATCGTGAACCTTTGCAGCTGAACTTTGTAATCTTCAAATTTGAGCCATATAACTCTGGAATTTGAAAATTGTAATATTTCGAGATTTTGTGGCACAATCGTTGAAATGGCATCGTATGAGACTCGTATACTCGTAGCACTATTTTGACCTTAATATGCAATGGTCTTAGGTTTGATTAATCATTCTCGAATCTGTTTACCTTGTCGATCTCACAGCACACGATCTGTATAGCTAACTCAACTATGATCTGCGACATTATTGCACACAGTTGGTTTCTTCCACTTCTAGCCGACGCGTGGCCATACTAGCCGGGCGGGAACCTTGCACCGTAAACTGTGCAGTAGCGCGGGAACAGGTTCATTGATGATACATTTGGCACCTCTTCAAGCCCATGCGTGCGGAGCGGTGTTGTCTAGCGTGCACTGGAATCCTCCGCTATGAACGCCGTGACAAGACGTGGCAATTACAGGCCGGCCGGCCCCATTTATTACAGCGGCCAACCTTTCGGTTGCGCCCCACCATTGCAAGAAGCACACCCACCACGAGAAAATCTTAGAGGGTATCCTACGCGGCTCCAATGGTGCTCCGAACGGCTGCCGACGACGAGCAACAGTTCACCATGCGTGCCGTGGTGGACACCCACAGAAGGTTCATGGACCTCTCGGTGGTGTACACTAACGACCCGGTCTGGGTGGAGCACTCCATCCGCATCATGGAGTTGATGCTTGCTGAGGAGAAGTACAAGGTGGTCGGGTTCGACCTCGAATACACCCACGCTCATGCCGGGTGTCGTCCCAAGGTCTCCATCACCCAGATGTGCGTGCGCCACCACGTCCTCGTCTACCACTACTGCCTGGCCACAAGGCCTTCCGAGCGTTTCGCCAGGTTTGTCAACAGCCCCCATTACATGATCGCTACGTTGGACATCACCAATGATGTAAAGGCGCTCGAGAATTCAGGCATCGCCTGCCTGTATCTTGTCGACATCCAGGGCCAATACAAGATCTGGGGCAGCAAGGAGCATGAGAAGGACTCACTGATTCACCTCGCCGAGGCCATCATTGACCCCTACTACAGAGACATGAAGGATTCATGCAACAAGGACAAGCGAGCCTCGCACTCGGCCTGGATGGAGAAACTCGACGAAGCTCACGTCGTGTACGCGGCCAAGGAGGCGTACACGAGCCACGACATGTACAGGCGGATCGTTGACATGAGGAAGTGCCTCCTTCCCCAAATCAGACAGGGATCCAGCCGGAAGCACATCAATGGCAAGCGTCATCGCAACAATAAGTAGATGATTAGATCCTCGTTTCTCCTACTTTAGTATGCATGTAATTGCTTACTTTGGTGTGTGGAACTGTTATGTGTGTAGTCACTTGTGTAATTGTATGCTTAATTTGGTTATGCAATGCTGTCTCTTTAAGTATATATGTTGATGCTCTGTAGACAGAGCGTAGATGTTGTGCGGACAAAGAAAATCGCATCGCACACGGACTAAACAATGGAACCCATCGGTGATGTTTTCATCAATCACTCACAATTGTATACCAGCAATCGTTTGCTCGCAACACACATGGCTTGTTAGCACTGATCGTCTGTGTCGTTATAGGTCTTCACACACGTTTCCAATTTCAGACATGTTTGCCGCATATCACACACATCTAGTTAAGTTGAACCATTTCTGTTCTCATCTCTCAACGCAAATAGTTCATCCGAGTGAACCGCATGCCGTATATCGCACACACCTTGATCTGGCTGACCATTTCGTTTGTGTTGCTTAATCATAAACAGTTCATCCGACTGAACCATATGTTGTACATCGCACACGACTTCATCTAGTAGCCCATTTCTTTTGTTCCTCCTCATCGCAAATAGTCAATTGAACTAAACCGTATGCCCATCATCGCACACGCAACCAAAATCTGAACCGTGTTTGATGCATCCTCCATTGCAAATGTTTTGCACCTTTTTTGACGTTTTTACACCCATGTTTGCAATAATGGCATAGCACACAGTTTGGTCGAAGGGTCTCTAATCGTAGTGTCACGTTAGCAGCATCCTGCAGTAGTGGTTTCTCAAATTTGATTCTGGGCAGAGATGGTTTTGAGGGGTTTTGAAGATGTTAACTTGTTCTCCAATACATGAGACTTGGCAGATCATCAAATATGGCATTTGTGACAGGCTAGAATTTTCTTGGAATTTATAAAGAATACTGCCTTTGTAAATATTTCAAAAGCTTGAAATATCCAGAAAGTGTATTTGACGTATTTGACCAATATTTTGAACTTGACCATGTGTTGAAGCTCTTATATATGGACAATATATGTCCAATGAGCTTCCCTAAATTTTCTCAAATATTTTTGAAACATAAAAATAATTTTCACCTATTAAAGTACAATTGTGGCCTTAAGGAAAAGCCTTTAAATAAAATAGCAAAATAACTTTTAAAATAATATTTTTGTGGTTTTGGGAGTCCTATATCTAATAGGAGACAAATGTACTTTATGAAAGATTTTTCATACCCTAAATTAAGTACTTGTAGTTCAAGTCTCAATTCAATGGTTTTTGGGAAAGCTTTTTTAGCCAAAATATTTTTGTAAGAAAATACTATTCTGTCCTATACACATGGCATGATCATTGGGCAAAGTTTTGGATCAAGGAGAAGGAGTATAAGAATTGGAGGATTTATTTGATTTTTAGAGCACTTGCAAAGAGCAGACAAAAATCCAATCAAGCAGAGTCCAAAGCCCTCAAAAGTTTTTGTCAAACCACATTTTATCATGATTTATTAGCTTAAGTGTTGTGGCATGAAAATCAGAGTGTGTCATCAATGGGTGCGCAGCACTTCGAAGAGGCGTGCTTCCCGGAATTCTTGGTAGATGTCTTTTTGGTCTTTTTGCCCTTCGTGGGAACCACTGTCTTGATGGCCTTCGTCGCTACTGCATCTCTGTAAAGATTGTCAACCCAAATGAATGCATCCTTCTAATCAGATTTGATGGAAATGACACCCACGGGTCCTTGGATCTTTAGCGTGTTATTGGCATAATGAGATGCTGCCATAAACATAGCCAATGCTGGGCGACCAGAATTCCATTCAACGACAAGGGGATTTTGAAAACATAAACACTATCTTTTCTATTTTGTAGTTCAGCTCCCCGCCAAATATTACCGGCAGAGTGACCTTCCCCTTAGGTCGACTCCTTCCTGGGTTGATTCTCTGGAACGCCCCGGTGTTCTCAAGCTCCTCGTCAGAAATTTGTAGCTTCTCAATTTACCTCCAGGAATATCAAGTTCAAGCCAGCCCCACTGTCCACTAGCACTTTTATGACCTCGAGGTTGTGTATTGTTGGTGGAACCAACAATGGAGAAAACCCGACCATAGTGGTGTGACAGTGTGATCCTCAGCATAAAAAATGATAGGCGTGTGTGACCACTTGAGGGGTTTCTGAGCATCTACTGCCGGCACTTCTGCATTGACTTCAAGTGCTCACTACTTGAGTTGGCGGTGAGAGGAATGCAAAGATGCACCATCGTCACTGCACATGGTCTCTGTTGCTTTCTGGAATTCCTGCTCGCTGGACTCGCCATCATCATCATCTCCACTCTCATCATCTTCTTTCTTCTCCCTGCCCTTGGCAGGCTTCTCTTTCTACTGATTTGCCTTGCCGCGGCACCCTCCTCAGCCATCATGGCCCTTTTTACCGGACCCACTAGCACCATATTGGCCCTTCTCCTTGTCACATTTTTCATATTCAGCCATCTGTTTCTCTACTAGTTGTTCGACCTATCGACACTCTTGGAGGTCGTGATATTTGGTCCGGTGAATCTTACAATAAGGCCCATCAGTCTTGTCGGCCTTCTAGCCCACCGCAGCTACCTGGCAATCAGTGCACGTGGAAACTTCCTTGCCGGAGCTCTTTGTCTTGGCTTTCTTTGCAGAACTGGAGTTCCCGTACCCTTACAGGGACATAACTGCCTTACCCTTGCACTTTCTATTGCGCCTCCGACCTTTCTTCTTCGGGGCGGCGGCGGCACTTCTATGCCAGCATCTTACCCAGAGAGTCTCCTCCCATCGTCGGCACACGAACATTTGTTTTCCAATGTGTAGAGCTCGTTGACGGACTTGGGCAACCACATGTTCATCTTCTTCCCGCATCTTATGATTGCGTACATTCATGTGGAATGCGGCAATCACAGCCACGAGGTGTACGTCAGGAATGCCGCCGTGCACACGGCTAAACCTTCGGACATACTTGCACATGTCTCCCCCTCTCTCTCTAAGGAATCACTTGCAAGTCACTGGGTTGTCTAGGGCCTTTCTGACAGCCAATAAAGGTACCAGCGAACTCGTTGCATAGATTACAACACGAGGATATGGAGTTCTCTGGAAAGTTCATCAACCAAGACATTACATTGGGCCAGAACCTTCTCATCTCTTCCGCCGACACCATGCACAACAATTTTGTAGATGCCTAAGAACACTGTCGGGTTTAGCTTGCCATCATATTTCTCTGGTACTTTTGATATGAATGCACGGACGGGTGGACTACGGACTTTCTTATATGTGTCCCTCGTATATATATATATATATTAATTGTTCCATGCCAATATTATACAAATTTCACATACTTTTGGCAACCATTTATACGATTTATTGGACTGACATATTGATCCAGTGCTCTGTGCCAGTTCCTGTTTGTTGCATGTTTTTTGTTTCGCAGAAGTACCATATCAAACGAAGTCCAAACGCAATAAAAATTTAGGAGAATTATTTTGGAATATATGTGATTTTAGGGAGGTGGAATCAACGCAAACGGAGGCCCACAGCCTCCACTAGACAACAGGGTGCGGACCACCCAGGCGCGCGGTGGTGGGTAGTGGCCACCTCGTAAGGTGATTGTTGCCCTTGTTTCGCTGCAAGAAAGATAATTTATGGAAAAAATTATGTAAAACTTTCAGCCCAATCGAGTTACAGATCTCCAGGAATTTAAGAAACGGTTAAGGGCCAGAAAAGGGGGTCACAAAACAGAAGAGAAACACACAGAGAGAGAGAGAGAGAGAGAGAGAGAGAGAGAGAGAGAGAGAGATCGAATCTAGGAGAGCTCTCACCCATCCGCTGCCATCGAGGTCAAGGAGCATAGGGGAAGGAGGCCAAGGAAGAATAAGAAGGAGGGGGCTCCCTCCCCCTCTCCCGGTGGCGCCGGAATGATGCCTGGGCAAGGATCATGACGACGATCTACATCAACAATCTTGCTACTATCAACGCCAACTTCTCCCCCCTCTATGCAGTGGTGTAACCTCTGTATTCCCGCCGTAACTCTCTACTTAAACATGGTGCTCAACACTATATATTATTATCAAGTGATATGTGGTTATCCTATGATGTTTGAGTATATCTATTTTGTCCTATGGGTTAATCGACGGTTGTGGTTGGTATCAGTTGTATACTCCCTCCGTTCCTTGATATAAGGTGTATAGATTTTTGAGAAAAAACCTAGAATATAAGGTGCATTGCGTTGCATCACTCATTTGCATAATTTTTTAGTGATTTGATTACATTTCCTTGTATAAGGCAAGCTCCTTTATTTACTCATGTCAATCAGTCAGGTGTACTCTCGCCCAAAACTTGTGAAATTTTCCCTCCATGTGCGTTCTTTAATTTATGTGCCAAAAACTATACATCCCATATTTAGGAATGGAGGGAGTATTTTATTGTAGTATTGTCCTACAGTGCCCTCTGTGTCACGCAAACATGAGGCGTTCCCGCAGTAGGGTGTTGTAATATATTCATGATTCTCTTATAGTGGGTGGCTAGAGTGACAGAAACTTATGCCCTAGTAAGGGGGTTGTTGCGTATGAGAGTAAAGAGGACTCTATACTTAAGGCTATAGTCGGGTTTTACCTTAGTGATCTTTAGTAGTTGCGGATGCTTGCTAGAGTTCCAATCGTAAGTGCATATGATCCAAGTACAGAAAGTATGTTAGCTCATGCCTCCCCCTCAGATGAAATTGCAATAATGATTACCGGTCTAGTTATAGATTGCCTAGGAACATATATCTCTCTTGTGTTACGAAAAGCTTTCTACTAAACTACTAAGTTTACTGTCTTGTAATATATTCGTATTTTTATTCTCGCAAAGTACTTCTAGTTTTATTCTTGTTCTAGATAAAGCAAATGTTAAGTGTGCGTAGAGTCGTATCGGTGGTCGATAGAACTTGAGGGAATATTTGTTCCACCTTTAGCTCCTTGTTGGGTTCGACACTCTTAGTTAACAAAAAAGGCTACAGACGATCGCCTACACCTGTTGGTTATCAAGACCTTTTTTTGGCGTCGTTCTCAGGGAGCAATAGCGTGGGGTGGATACTCTCGTGTGTGTGCTTGTTTGCTTGAACACTAAGTAGTTTTTATTTTATTTTTGTAGTCTATCTTTGGTTATGCATAGGAAACGCAAAATACCAAAAAAAGTTGTACCTACTAAACCAATGGTTGAAGAACCACCCAAAATCTATCATACTACTGAAGCTCTATACTTGGATCATCTTCGATCCCTATGTTCTCGTGCTGAAACCCCAGCTAGCTTAGTTGAGGGAAAATCATTAGATGAGCATGCTTATTATGTGCAACACCACTTATCTCAAAATGGAATATTTTATGGAATCATATTAATACCTTGCATTTCTATGCTTGGAATTTAGGTGAAATACATGATTATACTTATTATTGTCAAGACCCTAAGAAACACCTTCCTTACCAATGTGATATTAGTGACAATGGAATTCTATCTTATTATGCTAAGGGTCTTTATGGAATTCTATCTTCTTATGCAAAGGTGGAAGGGTGAGAGTGCGTATAATCCATTTACTCATCATTAGTCATAAAGAACTCGTGTACTTATTGCAAAATGTTTATTAGACCTCGAAGCAAAGTACTACTACACATGGTCCTAGGGGAGAGGTTGGTAGGAGTTAACCATCACGCGCTCCCAAATTTCACACAAAAGAAGTCAATAACGGATAAATTGTGCTCCAACTTCATCACATAACTTGAAAACCATACATGCATCCTACGTGAATCAAAAACCTTAACAGAAGTATTTCTTTTATTCCACAATTTACTACTAGCATGACTCTAATATTACCATGTTCATATCTCAAAACAATTGCACGGAATCAAACTTCTCATATATCCAGTGCTCTTTATGGAAGTTTTTATTATATCCCCTTTGTATGCCTGTCATATTAGGACTAAATTTATAACCTACGAAAATTACCATGTTGTTATTAGACTCTCAAAATAATATAAGTGAAGCATAAGAGTTTATCAATTTCTTCAAAATAACATCACCGCCATGCTCAAAAATATATAAGTGAACTACTAGAGCAACTACCTAGCTCAAAAGATACAAGTAAGCGCATAGAGTATTCTAATAAATTCATGATTAATGTGTGTCCCTCTCAAAAGGTGTGTACAGGAAGGATGATTATGGCGTTCTAAAAAGCAAACACTGGAATAATACAAGATGCTCCAAGCAAAACACATATCATGTGGTGAATAAAAATATAGCCCCAAGTAAATTTATTGATGGATTGAAGACAAAAGAGGGATGCCTTCCGGGGAATCCCCAAGCTTAGATGCTTGGTTGTCCTTTAATATTACCTTGGGTGCCTTGAGAATCCCCAAGCTTAGGTTCTTACCACTCCTTATTCTGTAGTCCATCAAATCTTTACACAAAACTTGAAAACTTGACAACACAAACTCAACAGAAAACTCGTGAGATCTGTTAGTATAATAAAGCAAATAACCACTTTAGGTACTGTTGTGAACTCATTCCAGCTTTATATTGGTGTTATATCTACTGAATTCCAACTTCTTCATGGTTCATACAACCCGATACTACCCATAGATTCATCAAAACAAGCAGACAACACAATGAAACAGAATCAGTCAAAAACAGAACAGTCTGTAGCAATTTGAAAACTTCGTATACTCCAGCAACTCTAAAATTCTGAAAAATTAGTACAACGTGGGAAACTTGTACATCAATATTTTGTAAAACTTTTCAGAAAATTATCACACTCCAAAGAATTATAGAATTTTCTGTACTGGATGCAAAAAATTTCGAATCAACAATTTTCCAAATCATCCCAAAGGTCTTACTTTGCACAAACACTAATTTTAAACATGAAAACACATATAACTAGAGGCTATAAGGTATATTTATTGGAAAGCATAAGAAAAAAGATAAAACTAAAAATAAAAATGGGTTGCCTCCCAACAAGCGCTATTGATTGACGCCCCTAGCTAGGCATAATGCAACGATCTAGGTATTGTCATCTTTGGTATTAAATTATTTCTTAACAAAATCTGTCAAAACCATTATCAACAAGTCTATTTTCTCTTATTTCTTCTTCCCAGGAGAAATAAATTCGTGAAAAGGACTTTCAATAGTAATTTTAGCATTCATAATTTCATACTCAGGATCATCACCGTAAATATCTTCATATAGAATTCATATCTCAATTTTGATCGGTTCTCTAGGCATCACCGCCATCCACTCGTTATTGAATCCAAAATAAATTCCCTTAGTCACCCAATCAAATTTATCATACATATCAAGGTAAAGGCCTTGAGCAATTTCTGCGTAAGGAACTCTTCTCCTAAGATTGCTACTGTAAACATGATAATCTCTAGATTCCAAACTACACAAAGTTTATTTATCATGGAGAATTTATTCAATGGGATGATTCCCAATATTTTTATTGTAGAAAACGAAAATTTCCCTAGCATCTCATATTACGAAATCGAATTTCCTCATAAGAATGATAGTTGCAATCTTTTTAGACTTAGGATGAAGAATATTGGGAAGTTCATAAAATATCTTTTGTAAAGCGGGGTGGATGTGCACAAATTTTCTTTGTAATTTAACACTAAGCATGGTAATGGCATCGGCATAGCAATTTGTATCAAGAAGACTAGACCCCTTATCAATTGGAAAATCTCCCGTAGAATTAAAGATGTAACATCCCAAATTTTCAAACATTGAATGTTAATAGAATTGATTTAAACATGCTTGTGTTGTTTTCTTTTAGCTTTTTCTGAGAAGGATTTCAAAATTTTGGTGTTTAATTCAATACCTAGATGAGAGTAATAAAAGGAATTTCCCAAATATTTGGATCTTATATTGGATTTTGTGAATATTTTAAATATTCAAAGAAACCATGACACTACTGCAGGATGCTCCTAACACGACACTACGATCAAAGACCCTTCGATGAAACTGTGTGCTATGTCATAATCGCAAATGGGGGTGTAAAAACCGTCAAAAATGGTGCAAAACGTTTGTGATCAAGGATGCGTCAAACACGATTTAGATTTTAGTTGTGTGTGCGATGCATGCCATACGGTTCAATTCAATTAACTGTTTGCGATGAGGAAGCACAAAAGAAATAGACAGACAGATGAAGGTGTGTGCGATATACAGCATACGGTTCACTCGGATGAACTGTTTGTGATTAGGCAACACAAAATAAACGGTCAGCCAGATCAAGGTGTGTGCGATATACGGCATGTGGTTCACTCGGATGAACTGTTTGCGTTGAGAGATGAGAACAGAAACGGTTCAACTTAACAAGATGTGTGTGATACGTGGCAAACATGTCTGAAATCGGAAACGTGCGCAAAGACCGATAACAACACAGACGATCACTACTAACAAGCCGTGTTTGTTGTGAGCAAATGATTGCTGGTATACAATTGTGTGTGATTGATGAAAACATCACCGACAGGTTCCATTGTTTAGTCCGTGTGCAGTGTGATTTTCCTTGTCCGCACAACATCTACGCTATGTCTACAGAGCATCAACATATATACTTAAAAAGACAGCATTGCATAACCAACTTAAGCATAGAATTACACAAGTAACTACACATATAACATTTCCACACACCAAAGTAAGCAATTACATGCATACTAAAGTAGGAGATAAAAGGATCTAATCATCTACTTATTGTTGCGATGACGCTTGCCATTGCCCTGCTTCCGGCTGGATCCCTGGCTGTTTCGGGTAAGGAGGCACCTCCTCATGTCAACGATCCGCCTGTACATGTCGTACCTCATGTACGCCTACTTGGCCGCGTACACGATTTGAGCTTTGTCGAGTTTCTCTATCCAGGTCGAGTGCAAGGCTCGCTTGTCCTTGTTGCACGAATCGTTCATATCTTGGTAGTAGGGGTCGATGATGGCCTCCGCGAGGTGAACCAGTGAGTCCTTCTCATGCTCCTTGCTGCCCCAGATCTTGTATTGGCCCTGGATGTCGACATGATTCTGGCAGGCGATGCCCGAATTCTCGAGCGCTTTTACATCATTGGTGATGTCCACCGTAGCGAACATGTAGTGGGTGATATTGACAAACCTGGCAAAACGGTCGCAAGGCCTTGTGGCTAGGAAGTAGTGGCAGACAAGGACGTGGTGGCGCACGTATAGCTGGGCGACGGCGACCTTGGGACGAGACCCGGCACGAGCACCGGTGTACTCGAGGTTGAACCCGACCACCTTGTACTTCTCCTTGGCAAGCAACAACTCCGTTATGTGTATGGAGTGCTCCACCCAGACCGGGTCGTTGTTGTACACCATCGAGAGGTCCATGAACGTTCTTTGGGTGTTGACCACGGCATGCATGGTGAACTGCTCCTCGTCGTCGGCAGCTGCTCGGAGCGCCATTGGAGCCACGCAAGATACCCTCCAAGAATTTCTCATGGTGGGTGTGCTTCTTGCAATGGTGGGGCGCGATCAAAAGGTTGGCCGCTGTAGTAAATGGGGGCCAGCTGGCCTGTAATCGTCACGTCTTGTCACGGCGTTCATACCGGACAGTTCCGGTGCACGCTTGACAACACCGCACCGCACGCATGGGCTCGAAGAGGCGCCAAATGTATCATCGATGAGCCTGTTCCCGCGCTACCGCCCAGTTTACCGCGCAAGGTTCCCGCCCGGCTAGTTTGGCCACGCGTCGGCTAGAAGAGGGACAAATCGTGGGCGTTTATTGGCAAAAAGCTTTGAAAAACGAAGTGTGTGGAATGACTTCGGTCATAAGTTTACCCATGGGTGATAAGGTCAAAGTTACATAGAAGGGTGATGATGGACACTCGAGTGCGATAATTAATACTGCGCTCTACATGGCACATGGTGGAAGAAACCAATTGTGTGCAATAATGTCGAAGATCGCAGTCAAGTTAGCTATACAGATCGTGTGCTATGAGATCGCCAAGGTAAACAGATTCGAGAATGGTTAATAAAATCTGAGACCATTGCATATTAAGGTCAAAATATTGTTACCAATATACGAGTCTCATATGATGCCATTTCAACGATTGTACCACAAAAGCTCGAAATATTACAAGGTTCAAATTACAGAGTTATATGGATCAAATTCAAAGATTACAAGGTTCAAACTGATATTAGAAATGAAATTCAGCTCATCAGCTGCAAACGCTCACTCGGATCCGTTGAACATGGATATCAGAGAGGTTCAAACTAATATTACCACTTCTTAGTCTGGTTTCGAAACCTCACAATTTTTACAAAGGGGTCAGCCACTTACAATTCATGTATGGGGTTGACATGATGACTTACGATTACTCTGTCATCTGAAGTTCCAAAATGAAATTCAGCATTTTTTGGAGCCTATTTCATTCTGCCGCATGCACCAGCGCTGATCAACAAAACATTCATTTTTGCAAAATAAATGTAGGGCAAACCTCATTTCCTTCAGCACCCTTGCTCTGAGATCAAAGAACCTGGCTAATATAATCTCCGGTAAGGTCCCTCGGTAGGAGTTCAAAGTAATTTTTGAGAGATGCAGATCTAGGCATTCGACGTTATTGGTATACTGTGTCACATTATCCACCAGTGGGCCTAATGTTATCTACAAAAGAAGATAACGTGTTAGTGCCTACATGCAATTTTGAACATTACTACAGGTCTATTTGGTTTGCAGGATTGGTAAAATGCACTAACATGCCATCTTAGAGTTGACATGACTAACATGGGCATTTGATTACATTCTAGAAAAATGTAGCCTTCTTTACAAGAGGTTGGAGTGGATGAAAAGTTCCCTAACAAAACTAGTACAGATGAATTCAAATGAGAAATGCTTATTGATTGTAACCATATGGATCAAGCAACCAATATGGGGGGTGGAACATGTATGTACTGAAATCCTCCAAAAGAATACTTCAGAAATCGTAGTACATTGTCATTGTAACACATGGAAAGAGGTGTCACAAATTGAACTCCCTTATGGTTAACATTTAACATGAAAGGAACATCACCTCGATATATAGCTTCTCTAGGCTTGAAAAGCATCTCAGGAAACTGACAACTTGCTCCAGGTTGGGGCCGATAGACTCTAGTGCCAAGACCTTCACTTTGCGCAGTTTCGGGGTCAAGCTTGTCAAAATCATTTCCTGAATGACAGACGAACAAACATCTTCAAAATTACAAATAATGTTAATTTGTAGAAGGTGAGGTAGAAGGCGGCTGTTGTACCTAAATGGGTGTGGATCCAATAACTAGTTCGGAGTATTTGTCAGACGAGTAGCCCACCACTGTCAATTTCGGCGCAGAAATGATATTGACTCTTGTTGGACCTTCTTGATCAACTACAAGTAATCTCTCAAGTGCAGGTGTGTCCTCAATGACCATATCGTGGTACACATCTTGTGATGTCTTCCTGCCGCACCAGCAACACACATAAATAGTCTGGAGAGTCATGGAGGTGATGTGGAAGGTACTCAACCCATTGTTCGCCTGAAGATGAAGGTACTCGAGTGCAGTACAGCCACGGAGCAGGCGCTCCATGTCACCATTTGAGAGGCAGACGACGACGAACTCGAGGTGCTTCAGTCATAGTAGAATAAGAGCGGGCGCGTCATTAAGGGGGGGAATGGTAGTTCTTGAACTTGGCGATGCGTAGCATGGATGTGAGGCGGAGTGAGGACGTTGGCAGCGACTGCATATGCCCATCATCAAAAGTGAGGTTCTCGAGCTGATCTAGGGCAGGGGATCGGAACCAGTCGTCAAGCTTGGCTCGGTCCTTGCCGTTGGAACAGAACTTGCCCATTCTAAGGCCTCTAGTTGGGCCAAGGTGACTGCCGACGATCTTGGAGAACGCATCCAAGCTTTTGCGATAGCCATGGCAGATCTCATGGTTGTCGATGAGGTCAAGAGGGCTGGAGCTCCATAGGGGGCGCCACCGCCGGGAAAGGACGGTTGTTCGCGCCCCATATTTGATTGGGAACAGGTAGATGATGATTGTCAACATATCATCGGGGAGGCTGCTGATGAAGTCTAGGCCTGCTGGAGTCGCTTGTGGTTCTTGCTCACCCCGCTTCCGCTTGTTGGCAGCCCCGTTCTCCACCTCTAGAGTCTCCTTGTCAGCGGCGCTTTCTGATAGAAATGGGAGTACATGCATTATTTAGTTAAAACAGGGCAATAGCAAAGTGTATTGGTAACTAGAAGTTATTAGGTAGGAATATAGTGAGAAAAGGGAATAACAATTGGTTGCTTAAATACTACACAATTCATTTGACATTGCTGGGTAAGTCAACATGCAGATAGTTGAAAAGAAAACTTATTTCGAACAAAGCCTGGATGAATGACTTTGTTGGGGAAGTTAGCATATATCTCATGACCATGCCCTTTTATGTGCAGTGCAATTTTAGTGCCAACTTTCAGTACATAAAACTTAGAAATTTCTTTCCAAAAGGTAGTGTCAAAATAGGAGTCACCATGTTCATCAAGTCCTACAGTAGCAACGATTGTAAATCCTTGTTTTGTGTGAAGTATGACATCCGTGCAGCCTTGATCTATGTAAAGGGAAAGAATGTGCACTACATAATCTGTTGCATAGCAAGGGATGTGCTGCAGAAAATGGTAGGATTGTTAAAGAAAATATGGTAAGATGCAAATATGGGCCCAAATTTAAAGAACTGTACATCCATTGAAATAGGAGGACAAAAATCTATAATTAAACAGATAGGGTAAACATGATGTCATGGAAATATGAGAGTAATCGAAAGAACAATACATCATTAATTTTCCTAATATAGAAAGAAGAGGGTGGAAATCCCCTTTGACGTATATGGTGCATGTGGCACCTTTTATCCAAATGTAGCAATATTTAGAATATTTTCAGGAAAGTAGGCCATGCCAACCGATTCAGGGTGAGATTGAACATACCGCGCGCGTCATCAAGCGATCTGGTACGGTGAGATGGAATCTATGGCGGAGGTCGCAAAGTCCTAATGTGCCGGCGCACTGTACATTCTATGAATGAAAGAAAATCCTCAAATCAGCTCGAATAAAAATGAATTCACTGCAATTTCCGCTGGGTGATTAAAGGAAGCAGATGAACTAGGATAAGAGATGAGATAATATATCATTAAAATAGTTACCTTGTCGTCCATGAGAAAGAACCCTCAGTATGGACGATTCCCCAACCGAGCTGAGCTGGGTCGACCGCGAGCAGCGTCGAGATAGTCGATAGCTATAGGCGGCGGCAAGTGGAAGTGGCGAAATGCGGTGGGCTTTGCCGGCAGCCTGACGGCGGCGGCAGGCGTCGAGCTAAGTGTTTACTGCCACGATAGGCGGTGTCATGGCATAGACACGAAGGAGCTTGTGCATGTGCGAGTGGGGACCAGAGGGGGTGGTAGGCGGGGTGAGGGTTTTTGTGACATGGGGATGGTGAGGGTTTTCTATTTTCATTTTTGAATTGAGTGGTGAGTGTTTTTCGGCCCAAAAAGAATTTTGGAAGCAACAATTTGCTAGAGCGAACCGTGTGTGATTGACGCAACAGGCAAAATGAAATTCATTGCACATGGTTCCAATTTTGGGAACCGTGTGTGATTGATGCAATAGGCAAAATGAAAGTCATTGCACACGGTTCCAATTTTGTGGACCGTGTGTGATTCACGTACTACCTCCGTCCTGGTTTATTGTTCTGCCTTTGTAATTTTTACCAAATTTTGACCAAATATTTAACTAAGAAATGTTTATGCATGTCACTAAAAATTAAATCATTGAACACTATGCTCAAATACCCATCCAACAATATAATTTTTGCTGACCTGCACTAACATTTTCTCAGTTAAACCTTTGGTCAAAATTTAACACAAATTACAAAGGGGACCAATAAAGCAAGACGGAGGTAGATTCCATCAACCGAACTGGTTGCATACATATCCCACGGTTAGACATTAGTAAACATAGATTAAACATACTCAAACATAGATAATAAGCATACATGTACACAAGCATAGATCAACCATAAGTACATAGTTCAACCATCATTAAACATTGCTCAAGCGTACATAGTTCGATCCCACATCTCATCTCACATGCCGGCACGATCCTGAAGCTTCTCCAGGTACACGGCGTACACACTATGCTCAACCCTGCGAGAATACTTTTGCTTGAAGGAGCCAATAGCCCGTCCTCTTGCATGTGCCAGAACACTTTCGTACGCGCCATGAAGCTTGTGGTAGCAAAATGCGCATCGATAGCCGTAGTTCCAGGTCCTAATACGCCTATTTTGCAATCCTGCATAATGCTCCCTCGGGATTTGCCTCTTATACCTCATCTGGACATCTTTATCCTCGCTGTCCACACCGTCAGACATCACCTATACAAATAGTAAAAAAATGCGGCGTCAAATTAATGGCTACAAACTAATCTCTAGCGAACATTTGGCAGCTGCCAAGAATTGGCATCAAATCAACGATTTCATGTCGTGAAGTAGGATTAGGAATTTATGGCTCTTTATTTGTACATATCCAGACATTATGGTTCAATTTTTAAGCACATTTGTCTATGTACATGCCAATCTTGAAGAAAATAATGGCACAAACATATGTAGGTCATTCAAATCAATTGTCAAGACCTGGCTAGGAATTATTAGCACGAACACTAACCCCAGTCGGATTACTAGCAGAAATCATTTGCACAAATGAAACAACTAATCACTTATCACTTGTACCATTCAAACAATCAATACACTACACGGATCTATTGAAACTTACTCGGATTTCATGGATTGGGAGAACATAACCATAGAATTTCTATTCCAAAAAGGGGGAGGCAGGAGTAACTAGAGAAACCCTATGATATATTTGACAAATAAATATGTATAGATGACTAACCAACTGGCCGTCGAAGTCGGAGTCGTCGCCGGAGACGTCGCCGGGGTCGTCACCAGAGTCGGTGTGGAACTCTGCCTCTGGCTATGGAAGCTCGACGATGTCGACGACGTCAGGGTGCAGCGATAACTCGCCGAAGGTGACGGCAACCTCTGTCTCCATCTCCACGGCGTGCTCCGGTGCTTTAGCAGCCCCGGAATCGCCATTCCCTCTGATGCGGCTCTTCGGCAGCATCCTCATACACTGACGGCTTTGAGGACTGAGAGCGGCATCGAGGATGCAAGCGGAAAGAGAGGATTGTGTGTGTGGCCAGGATGGGGGGTGTGACCGCTCGGGCGCACCATTAATATGGAGTAGTGGGAGTTGTGGGAGAGAGGCGGGCGGCGGTCAAACCGATGGCTTGCCACCCAGTGAGCAAGCGCACTGGACTGCTGGCATGCCTACCAAAGTTTCACACAGCTACTCGCACCTCCCGATGATATTGCGCAGCGAGCATGCCTCTGACAATTCACACACCTGCACGCATGCCTCCCCATCTGCCTGCGCGGCGGACTACTCGCATGCTTCCCGTCAACTCACGCCTGCTCACACGGTACACAGGTCGTGCGGCGGCACGTATATATTTTTTCTATTTGAATGATTAATGCTACCAATTTATTGCTTAACTGAAGCCTGTCATGTATCCATTGTTGGTATAATGCTCATGTTCGAATAAATAAACCATTTTGGATATTGGTTCCCAATTATTAAAAATCTCCCATTTGTAATTAGATAAAGATTACATCAAAACTGGTCTCAAATTTGACAAAAACAAAGTACAATGCCACTTTGTATTGGTGTCCATATGACAACACGATAAGTTTCATGAACTTGAAATAAGTTTTGGATGTACTAGAGTTTAAAAATCAAGATTCTCAATGTTTGAAATTTGTTGCACGGGGAGTAAACATGCACCCAGTGAGACACATGTGTTTTTGCAATCCATTTAGGTGCACTGTCACGTGTGCATGTAGCTCAAATTTGATTTTTGCACATTATACTCGTAGAAAATCAATCAATTAATGTACTAAAAGGTCTTAACGATCTCTGTGATTCTTTTGAAACTAAAACGTCCCTCCTTTGGTAACATATGTTCATCGTGGGATAATTAATTTAACATGCATCGTAGTTGTGGTGAATTCATGGTGTGTGTGTGGGTGTGTGCGTCTGGGGGTGGCGGGTGGCTCGCAGTACACTACGAGTTGTGAGCCACCGTGTGGGTTGGCAGTTTTGTTAGGCAGGCCAGTGCCACATCAAAGTCATGAAATCGTTATTTAAAACATTACACAACCCTTTCATACATACATGTTTTGGTCACATGCAGTTGATGGTTGTCCTACACGACACTCGATACTCGCGTGTGACGCTTTCTGTGGGCCCGCGAGGTCGTCGTCCATCACTTTGACGAACAATTGCTAGTGAGGTTAATTTGACCAGCAAGGTAGAATCTTTTTTGTTTGTGTTATGGTGGGATATAGTACGCGTCGAAGAGGTGGGAGGGGACTAGCATATATACTATACGTACACGTCCGTGAACAAGTACACCTCACTCAGTGTCAGGACTTTTTGGTTTCCGAGGCACGTGCCACATCAAAATCGTGAAATTGGCTATTCAAACATCACACAACACCTCTTTGGGCCACATGCATGCACGCAGTGGCTATCCTAGCTACGAAACTCACGTGTGACGCTTCCATCTGTGGACCCATGAGGCCATCGTCGATGCATGCATGCATCACTTTCACGTACATCGGGATAGGTTAATTAATTTCACCATCGATCAGGATTCTTTTGGCTTGTACATATTATGGCAGGAACATATAGTACGCGATGACGAGAGGGGAAGGGGACCATCATATGTAGTATGCTTCATGAACCTCGCTCTGTGTGGGTGCATGGTTTACGGTTTTTGAGGCATGTGGCACATCAAAGTTGTGCATTTTGGGTATTCAACATATATATGTTTGGCCCATATGCAAAGCGGTGGTGGTTGTCCTCTCGCACCCAGTTAAGTTGTTATCAGCGATATCGATGCTTTCCATCTGTGAGCCCCCTTGGTCCATCACTACTTTTTGTCTGACAACAAGAGATGTTAATTTGACTTAGGAAGGGATTATTATTTTTTCTTGTAATACGGTATATATATATATAGGTCATGCTCTGGGATGACATGCATGCATGATACAGTTTGAGCACACACACATGCATGTGTACGCATGAATCCCTCCCATCGAGTCGAAGTGGCGAGTACAACGACATGTCATGAACCGATCTCACTGCGTGTGGGGAGCTAGTGTACGATTTTTGATGCACGCGCCACATCAATGTTGTGAAATGGTATTCAAACATGCATGCACGCATCACCTCCATACATATGCATGTAGTGGTTGCCTTCGAACGGTACACTCCCTCACGCGGCTATCGGCGACAAGCCTATATATTCGTGGGCCCACGTGGACATCCATTATCACCTTGACCAACAAAAATATAGGTTACCATGGCGAATTCTTCATTTGGTTTGTGTTATCGTAGTATAGGTCATGGTGAGATTTAGACCTTAAGTTTGAGCGCATATACTATGCACGCATGCATGCATGAACCCCCATCGTTGGCTTCAAGTTTGGTGTAACATACATATGCATCATCAACCTAACCCTCACTCAGTGTGGGGATTTCTAGTTCGAAATCACGGTGGCACATCAAAGTTGTTCTATTGTTACTCAAAAACACACCTCTTCATACATATGTTTTGACCACACGCATGCAGTGGTTGTATTCGGCGGCAAGCTAATTGCGTGATTATTGGCGAGCTAGCCCATCTTCGAGGACGCATGGACGTCCATCACTTTAACCAACAACAAGAGAAAGGTTGTACGACCAAGGTGCATTATTCTTGGTCCATTTTACGATCCATCTTGGTGAGATATGCTTCTCTGGCCCGCCGACTGAAAGTGTGTGTGTGGGGGGGGGAGGGGTTGCTACTTCACACTTTGCTAGGTGAACCTCGGTTGGGGGGCATGCATTCATAGCTTAGCATTCCCTTCGTGCCGACACGAGGGAGGGGGCTGCTAGCTACTTCGCACTTTCCTAG
>LR738714.1:318758004-318773712 GCA_902687465.1 Secale cereale
CCCACTTCTTCATTCTCTCCACCTCCTCTCCTCTCGGGTCCCTCCTCTTTTTCACCTCATTTCCACCATATATTCATTCAAATTAAGTGGTTAAATTACCTTGTTTTGATAGGTAAGTAAGGGGGGAAGCTATATTTATGTTGTTCTCCATACAACAATGTGCACATGCACTTTTATGGCCTAGCTAGATCTATGTATGTTTGTGGTGTTGCACCGGTTTGTTGTGTTGCATATGTGTTTGTGTTTGGAGGTGTACCGGTATTTGAAATGCGATAGTTGCCAATATTTTCCCGGAATGTTGATTCATTTCCGTTTCGGTGAGAATTTTGGCATTAAGCATTCATTTTTGTCCTATTTTTAGGGAAAGTCATGGCAAAAAAATTCTTGGTTCTAAAATATCGTTTTGCTCTACCCCGCAGGGCGACCATGGTGCGCACGATGACCGAAGGCATCGTGAATAGGTTTTTGAGGTCCGTGAAGGCCGAGATGCTTCAAAAGAACGAGACGGAGATAAGATGTCCGTGTCGAAGATGCAAGCTGAAGAGCCTTATTGCGGACCCGGATTCCGGGCAGGTGCGGGACCACCTGCTCTTGCGTGGTTTCATGGATGGCTATCGGTGGCAAGGTGATGAAGATGACTACGAAGTCGTCCATGGGGGCCGGGCAAGAAATGAGGAAGGGCAGCAAGACAACCAGCGCGGCTCGGGTGGGCGAGAAGACGAAGAATCCCCAGGAGATGATCACGACGGTGATGCTGTACACAGTCATCATGTAGAAGATGCAGGACATGATGATGAGGAAGATGCCGGAGCAGACGACGGGCATGATCATGAAGATGATGATGCCGGCGGAGCAGACGACGCTGAACCATCGATGGGCTGGGTGCAGGACCCTCATATTCAAGAGCTGCTTCTCAAGCAGACCGATAACGCAAGAGCTGCCACCCGAGAGAAAGCCAAGATGGATCAACTTGAGTTAGACGCGGTTACTCCATTGTATGAAGGATGCAGGCCCGAGGATACCCGCCTGAAAGTAACGCTCATGGCTCTGGAGATGAAGGAAAAACACAAAATGACCGACGCATGCTTCGACGAGAACATGTCATTCTGGCACGAACGTCTTCCCAAGGGGAACAAGTGCCCCACCAGTTTGGAGGAGGCGAAGAAAATCGTCTGTCCTCCAGATTTACCGCACGTGAAATACCATGTGTGCATGAACAATTGCATCATTTATCGGGACGAGCACGCGGAGTCTACCATATGTCCGGTGTGCGGCGTCACTCGATACAAGAAGAGGAAGAAAGCTCCTCGAAAAGTGGTGTGATACTTTCCGATCACTCCTCGTCTGTAGCAGTATTTCGCGGACCCTAAGGTATCAAAGCTCCTGCGTTGGCACGCGGATAGGGAGGAGAAGAAGCGAGAAGATGACGCAAATGATCCGGAGATAGATAAAAAAGACAAGATGTTGAGTCGCCCTAAGGATGCGAGCCAGTGGCAAGCATTGAACTTCGAAGACCTAGAATTTGGGAACGATCCAAGGAACATCGTGCTGGGCGCGAGCACCGATGGAGTCAACCCGTTTGGCAGCCAGAGAAGCACACATAGCACCTGGCCTGTGTTTGTGTGGATGTACAGCCTTCCCCCCTGGTTGTGCATGAAGAGGAAGTACATTCACATGAGTATGCTAATTGAAGGACCGAAACAACTAGGGAACGACATCAATCTGTATCTGGGGCTGCTGAAAGAGGAGCTAGACACGCTGTGGAAAACGCCAGCCAATACGTGGGACGCCGCAAAGAAAGAATATTTCCCTATGAGAGCTGCGCTGCTCACGACGGTGCACGACTATCTCGGTTACGGATATGTCGCGGGGCAGGTGGTCCACGGATTTTCTGGATGCGTCAGGTGCATGGATGACACAACGTATCGCCAGCTAGATAGAGATCCCGGGTCTTCGAAAACCATGTTCATGGGACATCGAAGGTGGCTTCGGGACGATGACCTGTGGAGAAAACGCAAGGATCTGTTCGATGCTGAAACCGAACCCCGAGGACGCCCGCGTACGAGGAGCGGCGAGGAAATAGACGAGCTGTTGAAAAATTGGAAAGATTGCCCACTGCCGGGAAAGAAGCAAAAGGCGCCAGAGCCGGGAAAGAAGCGAAAGGCGCCAGAGCCGCTGCTGAAGGTATGGAAAACGAGGTCTGTTTTCTGGGACTTTCCGTACTGGAAGATCCACCGTGTGCCTCACAGCCTTGATGTAATGCATATCACGAAGAACGTGTGCGAGAGTCATCTTGGTACCCTGCTCAACATGCCAGAGAGGACCAAAGATGGGCCGAAAGCACGGGCAGACTTGAAATCAATGGGCATCAGGCAGGAGCTTCACGCTATATATGATGATCATGATGATGATGATGATGATGAGGCGAAGCAGGACACGGAAAGTCGTCGCAAAGGCAAAAAGGCCAAGAAGACCGGAAATGACTACCCTCCCGCGTGCTTCACTCTAAGTCAGGAGGAGATCGAGCAGTTTTTCACCTGCCTCGTAGGAGTACAACTTCCTTACGGTTACGCGGGGAAGATAAGCAGATACCTAGACCGAGCGAAGCTGAAGTTCAGCGGGATGAAGTCTCACGACTGTCACGTGCTGATGACGCAGATACTTCCAGTTGCAATCCGTGGTATCATGGACGCGCACGTCCGTGAAACCCTATTTCGCCTATGCAACTTTTTCGACGTCATCTCTCGGAAGTCTGTTGGCGTGAGGCAACTCAGAAGGCTACAAGAAGAGATCGTGGTGATACTATGCGAGCTTGAGATGTACTTCCCGCCCGCATTCTTCGACGTTATGGTGCATCTGCTGGTCCATATCGTGGACGATATCATCCAACTCGGGCCGACGTTCCTGCACAGCATGATGCCGTTCGAAAGGATGAATGGTGTCATCAAAGGATACGTTCGCAACATGTCACGTCCAGAGGGAAGCATAGCCAGGGGCTTTCTGACCGAAGAGTGCATCTCGTACTGCACGAATTATCTAGGCATCGAGAACCCCGTTGGTCTGCCCGTCAACAGGCACCTCGGCAGACTC
The DNA here is from genome assembly GCA_902687465.1 of Secale cereale. Taxonomy (NCBI): domain Eukaryota; kingdom Viridiplantae; phylum Streptophyta; class Magnoliopsida; order Poales; family Poaceae; genus Secale; species Secale cereale. The sequence goes on from LR738714.1 coordinate 318,761,095, forward strand.
GCTGGATCGGGTCACCGTGAGGGTCGCCGCGAAATGCATGTCGACTTCGAGGGTCGACTCGCCGACTTTGAAAGAGCAAACCTAGTCGCGCTACAACACATAGACGTGGTCGATCCTTGGGTGGTTCAGCACAAAACCTTTATTGAGAAGACATACAATGACCGAGGCCAACAGAGGACGGACGGAGATATAATCAAAGAGCACAACTCATGTTTCACGCGTTGGTTCAAGCAGAAGCTTCTGTCGTACCCTTTACATGATGATTCTTCCGCGGAAGAACAACTCATATTCGCCTTGTCACAGGGCGCCGAGCACAACCTGATGACCTATGAGGCGTACGATATCAACGGCTACACATTCTACACCGAGGCCAAGGACATGAAGAGCGATGGTTATCAGAACTCCGGGGTAACGATGGGATCCTACACCGGTAATGACAAGGACAGATACTACGGAAGGATCGAGGAGATCTGGGAGCTGAGCTACGCTGGAGAGAAGGTCCCGATGTTCCGTGTCAGATGGGCCAAGAGCGTCCTAAAAGAAGACCGGTATTTCACCACCATGGTTATACCCGAAGCCAAATCCAAGACCGCGGGCGCAAACTTCACCGCGAAAAATGAGCCATGGGTACTGGCTTCCCAAGTTGACCAATGCTTCTTCATTACCGATCCGTCAAAGCCCAGTCGTGTTGTCGTGAGGAGAGGCAAAAGGAAGATCATCTGAATGGATGGAGTAGCCAATGAGCAAGACTTCGACAAGTACGGCGACCCGAGGATCGAACATGACGACGATGATGAAGTAGCAGCTTACACCACAAGAAGAAGCAGGACCACCCTACCTAAAGGACGTCCGTTCCACAGAAGAACTCCATTTGCGAAAAAGAAGGGCAAGAAGATTGTGAACAGATAGCTAGCTAAGATCGATTGTATTTAAATCGTACCCTTCATTTCTCGATTGTATTTCATGGGCACTTTTTGAACTATCATGAATATTTTTAAATTTCATGGACACTCGATCTCGACCCCCCCTCCATCTCGATCGCTATCCCACCTCGCCAGATCCGGTCCCCCTCGCCGTCGAGCACCCCCCGGTCCACCGGCCGACCCCCCGCACCCTCGATTCCCCTACTCAACCGCCGCCGCCGAGCAACCCCCGGTCCACCGGCCGCCGCTGCCGACCCCCTGCACCCTCGATTCCCCTACTCAACCGCCGCCGCCGACCCCCCGCACCTTCGATTCCCCTACTCAACCGCCGGCGCCGACCCATGATATATTCAAAATAATAAATTTGATGATATTTTTTCATATTCATAAATATTTTCAAATAACAAATTTGATGATATTTTTAAAAAAAATTATTACTTTTTTATAAAAAAATATTACTGTTATGATTTAAACAAGTTTGAACATATTTAAACACAAATAAGTGTCAAACAGCATTTTAAATGCAAAAAAAAATTTGGGGAGCCTGGGAATCGAACCCAGGACCTCCTGGTGGGTATGCTGCGTGCTGACCAGTCGGGCTAGTGGGTGGGTTCTGTTGGGTAGTGGGTTAGGTGGAATATATACCTGACTAGTCGGGCTAGTGACTAGAACACAATAGTAATGGCGCACCTGGGGGTGGTGCGCCATTAGATTCTACATACTTATGGCGCACAGAGGTGCGATGCGCCATTAGTAATCCCCCCATCCATATCGCCCCCACCGGCCGTACCCTCCTCTCTCTCCCTCGCCAGATCTCCCCCTCTCCCCGACGCCTCTCTCTCCCTCCAGCGTCGCGCCGCCGCCCCCGCGCCACCCCCGCTGAGCCGAGCGCCGCGCCGCCGACGCCCTCGACACCCCCGACGCCCTCGACACCCACGCCCCCGACGTCCGACGCCCTCGACGCCCGCGCCCCCGACGTCCGACGCCCCCGTCGCCTCCCTGACTCTGCAACAACGCCGCCGCCCGGAGCTACGCCGGCGACCACTCCATACGCAGGTAGCCATCACTCCTCCCTCCTTCCTCTCTAATCACCACCACAAAGTCATTTTTTTTGTATTTCTGCCATTTTCGTTGAAGTACTCTAGATCAAAATTTAGGTCTGTGAGTGCTCTATGAGTGCTCTGTGAGTGCTGGAGTTGATCTACAAGAAAAATATAAGTTGATTTCGCATCAGTAGAAATCGCAGACAGACAATTTTTTTAGGTTAGTACTGGAGTACTCTGTGAGTGCTGGAGTTGATCTAGAGTGCTCTGTGAGTGCTCTGCGAGTGCAATTTTTTAGGTTAGTACAATATTTCGCATCAGTTGATCTAGAGTGCTCTGTGAGTGCAATTTTCCTTGAGTGAAATGCTTGTACTCCTTGTGTTAGTACTGGAGTAGCATAATTTGTGTTAGTACTGGAGTAGCATAATTAACTGAAACATTTTCAGTTTAGTGTAGGACTTGCAAGCAGTAGTACTTAGCTTAGTTTAGTAGTTTAGTGTAGGACTTGGAGTAGTTTCAGTAGTTTAGTAGTTTAGTGTAGGACTTGGAGTAGTTTCAGTAGTTTAGTGCAATGCTATTGGTGAATCTTATATCTGGGTTGGACCATGGCCTAATGAGCCTAGGATGGTGCCACAGCTAGCTTGTCTAGGATAAGTTCAATATAACCCTCGTATAAGTGAGGTATTTTTTTTCTGGTTTAGGTTAATACCATGATAAGGACATTCAGGCCATTGCCTTGTTGGCTGACCTTTTGACACTTAACATGCCATGAGGGTTCTTTACACATATACCTCAAGTTGTAGCAATGGATTAAATATCAGTCCTAAAAATATGGGTCTGGCACTACTACCATAGTTCCTTTTTTTTACTGAAGGAAGCGTCTACAGTTTTTTTTAATAGATAAAAAGGTGTACATGATTTACATGCCCTCAGGTGAAAAAGAAAAAGAAAAGAAAAGGGGGATTTTAGACAATATGAAGTTGCTCTAATTATATGTTTTTAGGCTAGTACAGGGTGTTGTTTTATTCTGTCATCATTTGTAACTATGTCACAAATAAATTGTTCCTTCTTCTGTATTTGACAAGTAATGACTGTTGATAAGCTGAGGCATGTGGATTAAGCAGTTTCTTTGCTGTAACATACTGTATATCACTCCACAATGAAATACAGTACATATTGATGTGCTAGGTAAAACTTGTTCATGTACTGAACAACTAATGCCTTGTGATGCTCTGAATTACTTGTGATGCCTCTGAATTACTTGTGATCACATTGAGAAAGACTTGTAAAGATGATGATCACATTGAGAAAGACTTGTGATCACATTGTGATAGTTTTGCAGGTACCCCGAGAGGCCCTTGAGTTTGCTGGAATGTTGATTAACTTCCGTTCCGGCAAATTTTGGTACTCCATATGTCCTATTTTCAGCAAAGGTCATGCTGAAATTTTCCGTGAATTTTAGCATGACTTTGCTAAAAATAGGACATATAGGGTACTTGTGACTAATGCATGGGCCGGGGTATCTTAGTGGTTAATTAGGTAGGATCAAGTGCCCCTTTATTCTAGCTGCATTAAACCATAGGCGGCAATAGAGCCAAGTGATTAGGCCCAACTTACAATTCTCCTTCCTAGCTTAGCTTTTAGGATGCCTCGGTGTCGACAAACCATAAATTATGAAACCTTGGCTTTTAGGGTGCCTCGGTGTCGATAAAAACCGAAATGATGAAAGCTTAGGCTTTTAGGGTGCCTCGGCGTCGAAAAACCCTCAATTATAAAAGCTTAGCTTTTAGGATGCCTCGGTGTCGACAAAACCCTAAATGATGAGACCATGATCTTGTTCCTTGACAATAACCAACTTTTTGACCAAACTTTGTTCCTATTTAGAGAGAAACATGGCCAACAACGATGAGGCCGGCGGTTCGGGCGGGAAGGCATTCTGGGAGTTGTCCCAGGAGATGGAGGAACAACCTCACTTGTATGAGGACGCCGCCTTCCCCACCGATCCTGAGACCACTGATGGTACCACGGAGGATGACCCCACTGATGCCACCACTGATGGTGCCGCCGAGAATGCCACCACTGATGATGGCGGCGCACGCACAGATGGCAGCCAACCGAAGAGGCAACGGAAGGACCGGCGCCCGACCGTGCTCCGCACCCTCAAGGAGGAAGTTACTGAAGTGGACTCCGACGGGAAACCAACGGCGCCCGAACGAGTAGTCAAGGGGTACTCGCTTCAGCTCGGGTGCATTATCCGGAGCACCGTCTCGATCAACAGCGAGAACCTGAGGCATCCTGACAACGGGAATTACCGCAACCTCCTCTTCACGAAGCTGCACGAACGATACAAGTTCCCCGCTCAATTTGATAACACAAGCCTCAAAGGGAATAAAGTGAACAATGCTGCCCTCACGAAGATGAGCAAGGCCCTGTCTACTTGGAAAACCAATGTGAAGATAATGATCAAGAAAGGTGAGAGTTATGAGACGATCAAGGAGAAACATCCTTCGATCACCGAAGATGACTACAACGAATTCAAGATCACTTGCTCGAGCGCCGCACACTCCGAATCAAGTCAGTGGGGGAAAGAAATGCGGGAGCTCAACTTAGGGGAACACACACTCGGTCCCGGCGGTTACAGAGTGGCGGAGCCTATATGGGACAAGGAGGAGGCGGACCGTGCCGAGCAAGGCCTACCGCCCCTCTTCGATAAATACGGTGACAAGCAGACCAGAAACTTTATCAGGGCCCGGTACAAGAAGGACCCGAAAACAAAGGAGCTGACCACGGATCCGAAGACCAGGGCGCTTGAGGCTGTTCTGGTAAGGAATACACCCCCGCGTAATTAGCTCCATATGGTTGCATTCTAATTAATGAAGCCAAATTTCTAAATGATTCACATTCCTTCCGCAGGCGACTGAAAGCAGTAGCGCGGGGTCGACTAAGAGCGGCCCTTGGGACACGACTCTAAATAGGGCGTTGAATGTAATGAAGAATAAGGATAAGCTCGAGAAGCCGACGTCAGCTGGTCGTGTGGCCGGCAAAGGCTTGTCGACAAAATGGTCGTCATACTATAACGCTGGTGGGCGAAAGGAGAAAAAAGACCAGCTCGGAAAGCCAGGCGCGCGAGGTTCAAGAACTCAAGGCACAGGTGGCGCGGATTCTGGAGATTGTCCAAGAGCAAGTGCAACAACAGCTCGGAGCGACGATCACCGCCATTGTGCCTAGCTTGATCGAGGGGTTGCAGGCGTGGATTGCTGGCGGCCAACAGGGGCCGCCCCCGATTCCCAGCTTCACGGCCAGCAACTCGCAGAACGCGATGGCGGGGCCATTGGTGTCTTCGGCGGAGGCGGCATTGGTGTCTCCGACGCCGGCACGGGAACTTAATGCACCCGTGTGTACGCCGGCCGGCACCTCTGCAGCAAGCGGCCCCTCCGTCAACTGCACGCCCGCCGTTGGCGGTGCCTCGACATTAGCCGAGCTCGACGCCATCATCACGGTAACTAATTAAGCCTCTCTCGGCCGAGGACTTCATCTCCTTGCCTTTGACTGGGCATCCCTGACGCCCTACATGTTTTCGCAGGGCGCCGCCGACGTTCCGTGCACTCTCCTGCACTTCGTGAACAACGAGTTGGTCGATGTCACCAAGGGAAAAATCGCTCAACCGGGCCAGCCCTTGTTCCACGGTACCCAGATGCCACCCAACTTGTTTAGGGTTCAACTGGTTCGAATGCTGCCAGGCTGCGACGAGGTGTTACCTCCGATTCGACCCGTCGGGGCCGACGATGATGACGTCATGACCCTCAGCGCCTGCCTGAGCTGGCCCCTGCTTTGGCCGAAGAGCCAGATTCGTTTGGGGGCGGGGGAAACCACACCAAAGACAACACCGCCAGTCGTGCCGGCGCCAAGTCGTCCCCATGGCAAGTCTGCCGCAACGGTGCCGGACATCCCTATGCCACTGGATCCAAACATGCATATGGCACAGGATCAGAATGACGACGACGACGATACATTTTCCAACGTCGATCAGTACTTTGCCGATCATGGGTACGGTGACGACTTCATGGGGGCTCCTTCTCAAGAACCCAACCCAACAAAAGACGTGCGCGATCAAGCCGGTACCGCGGAGAAGCCAAGTTGCAACAGGCGTCGTCTGCCGTTCAGCTCTCAGGAGATGCCTCTAGCTGCCGACTTCACCGAGCCTCAGATAGGCGAGGTGCGAAATATGATCAGCCCCAACACACTAAAGAAGGCGGTCTCTGAGCAGAACTCGGTCCCAATTTAGGAGATCAAGAAGAAGGCACGCAAAAGAAAAACTAACAAGGGTGCGAGCCAGCCGGCACCGAGTACGATCCGTGCTCAGGACGGGCCACCTTCACCTGAGGATGTAATGAGGAGGGTGCATGTGGCGGGTAGGCCGATGCTACCGACAAATATGCTCGATGCTGCAACCGGTGCCATGCTGAGTCTGCATGACAGCGTTCTTTCTTTGGAGAAGCGGCGTCTCAGAGAGAAGGATGTGGCGTACCTGGTTTTCGCGGCCAAGGTGCCGGAGGGCAAGGGCTTTGTGGATAACTCCATCGGGGGTACGATCGTCCTGCGGTTTGATGACATCCACGCTATGTTGAACCTTCATCCGCTGCACTACACCTTCGTTCGGCTATTTTCGCTGAGTATGGAGATGCGGATCATTCGCGACAAGACCCCAGACATCGTGATAGAATACCCCTTCTGCATGCGTGCCAAGATCTTGGGCAGCGCTGGGGACCGGCAAGTCGCGAGTTCTTACCTCGAAGGTGTCATTCTGGCAAACCGAGATAAGGATAACTTCCTCGTGCCTTACTTTCCCGAGTAAGTCCTCCGCCTCAACCGCCCCGTAACATATGAATTCTTAGATTTCGATCGTTCTTCTTTTAACATTCCGTGTTTTCTGCAGTGACACACAGTGCACGCTCATCCTACTAAGCCCCAAATATTCCATGGCCACGTATTTCGACCCGGACCGTCAGTCGGCTATAGAGTACACAAATGTCAAGAAGGTTCTTGATGATGTTCTCGCCGGCTACGCCAAATCTGGAGGCACCTTCACCAGGACAACTCGTAAGTACGACAAGCACGTGTTCTCCCACAACACGACGTTCTGCTGCGTCAAGCAGCCGCCTGGCGGTCAGAAGGGTGCCTACTACGCCATCCATCACATGCGGGCGATCGTACGGGACCATCATGAACTTCTGCTACCGAGTAAGCTCAAAGATTGGGCCGCGCGCGTGTCGGCAATCCAGGACGCAGACATCAGACAAGATTTCTTTCGCATCCAGTCGGAGTTTGCGGAAATCATCCATCAAGATGTCCTTCGTACCTCGGGGCAGTTCTACCTCAGAAATCAACCGTCGAATAGTGACATCGACACAATGCTACAAATGCAGGCTGACAACGCCCATGATTTCATGACTCCCACGATAGACGGCGGCTTCATCCACGCTCCTGTGCATTGAGTCGAGTCGAAAGTAGTGATGCTGTGTCTAGTTCTGAAACATCGATTGGCTCATGTTGTAATTAAACTTTAATGAACTTGTAGTATGTCTCTTTGGTTTCGAGAGTCGTTCAACTTAGATGTAATCGATGCTACTAATGTCTTGCTTTTCTCTTTCGATCGTTCTGTTGCATACTTATATATTGCTTATGAATTGTCTGTGAATTGGTACTAACGTTTCGTTTGGCTAGTGCATATATAGCGATGCCGTCGTATGTCGTGTACAAGGGTAAGGTTCCCGGAGTCTACGACGACTGGGAGGAGTGTCGGAGACAGGTTCACCGATTCAGCGGTAACAGTTACAAAGGGTACACCACTAGGGCCGAGGCCGAATCTAGATACGCCCGCTATCTAGCGGGAGAGGGGAGGGAGCATTGGAGGAACTGGATGAAAACGAGTTTCATCGTGATGATGCTCATCGTGACGACCGCACCTCTCTTCTATGTGATGGTAGTTTAGATGATCGATATCGACTTGTAATTTGAAGACAAACTCGCTACTCGCTGTCTCGAGACTTGTAATATATTGTTCTATCTTTGTTCGGTCTTTTCAATTCGGAGACTAATATGATGAATTGTATTCGGAGACTAATATGATGAATTGTATTCAGAGACTAATCTTCTATTGTATTCGATGAATGTGTTGTTGATGTGTGCTGTCTATATTCTGTGCAATTATACATTTTGTAATCTGTGCAAAAAAACAGAAAAATAATATTAAAAAAAACCTAATATTCATACTAATGGCGCATCAGAGCACAGTGCGCCATTAGTGTGCCAAAGCATACTAATGGCGCATTATCAGCCAGTGCGCCATTACTATGCGGACATTACTAATGGCGCATCATACCTTAGTGCGCCATTAGTATGCCAAAGCACCTGGGTACACATGGCCCCTGGGAGGCATACTAATGGCTCACTACGGTGCACACTAATGGCGCATCTGCGGTGCGCCATTAGTATATCGGATACTAATGGCGCACCAGAGGTGCGCCATTAGTATCAAATACTAATGGCGTGCTAGTAATGGCGCACCACTAATGCGCCATTAATGGCCAAATTAGGTGCGCCATTAATAGGCCATTTCCTAGTAGTGTCCATGCAATTATACGGAAGGGTCTGATGAATCGGGGTGCTAGTTTCCCTTTGACTTTGAATCGTTGCAGTCCTCTCATTGGTGACACATGCAAATATACGTCTTCACCAGGCTCAAAACTTATTTCCCGATGCTTTTGATCGTAATAGCTCTTCTGTCGGCTTTGAGCGGTTTTGAGTCGATCCTGTATTATTTTTACTCTCTCCTCAGCTTCCTTTAACATATCTGGGCCGAAGATACGACTGTCCCCTGTTTCCGACCAGTTTAATGGAGTACGGCATCTTCGTCCGTACAAGGCTTCGAAAGGTGCCATCTGCAGGCTAGCTTGGTAACTATTGTTGTATGCAAACTCGGCATATGGTAAGCTTTCCTCCCAACTGGTCCCATATGTGAGGACACATGCCCTTAGCATGTCTTCGAGTATTTGATTTACTCGTTCCGTTTGTCCTCCTGTCTAGGGGTGATAAGCTGTACTGAACGTTAGTTGCTTTCCAAGGGCTTGCTGCAACTGGTCCCAAAATTTGGAGACGAACTGAGTGCCTCTGTCGGATATTATAGTCTTGGGAACCCCATGTAGGCATACTATACGGGCGAGGTAAAGCTTGGCGAGCTTTTGGGTGGTGTGGGTTGTCTTGACTGGTATGAAATGTGCCACCTTGGTCAGACTATCCGTGATGACCCATATGGCATCATTACCGTGTTGTGACCGTGGTAGTCCAACAATAAAATCCATTCCAATATCGTCCCATTTCCATTCTGGTATCTTGTTTGCCTGTAATAGCCCTGCGGGTTTTTGGTGCTCGGCCTTAATGCATTGACATGAATCGCAGCATGCAATAAATGTGGCTATATCCCTCTTCATGTCGTGCCACCAAAATCTTTCCTGAATGTCCTTGTACATTTTCGTCCCTCCAGGGTGGATTGAGTATGGAGCGGTGTGGCTTTCTGCTAGAATTTGCTGTTTAAGGTCGTTGTTATTTGGTACGCAAAGTCTGTCTCCGAACCACAATATTCCTTCACTGTCTATGGTGAATTCTGAGGCCTTGCCCTAACTTACTTTTCTTTTTATCCCTTCGATGCTGGGGTGTCCACGCTGAGCCTTCTTTATCTGTCCTATTAGCGTAGGCTGTATTTCCAGCTTTGACACTTCGCCTTCAGTGACCATCATTAGGTTCAGTCTAGCGAATTCTTGCTGAAATTCGGGTCTCGGGTTCTGTATGCTGCCGCTATTCGGGCTGGGGTTACGGCTGAGAGCATCTGCTACCACGTTTGCTTTTCCTGGGTGATAGTGGATACCAACGTCGTAATCTTTTACCAGTTCTAGCCAGCGTCGTTGTCGTAAATTGAGCTCTGGTTGCGTGAAAATATATCTGAGGATCTTATGGTCCGTATATATTTCACAGCGTTTTCCAAGCAAAAAGTGTCTCCACTCCTTGAGTGCATGTATGACTGCTGCCAACTCCAAATCATGAGTAGGATAATTTTCTTCATGTTTTCGCAGTTGCCGGGAAGCGTAGGCGACTACTTTGCCTTCTTGCATCAGTACGCATCCGAGGCCTTTCCGGGATGCGTCGCAATATACTTCAAAACTCTTGTGTATGTCTGGTACAATTAATACTGGGGCTGTTGTTAATCTCTTTTTGAGTTCTTGGAAGCTTTTCTCACATGCTTCGGTCCACATGAATTTCTTATCCTTCTTGAGTAACTGTGTCATTGGTTTGGCTATGGTGGAAAATCCTTCAATAAACCTTCTGTAATATCCGGCCATACCGAGGAAACTTCGTATATCCGTTACACTAGCTGGTGACTTCCAGCCAAGTACAGCCTTGACTTTATCTGGGTCCATAGCAACTCCTTCTTGTGTTAATACGTGTCCTAGGAAACCCACTTGTCTCAACCAAAATTCACATTTGCTGAATTTGGCGTAAAGTTGGTGTTTCCTTAATTCTCCCAGTACAATGCGGAGGTGTTCAGCATGTTTTTCCGATGTCTTTGAATATACCAAGATATTATCAATAAATACCACCACAAATTTGTCCATGAATTTCATAAATACTTTGTTCATGAGGTGGACGAAATATGCGGGAGCGTTGGTCAGTCCAAACGGCATTACAGTAAATTCATAAAGTCCGTATCTGGAGGTGAATGCTGTTTTCGGGATATCTTCTGTCCGTACCTTCAGTTGATGATAACCTAACCTTAAGTCAACTTTTGAGAAAACCTTGGCTTGCGCGAGCTGGTCAAATAAATCATTTATCCATGGCATCGGATATTTGTTCTTGATTGTGACCATGTTGAGCGCTCGGTAGTCTATACACAACCTCATGGTCCCATCCTTCTTTTTGGCAAATAAAACCGGCGAACCCCAAGGTGAGGAGCTGGCCCGTATAAATCCTTTGTCTAGCAGTTCCTTTATTTGCTTCTTCAGTTCAACCAACTCGGACGGTGCCATTCTGTACGGTTTCTTGTATATGGGGGTGGTTCCCGGTGCTAGCTCAATAATGAATTCTATTTCTCTGTCTGGCGGCATGCCTGGTAGTTCTTCGGGAAATACGTCCGGAAATTCACATACAACTGGAACCTTGCTTAACTCAGAAGTATCAACTTTGTTTAATTTTGGTTGCCGCTGTCACAACCCTAGTTCAGGTATGCACTAGGTTAGTCTTGTTGTTTGCATCATGTTTAAATTTCAAATGAAATTGAATTGAGGACTTGTGAAACCCTCAGAAACCCTTTTTGAAAATGACCCAAATAAAAATTGCTCCAAAAAGGTCCAAGAAAATGTTCATGTGGCCCTCTGAAAATATTGGTTAGAGATAAAAATCAAACCAATATTATTAGGAGCTCATAAGTATTTATTTTGGGCATTTGGAATTAATGCAATAGTTATTTGCTTGGATATATATTTATTGTATATTTTATGTATGTCCAAAATTCTGATTCTTTATTTTGAGGGGCTTGGATTAATTCCTAGGTCCCTGCAAAATAAAAATGTCAGAAGAAAATAATTGATTTAGTTTAGAAACTAAATCAAAACATAATTGCAGAAATAGAAAACAGAACAAATAAAAAAAAGAGGAAGCAACTTACCTGTGCTGGCCCAGCACAGTGCGGCCTGGCCGGCCCAGCTGGCCAGCCCAGCCCACCGAGCCTCCCCTGTCGTCTTCCTCGCGCCAGTAGGCGAGGCGCATGGCCGACGCGCACGCACGGCGAGTGCGCCACGCCGCCAGCTGCCTGCCTGCTTCCTGGGACAGCACGACGCCTAGAATCACCTCCGCGGCGCCGCCCCGATCCCCTGGACGCCTTTCTTCCCCTCCTGCCCTCTCCCTCGTCTGCTCCTCGCAGTGGCCGAGCGCCGTCGCCGCCGCCGATCGCCGTTGCCGTAGCCACTGCCTTCCCCTAGCCCCTCCGACGAGTCCCCGAGCTCCGCCTCGTTGCGATGCATCTCCAAGCCGAAGGATTCGACCCCGGACGCCCTGAGGCCTCGACCTCGAGCTCGACTTCACCACCGGCCGCCGTGGATCCCCCTCGCTGCTCCAACCGCTCCAGAGCCTCCCCGAGCCCGCCGTTCGTCTCGTTGCAACCGCCGTAAGCTTCTGCCCCTGCTCCCCCTCTCCGTTCTCCCTCTCGCAAGCCGTAGCTGCCGCACCGCGTTCACCCGCACGTGCCGCCACCCGCGCTCGTCGCCGGTGGTGCTCCGGTGACCTTTTGGTCCCGGGCGTGCGTCTAACACGTTCGCCGCGTCGCGTAGAAGCCGTAGGTGCTAGCGCGGCCCCGCCTAGGCCACCACAGCCACGAGCCCGAGCTTGACCGAGCTTCGGCCGCCGCCGAGCTCGTCGCCGGCGCCACTCCGGCCACTCCCCGGCCGAGCCACCACCACGGCTGGATGCGGACGAGCTCCTGCGTCCCGTAGCTGTGCTCCACGCGCCAAGAGGTGCCCTGTAGGCGAATCCCGCAGATCGCCGCCGTGTTGGGCCTCGCCGGCGTCGAGCCGCCGGTGGGTTTGACCGCTGACCGGCGTGCT
>LR738714.1:318773833-318829563 GCA_902687465.1 Secale cereale
CCCCCCCCCCACTGCCCAGTTGACCTCCCCCTCTCTCACTGACCTACGGGCCCCGCCCGGCTAATTATTCCGGTTAGTGTTAATTAACTAATTAGGTTAGTCCTACAGTCACTGACTAGTGGGCCCTGCCCAGTTAGTTAGGGCTAACTAACTCAGTTAGTTTACTGAGCCACTGACGTGTGGACCCCACACATCAGGTTTGACCTGAGCCAGCGTTGTTGACTTGCTGACGCAAGAATGATGCAGTGATGACGCAATAAACATTTTCTGGAATTGTTTTTGTTTAAGAAAATCCAGAAAATTGTTTAAACTTAAAAAAATCACAGAAATTCAATCGTAGCTCAGAATTAAATAATTTATATATGAAAAATTATCAGAAAAATTCAATCTATCCATATGTACCATTTTCATGCATGACAAATGAAGTTAAACCTACTGTTTATATGAAAACACATAATTGGCATTTAAAAATACTTATTTTAGAGTTGCATTTGAACCCTTGGTTCAAATGGAGTTCAACCAATTAAAATGCTAGTTGCATTAGCTCAACAACATCATATCTTCATGCCATATTCATGCATCATATTGTTGCATATGCTTGTGTTTGATTGTCGGCACCGTTCTTCTCGATAGGTCCAGCTCCGGAGACCGATCCAGAGTACCTGTCAGAGGAGCAGTGCTCTGCACGTTGTTTTACCAGGCAAGCAAACCCCCTTGTTCATTCCGATACAACCCCTCTCTCGCTCCTGCTCCCTGTTATTGCATTATGACAACAACGACTTCAACTGCTACTTTATGATGCGGTAGTTGAACCCATTCCTCTGCATGACCTGTCATTCCACAGTAAATAGTTGAAGCCCACTAGCATGTGTAGGAGTTGATTGAAGCCATGTTGTGATCTTACCATGCCTTGCTTGCTAATGCTTAGAGTGTGTCAGGTCTGATTCATCGGGAATGAATTGGAGTGCAATGATATGTTCTGATGCTGAGGGTTAAGTGTGTGAACACGATTTGGTAAAGGTAGTGGTGAGAGGCCATGTAGGAGTACATGGTGAGTTGTCTCACTGGAACTGTCCCTAAGAACTGAGTTCTGTGTATGTTGTCCAATGACCAGCTACTACCACGCATTGGAATGCTTAAGTGCCCCTCTCAACTTATTAACCGACTAGGTCTCTATCCAGGAGTTGCAATTAGTTTCTGGTGTTTGTAGGTAGTGTTAGTAGTCTACCAAGTCGCACTCGGCCAGTGGGCTTGGGACAGACTAGGCACCGTGGCACGGTGTACCAAGCGTAGATCCACTCGGCGAGGTGGGCTTGGGAACCCTGCGCACATCATTTGGGGCCGTGAGCGACACCTCGGTCGGATCTCCTTACGGATGGAACCCGAATAGGCGATAAACCTGGACTAGAGTCTTGTGTGGTTAGTCAGGTCGTGGCCGACACCCTCGCCAGGCTTCCGCTTGAAGGTTGCCGAGATACACGAGATGTACAAGGCGGTAAGTGGCGAGAGCGTGTGTGAAGAAGTACACCCCTGCAGGGTTAACAGGATCTATTCGAATAGCCGGGTCCACGGTTATGGACTTCTTGGATGCTTACGTGGTACATAGACAACTTGAAGTGAATACTCTAAAATACTCAAGACAAGTGTGAGTGCTATGGATGGCCTTCTCGTAGGGAGACGGGGATGAATCCATAGTGGTGTATTGTGTGGTGCTTAGTGGACTCGTGTGCGCCACCTCAAAAGAGTTACCAGCAGTCGTAGAATAGGATAGCCACTAAGTCAAAGCTGGCTTGCTGCAACTAAACCCCACTTTGCCATCTTGATACAAGTGCATGTATGATAGGATCTGATGTAAGTCTTGCTGAGTACCTTTGTACTCATGTTTGCTTAATTTATGTTTTGCAGATGAGATTGATGTCTCACTAGTAGTTCCCCTTGGACTTCGACAAGTAGCTTGTACCTCAGCTACGTTCTTGGACGAGTGTCGTAGATAGTCAGGCTCTTCAGCCTTTTCATTTGTAGATGTCTGTACTCAGACATGTTGTGCTTCCGCTTGTTGCTTGTATGCTCTGAATGTTGGGTCATGAGACCCATGTTTGTAATATTTGGCTCCTCGTAGCCTAATGAATAAATACTTTGTTTATTAGAGTCTTGTTGTGATGCCATGTTGTATTTGCACATATTGAGCATATTGTGTGTATGTTATTGAAATGCTTGGTATGTGTGGGATCCGACACCTAGTTGTTTACCCTTGGTAGCCTATCTTACAGGGAAATGTCTCCTAGTGCTTCCACTGAGCCTTGGTAGCCTGCTACTGCTCCGGAACACTTAGGCTGACCGGCATGTGTCCTTCTTCGTTCCTGTGTCTGTCCCTTAGGGGAAATGTCACGCTTTGTTCCTTTAAGTCCCTGTAGCTTGCTACGACTTGGGTTCATACGTTGATGACCGACACGTTAGTTGCTGGGTCATGAATGCCTGTCTCTGTAATTTAGTGCCACTTTTGGTTTATAACTGGTCATGTCGGCCCGGGTTCTCTGTCATATGGATGCTAGCGACACTATCATATACGTGAGCCAAAATGCGCAAATGGTCCCGGGCCAGGTAAGGTGGCACTCGTGGAATACCGTACGTGAGGCCGCAAGGTGATATGGTGTGTTACATGCTAGATCGGTGTGACTTAGGATCGGGGTCCCGACAGCCGCGACACCGGTCTTTCCTCAGCTGCGACTCTTATTGTCTTTCCGTGATGATGAGTAAGAATCACTGTCCTGTTGAAGCAGTCGATAAATCCTTTATTGGTGGTTAGCCAATCCATACCCAGGATAACATCCAGCCCCTTGTTTTCCAACACGATGAGGTTTGTGTGAAATTTTAATCCCTCAATTTCAATGGTCAAACCTTGGCAGTAATTCTGAGTGATCTGCTTACTTCCGGGGGACTTGATGGTCATTGATTTTCCCAAGGGAAGCATTGAAAAACCATGTTGCAAAGCAAATTTCTTCGAAATGAATGAATGAGTACGATATCCGATGCATCCTGTGCTTGCTCCTTGGTCACATGGTTCAGGTGGCCTTTCCTGTGATTGTTATTTGGGTTGAAGTTGTTACGCTTGGGCGCGGAATTGTTTCCGTTGCTGTTTGGCCTCGGTGCTGAGTTTCTTGGCTTAGGGCACTGTTTAGCATAGTGTCCCTCTTCTCCACATGCGTAGCAGGTAACACCCGAGCGATAGGTGAAATCCTTGTCTCTTGCATGAAAATTGTTATTTGGACGTGTGTCATTGGTCGTGGGTCTGTTCGCCCCATTCCTATGGAAATTCACCTTATTCTTGTTGTTGCGAGGGTGGTTGGTCTGATCCCTTTTTCTCTTGCGAATGTCTTCCAGACTGCGACGTTCATTTTCCAACGTAATGGCTTTGTCTACCAGTGTCTTGAAATCTGGAAAAGTGTGTACGACTAACTGGCATTTTAGTGCTGGTGCCAGTCCGTCTAGGAATTTCTCCATCTTCTTATTTTCCATCATTCGCTCTTCGTTGGCATAACGGGATAATTGCGCAAACTGACTGTTGTACTCCTGTACTGTCATGCCTCTTTGCTTGAGGTCATCAAAGTCTCTTTTCTTGATCTTCATAATACTCTTAGGGATGTGTGCCCCGCGAAAGCCTTCCTTGAAAACTTCCTACGTGATATTATTTATATCGGGATGCATAAGCAGAAAATTTTCCCACCATGACGCGGCTGCTCCAGTAAGGTAATGTGGTGCGTACAGCACCTTTTCACGGTCAGAGCATTGTGCCACAATTAATTTCCTTTCAATATCTCGAAGCCAATCATTGGCCTCAAGAGGTTTGTCTGTGTGCGAAAACGTTGTTGGACGTGTCTTCTGAAATTCAGACAATTTTGAGTGCTGCTGGTATGGCTCACGGTGATTTCCCATGTTAATGACATGGTTCATCATTTCTTGGTGCTGTTGCTGACTTTGCTCGTAAAGACGACACACTTGAGAAAATGGCGTCTCACTGCCCTGCTGACTTGACTGCCCCTGTGTGAAATTGTTGTCTGTCTGTGTGCCATAATTTTCTTCCGGCGGACTTGGCATGGAACGTGTCCAGGGACGAGTCATTTCTTACTCTGGAGTAATAAAGCAGAAATCCCGAGAAGAACTGAGCAGCAAAACAAACCAAGACTTTGCAAAAGCGACCAAACACGAGCTCGAAAGAGATTTTTGAAATAAACTGGTTGATTGCGCACGGAGAAGGACCGCTAGTACATATTTTACACGCAGGTTTTAATTATACATACGTCACTCAGGGTGTGCGTACACATCCTGACATGTTATTTAAAACTAGTGCACTCGTCCGAGATCCTACATGATGCGCAAACAGACTACTCCCCTCAAGCTATTTTACATAACACACACATATTACAAGCGAGCACAGTGCGTCGCGGAATAATGCGCTAGTCAGAGATGTTGAAGATTTCCCTCGGCCTGCCGAGGGTAAGGCCCAGTGGTGCTGGAGACTCAACTTCCTCCTCACTAATAGGCTCCAGGCGCGGAGTATGGGTACGAGGTGTCGAAGCAGGTGCAGCAGGCGGTGCAGCTCTGACTGGGGTAGGAGCAATGACCTGGTCAAACTCCTCAGTGGTAGGCAGATGGCGAGCGGTGGCTATGATGGAAGGTGCGTAGGATGCGGCGGACGAGACAAATGTCATTGGTGGTGCAGTGTGGAGTAGCTCCCTCCTGTTGGCGGAGCCACTCTGGACCAACTCCATATGGGTGGCCACCAGGTCGTCCACCAGATTATCAAAGGTTGCCTCAAGTGCTTTGAGGTACTCAACCATTGATTCAATGGCTTCGTCACGCTCCCCATTTGCGCACGCAAATGCATAGTAACACGTATATGGTACGTGGCATGGGAGGTAACGGTAGCGACGAGTCTTCATCAAAGGAAGAATGTCCCGGAGACGCTCTATCGCCTCACGGGCAACCATCTGCATGGCATGCCTCTCCGTAGGCATAGCTCTACCCACAAATCGGAGGCGACGCGCTTCAGAACGCCCTCCTTTGAAGTGCACCACAGCCTGATGCATAGACACGCTGTCGTTGAGCTTGTGACGGTAGAGTGTAAACTCGGGACGGGTGGATGGCCCGATCACGACTTTGGTGATGGCGAAGAGGAGCTTGACAAACCCCTCAGGAATGTTGGCGAACACCTGTCCATCACAGTCGTTGCTGGCCATCTACAAAAGTAGACAAAAATTCCGAATAGTCAGGCCATAAATTTATGCTGACCAACAGAAAATTGCTACAGATGTAAAGATGATGGAAAGCAAATTTTTCGCCAATAACCGATTAGCGAGCGCACCTAGTGGCTTCCTACAGTCAGCCTGGCTCTAATACCAAGATTGTCAGGACCGGTCCTTCAGTAAAATAATTACCGGAAGACCGACCTTTTTTATTAAACCAGGGAGGGATATTATTACCTGCTGGCAGACAAATCCTTGACACAGAATTCCGGTACACTGAATATTATACAAGGTTGAGCTGGGGGTTGCTCAACAATTTTATTACAAGCGCGCCAATATAATACATAGAGGCGGATATGACACAAGGCAGGGTGGCATACTACTAACTCGTGATAAAAGGTGGTGGATATGTCACAGTGAAGTGGGTGATGTGACTCCAATATATTACAGTTCATCGAGTATCGGAGTGAGACCCGATGAATTTATTTGGTGGTAGGCGGAAGCGGTTATAAAACAGTGATCAACTCCAGGATCGCAAGGGACTGACTGGGACTCCACTAAGCGTCGGATTCGCTATCGAACTCTTCATCCATGAGGTCACCTTCGTCCACATCTGGCCAAATCAACAAGCCAGGTGAGTACTTTGAATGTACTCGCAAGACAGTTCAGACTTAAGATATAACAAATGCCAACATGATGCATATGAGTATTCCAGCAAAATACGACCGAAATAAAATATTAATGAGCTGTATGCAATGATAGAAGTTGGGCGGTAATCCTCCCGAAATCCATAAGATAAAAAGAAGGGGACCAAACGAGTGTTTGAGTGACGCCTCGTGAAATAATAAATGATAGCAGGCCATAGTCGGACGTCTGAGCGACACCACATAAAGGGCTTATAAATAAAAAGAATACCACAGTCGGACGTCTGAGCGACATCACATAAAGGGCTTATAAATAAAAAGAATGCCATAGTCGGACGTCTGAGCGACATCACATAAAGGGCTTATAAATAAAAAGAATTCCACAGTCGGACGTCTGAGCGACATCACATAAAGGGCTTATAAATAAAAAGAATGCCACAGTCGGACGTCTGAGCGACATCACATAAAGGGCTTATAAATAAAAAGAATGCCACAGTCGGACGTCTGAGCGACATCACATAAAGGGCTTATAAATAAAAAGAATGCCACAGTCGGACGTCTGAGCGACATCACATAAAGGGCTTATAAATAAAAATAGAATAATGATGAAATACTTTTGAAAGTAAATCAATACTGAGATAGTTGGTGAGTTCATCTACCAAATGAACTTGACAAAAACACTACTCTGGTTACCCACAAGAATATACTAGAGACGGTCACCGGGTTGACATGAAGATTGACCCTAGGCCATAAACATGGCTACTGAAGGAATTTTTAACTCTACAGAGCTTGCACTATTAACTCATAGCCAACGGATTCAATTAGCCACGGGGACTAGTTCCATCTACGGTGTTTTAGTAGAAACCCAGCTAACCAGTACACACCCATTTAACATCCTGTTGTCCGGAATCACCCGTGACAACATTCACGAAAAACTTTAAGACGGGGAGGCTACAACCTCGAATAGCATGGGATCAAATTTATATATGCGCGCTCTAAGGGGTGCCCCCCTCTCGGTCCCAACCGGAAACACCCATGCCCCCTGACCGGATGACGGGCTTTAATCCAGGGCCATGGAACCCTCATCCCGGCCCCTCTACTTGGTGTGTACTCGGGAAGTGGTTTACAACTGACTAGATCGTAATCTCAACAGACGGCCTATGATAGTACCAAAAAGGAGATGAACGGAATCATGGCATGATATCCGTTGATACTGAGTTAACCAACTACTGGCATGCTCCAACAATACCAGCATTCCACCCATCATATCACCATATGATCGAGGTGGTTCAAAACATTATCATACGGGGCTCACCCGAAGCTTACTTGCATGAAGTATAACCATACACATATGCCCATATGATCATGCTTATGAAATGAACTACTCGAGCACACATGCAACACACTCATCATATCAAAGGTTCAAACATGCTTGCCTGGTTCTGAGAAGTCGGAGTCTAACTCTGTGTGGTTCGCGTCTCCGTCACGACCTCCGATATCTACATATTCAAACAAATAAATACTAACATAAATATCGCGCATGCAAATAAAGTTGCTCCACAAATTTCCACATAAATATGACAAAAACAATTAGACAGAAAACTAAAGAGGACAGAAAAAGAATCAACTCAAAATCATCTTTAGTTAAAAAGATATTAGAGGTTCTGTCCAGGGACTCATCTGTAATGAAATAGAAAAGTTCCAGGGGCTAGAACAGAAAAACAGCAAAAGCGAATCGGTACGCAGTACGTCAACCGCAGAGGGGAAACGTACTTTGCCCGAATGCGCTTACAGAAAACGGTTCGGAGGGGAGAGGTGTGAGGCTGACAAGGGGCCCCACGCGTCAGGTTTGAAAACTGGAGCAGAGTCGCGACGGCGCCGGTGCTGCGGTGGTTGCCGGCGCCGATCCACGGCGAGTTAGGGGAGGGGAATGATACATATGTCTTCTCGGTGATCTTCCGCGTCAAATGGTGGTGGAGTTGAGCGTCGGCGAGCCCCACGTCGACGGCGACCCTTTCTCCGGCGGACGGCGGCTCGGGTGGTCATGGGCCTCGTCGGAAAGGGTTCCTGGGATCAAACTGAGGTGGGGTTAGGTCTAGGTGGGTGCCAGGGTGCTACGTTCGAGTCCACGGCGGCGGAGAAGCTCTCACCGAAGTGAACGATGCTGGAGCCCGAGGCGGAGGGAGTTGGCCAGAGTTGGGGAAGAAGGGCCCCTCGAGGCTCTTCCAGAGGCTGGGCGTGGTCTAGGGAGGTAGTTAAGATGTGCGGGCTCGAGAACGAGCTTGGGGTGCCTTATATAGCCGGCCCGAGGCGGTTGCCATGAATGGATAAGTCCGGCGAGTCGATTACGGTGCTGCAGTGGTTGGACGGCGCAGTTAGGGGCTTGAGCATTGTCTAGGAGGTGTAGGGGATCCATTCCCGCACCTAACTCAGCAGGGGAGAGGGAGTTACGGGCTGTCCTCGACGGAATGGCCGCGCGGCACGTCAGCGACAGAAATCGCGCTCTGCGCGCGCCAGGCCACAGCGACGGTGCGGCAGGCATGCGCTGGCACTGGAGGTGGACACACGGAGCGCTGGGATGATTTGGGCGGCGCTAAACGGCGTCGAGTTGCGGGTTTACTTCTGTCAGCCGCCACGGGCGGCGCTGTTGCCGTGGCAGTCGCCGGCGCGGTCGGGCCAGGGCGCCACCAACGCCCAGAAGCAGCCAAGCAACCGTGCCGCGCTCTGGATAAGAAGATAGTGCAGTGCAGCGTCGAGCCAAGGAGGTTACTCGTGAGATTGTCGAAGAGCCTGACGAAACTGACGAACTGTCGAACTGTCTGTCGACAGTTTCAGTTAACAGCTTCTGAACTTGACAATACAATGTATGCTAAGTGTTTGATGAAATGTTTCTGGCATGTGTGAAATATTTCTGGTGCTGATATTTGGTGGACTGGCCTCTTGATGCATCTAGAGGCTGCCTGATTTTTCACAGGATTTTTGGAAGAAGATAAATATCAATTTCGCCAAATTTTGCAAATCTGGTCCAAACTTGCAGCAGGTGAAATTTGAAAATTTTGAACTATGGACCAGTGAAACATGATGGATCTAGGTTGTGGGTACTAAGGACCATCTAGGAGAGTTGGTTTGGAATCAAATATCTGGATGGAAATGGTGGCTCCTTTGTAAATCACCAAGGTCCACTATAAAAGATAGAAATAGTTTTGGAGTGAAATAAATAGAGAAAAAATCCCAACAAGGTCAAAACTTGCTGCAATTGATGAGAGACTTGTCCTAAGGTGTGAAGAGGGTTTTGGAGATAAATATTTCTATTGGGGTCATGGCAAGATGAAGGTTGGAGGGGAGGATAAGTCCAAGACAAAATTTGAAAGACAAAACTCAAGTAGGGGAGAAAACAAACAACCTCTTTGAAACTCAATTTGGGCTTGAGCCAACCCAAGAGAAGATCTTCAAGGTCAAAAACCAAGCTTGAGAAATCTCCAAAAACTTTGGCCAGAAAGATTTTAGAAGAGGCTCAAGAAAAGATCAAATAACCCTCTTCCAAAAGGCCAAAAGTTTGGAAGAAAAACCAACTCAAAAATTTGGGGTGTTACAGCGGGTTATCAATGATCTCGTATGAGCCGTGTCAGCAACTCGGCCAATGGTTCCTTCCAACCGGCGATTTGAAATTAACCAAACTATAGCGGCGGCGACATGTGCGCCTGCCCCTTGAGCCACCCAGTGCAGACGGCGGTTGATAGTATATGATAATTTGTCTCCATTTTGTTGAAAGAAAATCGGGCTACCCAAGTTGTGACTTGCTCATACTCAATAAATAGCTCGTGTAGGTAGGTGCGGCCCGGTATGTTGATGTAGACCGGGCCGCGAGAGACGAACGGTAAAGACGACCGCCACATCAGAGGCGATTTGATAAATGAGTCGACCGCGGCATTATGAACCGGCGCGGACGGGCGAGTCGATCATAGGCGCGGTCCTGGCAAGTTGATGTAAACCAGGCCGTAAGGGCAGCGTCTTGCGCCTGTCTATTCACCGTGTAATGTGGCACAAACAAACGCCGGGCAGAACGTTGCCAGCGCGTGCTTCGTACCCATGGTATAAACCATGTTTATAATAAATAACTGTCCTGGATATCAAAATATACGGATCAAAGTAACTGTTTTCTTGATAAAAAAAACAATATATACCAAGAAAATAGATTTAGATGGATATCACCTAATGTATTTGGACCTTACGATCCTCATCGGTGTCCGTTAGCTAACCCGGCATGTTCGGTAGACCGGACCGCAGGGCGGACAGTAAAACGACCGCAGCATCAGAGGCAGCACAGACACATGAGTCGGCCGTAGTGAGAGAGTCGTCCTGTGGCGTTGTAAGGCGGTGCGGACGAGCGAGTCTATCGCAGGTGCGTTAAACCGCATGGACGGGCGAGTTGATGTAGACCGGGCCATAGGAGCGGCGACTAGTGTGGCACGGGCGAAAACGTCGTTGCTGGACGTTGCCAGCACGTGCTCCATGCCCACAGTATAACGCCTCATTTGTGATGAACAATTGTCCTGATGTTTCTATGGGTTGTCGAGCCAGTTATTGCGATAAGGCGTAATTAGCTGCTGTTGTGAATCGGCCGTAACAGCAAAACGTCTGATCATATAGCTTGACCCAACCTTCTGGGCCTTTTCGCAACTTGAGATCTTATACAAATCCGTGGTTTTCACTCCACACGTAATAGGCAGCAATTTTCCATCTTCGGGTATATTCTGTTGTTTTATATAATCCATCACTGCGGATACCCTCCTCCGGGTGATGGTCAAAATCCCCATCATTGCTAATAATCATCTCTAGAAATCTTCTATGGTTGCAGAGAGGCGTCCTTGCCAGCCAAATAATCCATGGATAACATTTTGTAGACCCTTTCCAAAAAATCTTCACAACGCACTGACCGGGTTGACTAATTTGACCATATAATGTTGTTGTCTGCAGCAACTCCATCATCATTAGAAATTTATCTGTAACCTCCTCAAAACTACTAGTTAATGAGGCATCAGTGACAAGTTCTAACTTGGAGGACATGTCAGACTTTGTGCTAGTTGCAGCTAATTCTGATCCATGTATTCTAAAAACCGCTTTAATGTCTATTCCGGACAGTAGCATCAATGGGTGGTCTCTCTCTGACGCCTCCAAAGCACGAGCCACCACTCAGTGCCCAGCACAAGCGCGCAGTGCAGCCAGTCCGCCACACAGAACGCGGGCTTCGCTCCCTCATAGTTACACGCCGCGGCCGCAGCTCATGACAGAGGTGAAGCGAGGGGAAGGCAGCTCGGTGCTGCGGGGGAGAGGTCGTACAGCGAGGCAACAGGACCGGCCCGAGGTGACGCCGTATGAATGGTAGCTCAAGCGGCAGGGGAGACAGCCGCAGGTTGAGGCAGCACGCGGGCGCACAGTGACCCGGCAACAGCGTGCGGACGTCGAGTATACAAGGCCGTACGCAGAGGCGACTCACGGTGCGGGATCGGCTTTTTTCAGTGAGAGCTCGACGCGAGGCAACCCGGAAGCACGGGGTGCAGGCGGTTGGCGGCAATGTAAGGCAAGGGCGGCGGCTTGGCCATAGCAGAGGTGGAGGCAGGCGGGCCCGTGGCATAGGAGGGCAACGCGGAGGCGAAGACCGGCGACCCGCCACATGGCTCGCAAAAGTAGCGAAGCAGGCGGCGAAGCAGGTACCATAATGGCAGTTTGAAGCACGGCACCGTGACCTTGGCGGTGACTCGGAACAGAGACATGTGAAGCAGGCGGCTACCCGGAACGGAGGCCGAGGCACGGACCAGCGGATGTATAGGCAGTCGCGGGACCGAGAGCGAGGTGTAGGTGAAGCCGCTCGGCCGGGGTGGCTCGGCGGCAACTCGGTCGAGGTGGCTCGCAGTGCTCGGAGGCCAGCGGCTCAATGCAGCAGCAGTGGCACCCACGGCTCAACGGAGGTAGAGGTGACCCGGCCCAGCGGCGACGACGGCACAGCCTAGGCCGGCCGTCGTGGCTCGGAGGTGCGGTGATGGTTTGACGCGGCGTGTGGAAGCGAGGTTGACTCCGTGCGACCGAGACCTCCTCCGGGTCGTACTTGGTTTAGCTCTCCGTGTCTTCCAGGTCATGGCCTTCTTGTCTTCTTCTCCCGTTCTGAGCAAGCCGGCTCAGATCGGTTTAATATGTTAGTGCCAGTGCCCGTACTAGTATCTTCAAACGTAATTTGTAGATAACGGAGTAGTAGTTGATGACTTGATTTTGGTTTTCATGAAAGGAATTAATCAGCGATCAAATCTGACGTTGCGGCGAAAGAATACAAGCAGCTACTTCGGGACTTGACGTGATCCAACTTGCTCCGGTTTGGAATCGAAGCAGCAGCAGCGTCGGCGCACAAGATGACGCGTACGTACTCATCTCGGATTCGACGACTTGGATAGATGCCTCGGCTTCTGACCCGGATACGAGTAGCGGTTTTTGGGTCGAATCTCAATATTACTCGCGCTGCTCAAGCCGGCTTTCTTCATGTGGAAATTTGCGAACTTCTCGATCCCTGGGAAAGATCCCTCCAAGAACTCAACACCACCGTGCACGGGCCCCACGGTGGGCGCCAACTATCGTGGAATTGTCACGGAAAATGTCCTAGGGTTAGGACTTAGTCGCGAGGCCAACGCATCTATGTGGTAGCTTGAGAGGGGTTGAGCGGAATCGAGAGACGCAACACAAGACAAGGATTTAGACAGCTTCGGGCCCCGAGAAACATCATCCGGTAATAGCCCTACATGCTGTTTGAGGCTAGATCTCATTATGACCCTCATGGAGTCGCCGGTAAACCGGCTCTCCTTTAGATGTGTCTAGCCCTAAAGAATATGGTGCCTCTAACTTGTGAGAACTTGTCCCTCTTTGGGGCGGGTTACATGACTAGTCCTAGTAGGATTAGGATTACTCTATTACAAGTGGAGTCCTAGTCTTGCTTCCTTTGTAGGAGGATATTCCTTGTGCTTTCCTCATAAACGGGCCCACCATAACATGAACCGGCCTTCTGGGCCTTGGGCCTTGTCATCCGTCCGCCGTCCGCCGGGTTACCAGTGAGTCATACTAACCAGGCAGGTTGCTTGTAAACCGTTTGATCAGGGCGGGTCGCTAGTAAACCGCCAAGTAAACCGCCAAGTCCGGTCGGGTCATATCTCCGGCTGGGTTACGCCGCGGGGTATATCCCCAACAAGTGAGGAAACCCATGATTTGTTTTATCATGCCTCTTCACAGGGGGAAACCCATGATTTGTTTTGTCGAGTCCCTTTTGTAGTGTAGTGAGAATATGTCCATTTTTAATTACAATATCTGGTTGTTTGCAGTATGCCTTGTTTATTTCAGTTGTTCACAATGTGATGCTCTATATGTGCAATTATTTACCGTGCAGTACATTTCATCAATCCAGTTTTAAACGTACCGACAGGAATGCATATATTTGCTTGTTGTTAAGCCTGTTATAGCTAGCATATTCCTCTTTTAATGTTTTTTCATTGTTCGGTTCTTTGTAGTTAGCATATGTCCAGTTTCAAATGCTATCTGGTTGTTCGTAGTATGCCTTGTTTATTCCAGTTATTCACAACATGATGTTCTATATGTGCAAGTATGAACTGTGCAGTTCAATTTCATCAGTACCAGTTTCAACAATACCACTATGAATGACTACATTTGGTTGCTGCATCTTGTAGTTAACATGCCTTTCCGTTTTTATTTAACAATAACCAATGTACTTAGACCGGCAAAATACCAGTTTGAATGACTATATTTGCTTGTTGTTAAATGTTAGGCCTGTTGCAGTTAACACACCTTTCCACTTGTTTTGCTTTGCTAGCGTGCTTAAACCTACATACTGAAGCTATCTTTTGGAGATTATTTTGTCTGCCATGGATAATTTTGGTTGATGTTTAGCCTGTTGTACTTAACATGCTTCTCGATGTACCTACACAGGACAATTTTGGGAACGACTGTTGTTTTCCATCGAGGTTAGTTTCATTCCATGGCTTATATCTGCTCATTATTCAGGATATCGGTAGCTGGTACCATATAGGTCGGGGGCGATAAGGGACTAATCGGTGAATCAGACTTTTAACAGAATATATCTGCAACCCATTTATCGTTAGGTTAACTAGAGCCATATGTAATATATCTGAGGCTACATAGCAACATGCACTGTACTTAATGTCTAAATATGCAATCCTAGGCTACATAGCAACAAGGAAGAGTGTTCCCTTAATGTTCTAATGATGTCTAGATATATGTAGAAGAGCAACAACAACAACAACAACAACAACAACAACAACAACAACACAGCCCTGTTTGGAAACTCAACTTAGCTAGAGGTTAGAGTTAGTTTCTAGCTCATGACTAACCCTGAACTAACTCCATCCAAAGAGTTGTTTGGATGGCAATGTTAGATTGACAATAAATGCACTAGGACAACTAGCTCCAATTAGCACCTCTTGGGTTGGATAGTTTTTTTGGGTGGGTTATAGATGCAACTAGCTCAAACTAGCCCTCATGTTTAGATATACTTTAGGGCTATTTGAGCCCGAACTAGCTCAAACTAACGGTAACCCATGGATACAATAGCAGTTAATCAGCCGATAATTTGTAAGAATGAACTAAACTCCTTCCGGCCCATAATATAAGATGTTAATTCATCTAATATATGAGTATATTGGATGTTATAAGATACTCCCTCTGTTCCTAAATATTTGTCTTTTTAGAGATTTCAAATGGACTACCACATACAGATGTATATATACATCTATTAGAGTGTAGATTCACTCATTTTTCTCTGTATGTAGTCACTTGTTGAAATTGCTAGAAAGACAAATATTTAGGAACAGAGGGAGTTTTATAACAGAGTGTTTTACTGCATCATTGTGCAATTGTTGTTTATCTTCTGATATTAACTTGGTGCTTTTAGGTACATATGTCATTGGTAAAGATTCGCGCTTCGACCCTTTCTGCGTATGGGGCATTGAGATATCGATGAACCAGCATCAAGTGAGGAAGCTGATAAACATTGTTAAGAAAATGGGTCCAAAGATGGCAATTAAACGATTTGTTTACACTTTATCCAACACAACAACGAACTGCGGGATGGTAAGTAAGAACTCTGCAGCCTTCTTTTTACTGCCCATAATGAGTTGTGTTAGATGACAATGTCTGAATCTTTTTCCTTTGAAGTGGTTGCCAAAGCAGTTTACTCAAGATTACCTATCAAACTACATGACTAGTGGGCATGCAAAGGTTTAAAGTATTTCTACCAGAACACAATGATTATCTAGATGTTTTCATGAAGACCCTGAAGGATAGGCGGTCGACCATCACAAGGGGTTGGACTAGAGTCGTGTGTGCCTTCTGCATGGAGGAGGGCACAATATGGGCATTCCGTTTCACCTAGTTCAGCAACCAGAATGTATTTCACCTCTTTCTTTACCGTCTTTAATAGTACTAGTATACAAATGTGGTTCATCATTCTTTATTTGGTTCTCATGTAATTCTTGAACATATGTACCTATGAATCGAATAATGCATTAGTTGTTTGAACCTGATGGATATGAATAGAGTTGTAGCATACATTCAAATTCAAATTCAAATCCGGTGCAATTTGAAATACCAGCAATTAAATTACGGTGAAATTGCGTTCTCCAGGTTGTTACGGCACACGCGGTTGGTAACACACAAACGTTTGCGATATACACCAAATCCGAGACGGTTCACAAAGAGGAAACGTGTGCAAGCAAGCACACCGTTGCCGTTTGCAAAGCGTGTGTGATGTTAGAGAATATCACAAAAGGTGCAGGCACACTAAACGTTTGTGTTAGTTGCCTTATCATACACGATTCGCAACTATGAACTGTTTCTAATGAAGTATGCATCGTAAACGTTACACCACAGAATAGCGTGTGCGATAGTTGTCGTGTACGACGATGTTACGACGGTCCGACGTTTTGTAATCCTGTCCGACACTCATACGACGATTAGCTAATCTTCTTAATTAGTTATTGCATACGGTTTGGTAAAAGCGAATGTGTGTGATTGTATGCTTGTCATACACGTTCTCTAATAGTGAACCGTTTGTGATGGGCCGCGCATCGTAAACGTAGCACCACAGAATACCGACTGCGATGGCAATGCGAGCAGAAACGAGTAGGAGTATTGTAGGGTCCTTGTCCCCGACGGTTTCTGGATCGTGTGGGAAGGACCCCCCCTATCGTCGTCACTCACTAGGCGACGGTTCCAAATGCCGCCGTGGAAAGGGGTTAAAAACCGTTTGTATAGCACCGCGTACTAGTGTGAGTGAAGATAATATGACTTCTTCAAAACAATATGTTGAATATGCATTGAATAATATTTTGATATTTATTTGCAATTGAAAGATATTTTATGGAACATTTATAAAACCCCAAATAAATTTTGTAAAAATGTTTTGTGTATTTTATTTTATATTGTGCTGGAAAAATGTTCACTGTGTTCTTTGTTAGCACTAATATTTTATTGCAAGTTTTGGTGATATTTTTAGATTTGTTTTGGTACTTTATGTTTTATCCAAATGTGTTTCCTGTAGTACTTTAAAAAAGGTCTACTGTGCACGCACAACCAGTGGCAGCCCATTTGCTATTCTTTGCCAGTGCGCGCCATGCAGCTATGAAGCTAGCAGGCCAGCCCAGCAGCAGCAGCACAGGCCACGACCACCCCCCTTCTCTTTTTTTTCTTCACACCCCAAGTCCCGCTGACACTGGGCCCCGCCAGGTCGTCTCCTTCCTCGGGTCGTACTCCTGTTAACGCATGATGCCGAGTCAACACAACTCCAATCCTCATCGACTCGTCTCTGTTTCTGATCCTTCTACCACGCTCGACCACATATAAATTCTGCCCGAACCCTCCTCTACTGCTTTTCGCAAAAACGGAGTTCTCCCGTGCCCTAGGGTGTCGTGCCGATCATGCCAGAGACCGCCACTACCTGAACCTTTTGCTGGTGTGTTTCGTCGCCACTGTCGTTTCCCAGCACCTCTCTTAACCTATTCTTGATCGCCTCGAGCTTCTGTCTCGGCCTCACCTCTTAGTTGCACAGGTATTCACGGAACCGAGCGCTAGAACCTTGACCAGGAGCAGATCGTCCGCCGCCAGCTCTTTCTGGGTGGTGCCATCTCTAGTAGACCCAACTGAAGACCCCACGTCACCCACATCATATTCGGGACCTCCGAGCTCCTCTGCATCTCCAAGTATCTTCCCTGAGCCCCGGAGACCCCAAATCAAACAGGCCGTCGATTCCCGAGTCGCCGGCGCCTTTCTTCTCCAGGTCCGCTGACCACCACCTTCTATATTCGGTGAGCAATCCACAACCGTTCATCGCCACTCGATCTAACAACCCTTGTTTTATCTCTGCGAACAGGGACCGAGCACAAACGCCTTGACACGTGGCACATCCACAACAGCTGTGGCAGTTCTTCCAAGAACATTGTGAGGGCATAATTTTTCTTTGGAGATTCCATATCATATTTTCATTTAGGTATATCTTGAGATCCGTAACTTTAAATTCATCATTTTTTCCTGTGTACTTGTACTGACCAGGAGAATACTATAGAACTAAAATTCCATATTTTTTGAATTGTTTGAATTGGAATTTGCTCAAATTTTAATTTAACATTTTGGAGGACATATCTTTCTAACCGTTGATCCAAATTAGTTAATTCTTTTAGCATTGTGATCCTACTAGCATGAAGATAATCTATGCCTATTGGTATGTTTCTGTTATTGGAGTTTTATTACATTTGAATTCCATGTTGTTGACTTTATTGTGGTGTTATTTGAGTACCTTCGTTAATCGTATAGATTGTCCGGAGTGTGAAGTTGAACGGAATTAATCATTAGAGTCTTCAGCATCATTCAAGCCAAGTTTGCACTTTTGATTTTGCTCATCCTATATTCTGCTATGCATGGGTGGTTTTATGCTATGATATATGCTTGGCCTGATATTTGTATCCCGTCTTGTCATGCTTGGTATTGATTGTGTTATGTGATGGTGTAATCAACTTGCTATGGTTGACATGGGCATGTGTCAAGTGATCCATGAAAGTGATGAGTGTTTATAGCCGCAGGCTTGGGGTTATTAACTAGCTGAATGCGTCACCGGCGGAGCACTCTATTGCCCGTAGAGAATGCGCCATTGACAGAGCACAATTTTTGTTTGACTATAAACGGTAGGGGAAAACCCCACTGTAACTTTAATTATTAAAATAAAAAGCAAAGGAACAAAGTCTGAAATAAACATATAGGCTTGAGGTAAGCCCGGGAACAGAAAGAAGAAGAAGAAGAAGAAGAAGAAGAAGAAAAGAAAAGAAAGAAAGAAAGAAAGAAAGGAGGAAAATAAAGAAGAAAGAAGAAAGAAGAAAGAAAGAAAGAGAATAAGCTAAACTAAGCTAAATTACATAGGATTCTAGGGAGCTATCCAGCCATGCTAAGAAAGGGGCTTCATGCTTTTTCTTGATTCTGTACTTCAGCCACTTAAGTTCTTCAAAGAAAATAGCTTTCCAGCCTTGGAAGGAAGGTTGAATGTGTTCAAAAATCTTGTTGTTGCATGAGATCCAGATAGCCCATGATCCCAGAATGATGATGTCCATGAAGAAAGTTACATCCAACTTCTCTTTGAGATCTTGGAAGGCTTCAAGGATAGATATGTTGGGTGTTCTTGTTGGGCATATGAAGTTGCAGCATTGTTGTGCAAAAGGGCAACCCCAGAAAAGGTGAAAGAGTGTTTCCTCCTGTTGGCAATTCAGAGTAGCACAAGTATAACCTTCCAACACAAAAGTCTTTCTCCTGAGCAGATTTCTTGTGTTCAGTCTGTCATGAAGGAGCGTTCAGAAAATAACTTTGTGGTTTGGCTGGCAAGAATTTTCCAAAGCCAATGAAATATTGAGGAACCTATTTGAAGCCAATCAGAGCCATGTAGGATTTAGTTGATGAATATAATTCAGTACCCCAAATATAGCTCCAAGTGTCATTCATTTGTATGAAATCTGAAACTTTGACTTCCAGACAAATGGCTTCCATGCGTAAAAATTCCTCATGAGCTTGTGTGGACAGAGGGAGGTAGAACATATCCTCATTGTATTCAGTGTTAATTATTTGGTGCACACTTTCCTGGAGATTAATCACAAAGGTGAATAAATGAGGGAACTTGGTTTTCATAATATTGTCATGCCAGAGATCTTCCTAGAACATAGAACCTTTCCCATCTCCAACATTGCACCTAGCAATAGCCTTGTAATGATCAAGAAGAGCTAAATTTGATTTCCACCAAAAAGACCCCACCTGCTGATCCCCTGGTAATTGGCCATTAGAGTAATAGGTTTCCCATATGAGATTGACCCAAGGAATATCATGTCTGTTGAAGAATTTGTGCATATTTTTCATTAGGAGTGCTTTATTTTAAACATAGATATCCATAATCCCTAATCCACCCCGATCCTTAGGTGTACACACTGTGCTCCAAGCTACTAATGTTGGCCTTCTGTCCTCCATGTCAGGGCTTCTCCATAAACAATGCCTTAAATATTTGATAATTTGCTTCTTGATGGTGATTGGGATGTCAAGGTAGCACATGAAAAAAAAGGGAAGTGAAGCCACCACAGATTTGACCAATAAGATTTTATCAGCCTGAGTCATGAAGGTGGCAAACTCAGCCAGCCTTTTAGCAACTTTGGAGACTACCGGGAGGCATTGTTCCACTTTAGATTTTAGTAATCCCAGGGGAAGACCTAAATATGTGAAAGGAAATTGTCCTCTGGCGCAATTAATAGTATTGGTGAATATTTGAACCCTGTCTTCTTCAATATTGATTGGGACCAGGAAAGATTTAGCATAATGAACCCTCAAGCCAGTGGCAGATGCAAAAGAATTAAGGTGGGCTTTGAGGCATAGGAGTTCCCTAGAATTGGCAGGCATCACAACCAGGGTATCATCTGCATGTTGTATCACAGGAAAATCAGGGCATGTGTTAGACAGAGCGCATTTGAGGCGAGGTATAGTTTTCGGAACTTCAATCAGATGATACGTCCTTGGCAGAGTGATCTATGGTTCCTAGAGAACGCGCCACCGACAGAGCACACTTGAGAGACTTTTGAAGTCTTGTCATATTTACTTAGAATCTTTAGGGTTATCTTGGGCCAATAAATTAGAGACGGTTGCAAGTTCAATTAGTGGAGGTAGGTGAAGACATTCTTCTCCAAACTGACTTGTGTGTTTTATTTGTCATACTTTACTTGTGGATGTAGGTTCGCTACATCATATTGTGTGATTTGCAAATACATTCAATGTATTCACCCTTGTGGCTACAACTTATCATGTTGCAGCATTTTCAAATGATCAGTGAGATACAGTAGGGAAGCGAGTCCTCACTCAGCATTTTTGCCAGTAGGAATTGATGGGACTCATCGTCTATTATGCTACTTTTCCGCTATTATTATTGAATAAAGTTAGCTATTTGCTACTCAGTTTGTAATACATTATAATTTATGGATCATACATTGTAGTAACGGATGCACTTGTTATGTTGATATTCCTATGTACTGTGTGTGCTAGTGAGTCTATCTAGTGACTAGCACGGTAAGCACAAAGGCACCAAATCTTATCAGGTTCGTGTCGTTACAAAAGAACTCCTGAATAATATTCTTACTAATAATATTACCATCCCCCACATAAAAAGTGTTTTCCTTAAGATTACATGGAGTTTCTGTTTCACGATCTAAAGCACAAGATCTAAGATTTTCAACGATAACCTCCCCTACTAATATTAATTTTATTTCTTACACTAATTTTTTTGAGACCTATTGAAAGTCTTTTGTAATATTAATTTTATTTCCCTATTGCTAAGTATAACTTGACCACTAGACTTAGGATGATAAGGTGATGCAATTCTATAGTTAACATCATACTTAGCAAGCATCTTAGGGAAAGCACCATGAATAAAGTGTGAACCACCATGGGTCATTAAATATCTAGGGACTCCAAACCAAGGGAAAATAACTTCTTTAAGCATTTTAATGGAAGTGTTATGAGCAGCACTACTAATTGGAATAGCTTCTAACCACTTAGAACGTAATCAACAGCAACCAAAATATGAGTATACCCATTAGAGGAAGGAAAAGGTCCATATAATCAAAACCCCAAATATCAAATGGTTCAACAAAAAGTAAATAATTCATAGACATTTCTTGACACTTACCGATATTACCAATTCTTTGACATTCATCACAAGATAAAACAAACTTATGGGCATCCTTGAAGAGAGTAGGCCAATAAAAACCAGATTGCAATACCTTGTGAGCAGTTCTATCCCCCGCATGATGTCCTTCATAAGTTTCAGAGTGATATTTCTGTAAGATTTGTTCCTGTTCATGCTCGGGTACACAAAGTCTAATAAGACCATCTACTCCTTCCTTATAAAGATGTGGGTCATCCCAAAAGTAATGTCTTAAATCATAGAAGATTTTTTTTCCTTCTGTTGGTATATGTCGCAACAATATAATTAGCATAATCATCATACCAGGGTGTGTTGTGAGAGCCATAGTGGGTCATCAAGAACATTTTCTAACCTAGACAAGTTATCAGCTACGGGGTTCTCAGCTCCTTACCTATCAATGATATGTAAGTCAAATTCTTGTAGCAAGAGAACCCACCTAATGAGTCTAGGCTTAGCATCTTTCATTTCCATAAGATATTTTATAGCAGCACGATCAGTGTGAACAATTACTTTGGAATCAACAAGCAAACAAAACTACTAAAAATTCTTTTTCAGTAGTGGCATAATTTCTTTGGGCACTTTCTAGAGTTTTGCTAGCATAATGGATAACATTTAATTTTTTATCAACTCTTTGTCCTAGAACAACACCAACATCATAATCACTAGCATCACACATAATTTCAAAAGGCAAGTTCCAATCAGGTGGTTGAAAAATAGGTGCAGAAGTTAAGGCTTTCTTGAGTGTTACAAAGTCTTCTACACAATCATCATTAAAAACAAATGGAATATCCTTTTGCAAAATATTTGTAAGAGCCCTAGAAATTTTAGAGAAGTCTATGATAAACCTCCTATAAAAAAAGCAAGACCAAGGAAACTACGAATACCTTTAATATCTTTAGGACTTGGCATTTTCTCAATTGCATCATCTTTTGCTTTATCCACCTCAATACCTCTTTCGGAGATTTTATGTCCCAAGACAATATTTTCATTAACCATAAAGTGACACTTCTCCCAATTCAACACAAGATTATTTTACTCACATCTCTGCAACACTCGATCAAGGTTGCTTAAGAAATCATCAGAACACTTTTCGTGGAAGGAAAAATCATCCATGAAAACCTTAACAATCTTTTTATCAAAAATCAGAGAATATAGTTGTAATACATCTTTGAAAGGTAGTAGGTGCATTACATAAACCAAAAGGCATACGTCTATAAGCATAAGTTCCAAAAGGACAAGTATAGGTGGTCTTCTCTTGATCAGGTTGTGAAACGAGTATTTTAGAGAAACCAAAATATCCATCAAGAAAACAAAAGGGTGTGTTCTTAGATTGTCTTTCTAGCATTTGATCAATGAAAGGTAGAGGGTCATCATATTTTCTAGTTGCTTTGTTTAATTTTCTGAAATCAATTACCATTTGATAGCCAGTGACAATTCTTTGTGGAATAACTTCATTTTTATCATTGGGAACAACAGTTATACCTCCCTTCTTAGGGACACAATGAACGTGACTTACCCATCTACTATCAGCTATGGGATAGATTATACCAGCTTCCAGAAGATTCAATATTTTAGTTCTTACCACTTGTTTTATCTTTGGATAAGAACGACGTTGGAGATCAACAATGGGTTTAGCATCAGGTTCCATATTAATCTTGTGCTGACATAGAGTGGGACTAATGCCCTTAAGATCATCAAGAGTATATCCAATAGCAGCCCAGTGCTTCTTTAGAATTTTCAATAATCTTTCTTCTTCATTTCTGAAAGGTTAGCACTAATAATAACAAGATATATGTTTTTCTCATCAAGATAAGCTCATTTTAAAGTGTCGGGTAATTGTTTTAGTTCAAACACACACTACAAAAAAAAGACACATCCATTACATTTTGGCCTGAACAATTTTTTTTCCTGTCATGCTTATGACACTTCTATGATGATAATTGTGAAAAATCCGGTATCATCATAGATGTGGTGGACTCCTACTTCTATGAAAAAATCATGACAGAAAATGGGCTTTTTGTCCTGGGTGGGCCGGTAACGCAGCTTCATGACATTCTTTGGGCCGTCCGTGATGGACAAAATCGTGGTAGAAGCAAGGGTGAGGAAAATATTGGGGAGTTCCCGGTTAAGGTGGGTGGTCGGGCGAAGCGATGCACGGAGGTTTGTGTGTTTCTCTCATACATGTCGCGTGTATGTGCGAGGCGTTGGGCTCTAACTGAACCCAAGTGAGGCATTCGCTGACTAAGCCCGAGCGATTGCACTAGCTACATTACTGAACTCGAGTGTTCGATCCCTTGGCTGTTAACTGAACCCGAGCAATTCCTTCGCTATTGCTGCTAACTGAAACCGATCGATCACTGCTGCTGCTTACTGAAGCTGATTGAACCTACTGCCTCGTGATGAACACTGAATGTGGGGTTGGTTGAACGAGTCTAGACGTACGTGGTTAGGGTTGGATGAATAGTTCTCGGTGGGGGTTGGATGAATAGGACCCCATGGTAGTAGGCGGTTGCTGCTGGATGAATAGGACCCCGAGAGGAGGCCGCCACAACTGAGCTGGTTGGGGGTGGATGAACAGGACCCCCTGGAGGGCTGGTTGAACAGTAGCCGGTGGAGGACATGATGAACAGTAGCCGATGGATGAATAGTAGCTGGTGGAGGCAAGGGGAAATCGACGGTGTATGAATAGTAGCCTGTCGAGGCTCGAGGAAGTAGGCGGTGGGTGAACAGTGA
The DNA here is from genome assembly GCA_902687465.1 of Secale cereale. Taxonomy (NCBI): domain Eukaryota; kingdom Viridiplantae; phylum Streptophyta; class Magnoliopsida; order Poales; family Poaceae; genus Secale; species Secale cereale. The sequence goes on from LR738714.1 coordinate 318,797,743, forward strand.
TAACCCACAAGTATAGGGAATCTATCGTAGTCCTTTCGATAAGTAAGAGTGTCGAACCCAACGAGGAGCAGAAGGAAATGATAGGCAGTTTTCAGTAAGGTATTCTCTGAAAGCACTGAAATTATCGGTGCCAGATAGTTTTGTGATAAGGTAATTCGTAACGAGTAACAAGTAATAAAAGTAAATATGGTGCAGCAAGATGGCCCAATCCTTTTTGTAGCAAAGGACAAGCCTAAACACACTCTTATATAAGGAAAAACGCTCCCGAGGACACATGGGAATTATCGTCAAGCTAGTTTTCATCTCGCTCATATGATTCACGTTCGTTACTTTGATAATTTGATATGTGGGTGGACCGGTGCTTGGGTATTGCCCTTCCTTGGACAAGCATCCCACTTATGATTAGCCCCTATTTCAAGCATCTGCAACTACAAAAGAAGTATTAAGGTAAAGCTAAGCATAGCATGAAACATATGGATCCAAATCAGCCCCTTACGAAGCAACACATAAACTGGGGTTTAAGCTTCTGTCACTCTAGCAACCCATCATCTACTTATTACTTACCAATGCCTTCCTCTAGGCCCAAACAATGTTGAAGTGTCATGTAGTAGACGTTCACATAACACCACTAGAGGAAAGATAACATACATCTCATCAAAATATCGAACGAATACCAAATTCACATGACTACTTATAGCAAGACTTCTCCCATGTCCTTAGGAACGAACGTAACTACTCACAAATCATATTCATGTTCATAATCAAAGTGGTATTAATATGCATGAAGGATCTGAACATATGATCTTCCACCGAATAAACCAACTAGCATCAACTACAAGGAGTAATCAACACTACTAGCAACCCATAGGTACCAATCTGAGGTTTTGGGACAAAGATTGGATACAAGAGATGAACTAGGGTTTGAGAGGAGATGGTGCTGGCGAAGATGTTGGCGGAGATTGACCCCCTCCCGATGAGAGGATCGATGGTGATGACGATGGTGACGATTTCCCTCTCCCGGAGGGATGTTTCCCCGGCAGATCAGCTCCGCCGGAGCCCTAGATTGGTTCCGCCAAGGTTCCGCCTCGAGACGGCGGCGCTTCGTCCCAAAAGCTTCCTTCTGATTTTTTCGAGGGCAGAAGACACCTTATACCAGAAGATGGGCATCGGGGGGCTGCCAGGTGGCCCACGAGGCAGGGGGCACCCCCAGGGGGGTAGGTCGCGCCCGCACCCTCGTGGACGGTGGGTGGCCCCCCTCTGGTGCTTTCTTCGCTCAATATTTTTAATATATTCCAGAACTGACTTTCGTGGAGTTTTAGGACTTTTTGAGTTGCGCATAATAGGTCTTTCATATTTGCTACTTTTCCAGCCCAGAATTCCAACGGCCGGTATTCTCCCTCTTCATGTAAACCTTGTAAAATAAGAGATAAAATGCATAAGTATTATGACATAACGTGTAATAACAGCCCATAATGCAATAAATATCGATATAAAATCATGATGCAAAATGGACGTATCAACTCCCCCAAGCTTAGACCTCGCTTGTCCTCAAGCGGAAGCCGATATCGAAAAATATGTCTACATGTTTAGAGATAGAGGTGTCGATAAAATAAAATACGGACATGATGGCATCATGATCATTGTTATAACAACATATATATATATATATATATATATATATATATATATATATATATATATATATATATATATATATATATATATATCATAACATCGGAAAGAGTCAATATAAGAGCTTTTCAGCAAGTCCACATACTCAAATATCATTTAGTCTTTCACAATTGCTAACACTCGCGCAATACTTATGGGTATGGAGTTTTAATCGGACACACAGAAAGAAGGGGCTTATAGTGTTTCCTCCCAACCTTTTACCTCAGGGGTAACATCAACAATAATAGTTTATGATAACTTACATCCAATTGTGTATATATGTCAGGATCTTTCCAACACAACTTGCTTGCCAAAGGATAAATTTAAAAAAGGAAAGGTGAAGATCACCATGGCTCTTTTATAAGGTATAAGACAAGAATAAAAGATAGTCCCTTCGCAGAGGGAAGTAGAGGTTTTCATGTGCTTTTATGGTTGGATGTAAGAAATCTTAATGCGAAAGAACGTCACTTTATATTGCCACTTTTGATAGGGACTTTATTATGCAGTCCATCGCTTTTATTTCTTCCATATCACAAGATCGTATAAAGCTTATTTTATCCACACTAATAGATCATACATATTTAGAGAGAAATTTTTATTGCTTGCAACAATGACAACTTACTTGAAGGATCTTACTCAATCAATAGGTAGATATGGTGGACTCTCATGGAAAAACTGGGTTTAAGGATGTTCGGAAGCACAAGTAGTATCTCTACTAGGTGCAAGGAGTTTGGCTAGCATGAGGGGGAAAGGCAAGCTCAACATGTTGGATGATCCATGACAATATACTTTATTTTGGATATAAGAAAACATAACCCATTACGTTGTCTTCCTTGTCCAACATCAACTTTTTAGCATGTCATATTTTATTGAGTGCTCACAATCATAAAAGATGTCTAAGATAGTATATTTATATGTGAAAACCTCTCTTTCTTTATTACTTCCTATTAATTGCAACGATGACCAAAACTATGTTTGTCAACTCTCAACAACTTTTATTCATCATACTCTTTTACATGTGAAGTCATTACTCTCCATAAGATCAATATGATCTCTTTAATTCTTTTTATTCTTTCTTTCTTTTTATTATTTTCTCAAGATCATAGCAATATAACCAAGCCCTTGACACCATGACTAATTTCTATTATATATAGCTCACGGACTCGAATACAAAGAAGGATCCTAAAGCAAAGCTCAAAACTAGATCATACTAAACTTAGTTGTACTAGATCAAGATATTACCAAAAGGATCAAACTAAGAAAAATGGTAAAGATAGGGGTGTGATGGTGATACGATACCAGGGCACCTCCCCCAAGCTTTGCGGTTGCCACGGGGAGCGCCCATACCCATGTGATTATGTCTCTTTCTTCGGAGGTGGTGATGATGGAGTTGCTGATGATGTAGGCTTGTCGTCCATCTTCCAAGGCATAGGCTCACCATCATAGAAGGATGCTCGAGTCTCTGAGATCCTTAAATCTGCATCCAAACTCATGCTTTTGAATCTATATTCATGCTCACAGTTTTGGTTTTGCAGGTCATAGATCTGGGCATGGAGGTGCTCGATTTTCTCGTGTAGCTTGAAGATCGTCTCCCCAATGTTCTTGGCATCCAGCTTGTGGTTGTTGGTGAACTCCGCGATCATCATGTGGTTGGCGTTGAGTCCGCGTTCCACCATCCCCTGGCACTTGAAAACTTGTTGCTCCATTGCTTCGAGTCTTGTCTCCACGCTTCCGGTCCTCCTTGGTCCCTCAACAACGCGGATGTACAACACCTCCTCACGCATCTCAATGGTATGAGGGTGTTACTCCACCTCCGCGAGGTAGGGGTTGATGACCATCTTGAGAAACTCGTCCTTGGGGGCGCTTGAAGACGTGATGGTGATCTAGATCTGTCAGAGAAATAGCTCGAAACAAAAATAGATGGTATTTGCGTGATACGATGGTCAAAACCTTCGGGAGATTATATAATGAATTTTTACTGACCAAAAGAAATATTGTGCAAGAAAACAGAGTCCGGAGGGCACCCGAGGTGCCCCCGAGGCAGGGGGCGCCCCCAGGGGGTAGGGCGTGCCCTCCACCTTCGTGGATGCCTCTGTCCCTTTCGGACTACTTCTTATTTTCCTATTTTCTTAAATATTCCAAAACAGAGAAAATTTTCTATTAGAATTGTTTTGGAGTCAGTTTACTTACCGTACCACATACCTATTGCTTTTCGGAGTCTGAAACATTGTGGAAAGTATCCCTTATGTATTCCTCTGGGGTTACGGTTTCAATGACATTACTTTCAACATTTATGGGATTACCTGAGATATAATGTTTGATTCTTTGACCGTTCACTACCTTTGGATTTGTGCTTTCGAAGTTGTTGATTTTTATGGCACCGGAACGATAGACCTCCTCGATAACGTAAGGACCTTCCCATTTAGATGGAAGTTTTCCTGCAAATAATCTTAAACAAGAGTTGTATAGCAAAACATAATCACCTACGTTAAAATCACGTTTCTATATCCTTTTGTCATGCCATCTTTTAACTTTTTCTATAAGCAATTTGGCATTCTCATAGGCATGGGTTCTCCACTCATCAAGTGAGCTAATGTCAAATAGTCTCTTCTCACCAGCAAGTTTGAAATCATAATTGAGCTCTTAAATGGCCCAATATGCCTTATGTTCTAGTTCAAGAGGTAAGTGACATGCTTTTCCATAAACCATTTTATACGGAGACATAACCATAGGATTTTTATATGCAGTTCTATAAGCCCATAATGCATCATCAAGTTTCTTGGACCAATTCTTTATAGATCTATTAACAGTCTTTTGCAAAATTAATTTCAGCTCTCTATTACTTAGTTCTACTTGACCACTGGACTGTGGGTGGTACGAGGATGCAATTCTATGATTAAAATCATACTTAGCAAGCATTCTACGAAAAGCACCATGAATAAACTGTGAACCATCGTCAGTCATTAAATATCTAGGGACTCCAGACCTCGGAAAAACAACTTCTTTAAGCATCCTAATAGAGGTGTTATGTTTAGCACTATTAGTTGGAATAGCTTCTCCCACTTAGTAACGTAATCAACAACAACTAAAATATGTGTCTACCCATTAGAGGAAGGAAACAGTCCCATATAATCAAAGCCCCAAACATCAAATGGTTCAATAACAAGTGAATAGTTCATAGGAATTTCTTAACGTCTACTAATATTACCAATTCTTTGACATTCATCACAAGACAAGACAAACTTACGGGCATCCTTGAAGGAAATAGGCCAATAAAAACCGGATTGCAATACCTTGTGTGCAGTTCTATCTCCAGCATGGTGTCGTCCATATGCCTCGGAGTGACACTTGCGTAGGATCTGTTCATGTTCATGCTCAGGTACACAACGTCTAATAACACCATCTACTCCTTTTTTATAAAGGTATGGGTCATCCCAGAAGTAATGTCTTAAATCATAGAATTTTTTTTCTTTTGCTGGTATGTGAAGCTAGGTGGTATAAATTTAGCAACAATGTAATTAGCATAATCAACATACCATGGAGCAGTACGAGAAGCATTTATGATAGCCGATTGTTCATCGGGAAAACTATCATCAATAGGTAGTGGGTCATCAAGAACATTCTCTAACCTAGACAAGTTGTCTACAATGGGGTTCTCAACTCCCTTTCTATCAATGATATGCAAATCAAATTCTTGTAGTAGGAGAACCCATCTAATAAGTCTAGGTTTAGCATCTTTCTTTTCCATAAGATATTTAATAGCAGCATGATCAGTGTGAACAGTTACTTTAGACTCAACAATATAAGGTCTGAACTTATCACAGGCAAATACAACTGCTAAAAATTATTTTTCAGTAGTAGCATAATTTCTCTGGGCACTGTCTAGAGTTTTACTAGCATATTGGATAACATTTAATTTCTTATCAACTCTTTGTCCTAGAACAACACCTACAGCATGATCGCTAGCATCGCACATAATTTTAAAGGGTAAATTCCAATTGGGTGGCTGGACAATAGGTGCAGAGATCAAGGCTTCCTTAAGTATTTCAAATGCTTCTACACAATCATCATCAAAGACAAAAGGAACATCATTTTGTAAGAGGTTAGTCAGAGGCCTAGAATTTTTTTAGAATCTTTAATGAACCTCCTATAAAAACAGGCATGACCAAGGAAACTTCTTATACCTTTGATGTCCTTAGGACACGACATCTTTTCAATAGCATCAACTTTAGCTTTATCAACTTCAATGCCTCTTTCAGAAATTTTATGCCTCAAGACAATACCTTCATTAACCATAAAGTGGCACTTCTCCCAATTCAAGACAAGATTAGTTTCTTCACATCTCTACAAAACGCGATCAAGGTTGCTCAAGCAATCATCAAAAGAAGTTCCATAAATGGAAAAATCATCCATGAAAACCTCAACAATCTATTCACAAAAATCAGAGAATATAGCCAACATCCATCTTTGAAAGGTAGCAGGTGCATTACATAAGCCAAAAGGCATACGTCTATAAGCAAAGGTACCGAAAGGGCTGGTAAAAGTAGTCTTTTCTTGATCCTCTTTTGACACATGTATTTGAGAGAAACCTGAATAGCCATCTAGAAAGCAAAAATATGTATGTTTGGATAATCTTGCTAGCATTTGATCAATAAAATGTAAGGGGTAGTGATCCTTTTTAGTAGCTTTATTTAGTTTGCGAAAATCGATTACCATCCTATAACCTATAACAATTCATTGTGGGATCAATTCATTTTTATCATCAGGAACAATAGTAATACCTCCCTTCTTAGGGACACAATGAACATGACTTACCCACTGACTATCAGCAACAGGATAAATTATACCTTCCTCTAGAAGCTTTAGTATTTCTTTCCTTACCACTTCTTTCATCCTAGGATTTAACCATCGTTGGTGATCAACAACCGGTTTAGCGTCTTTCTCCAATTTTATTTTGTGCTGGCACAGAGTGGGACTAATGCCCTTAAGATCCTCAAGAGTATATCCAATTGCAGCACATCGCTTCTTTAGAGTTTTCAATAATTTCTCTTCTTCCTGCTCTGAAAGGTTAGCACTAATAATAATAGGATATATCTTCTTTTCATAGAGATAAGCATATTTAAGGGTATCAGGTAAAGGTTTGAGCTCAAACACGGGATCACCCTTGGGTGGAGGAGGATCCCCTAGGATTTCAACAGGCAAGTTGTGTTTCAATAAGGGTCCCTGTTTAAAGAATACTTCATCTATTTCCTTCTCTCCTTCATAAACATATCATTTTCGTGGTCTAGTAAATAATGTTCTAAAGGATCGTTAGGAGGCACGACAATAGAAGCAAGACCAATAATTTCATCCTTACTAGGCAATTCTTTATCATGGGGATGTCTATGAAATTTAGAAAAGTTAAAATCATGAGACATATCCCCTAAACCAACAGTAACAATATCCTTTTCACCGTCTATCCTAGCATTAATAGTATTCAAGAAGGGTGTACCAAATATAATGGGGCAAAATTCATCTTGTGGGGAACCAAGAACAAGAAAAACCGTAGGGTATTTAACTTTCCCACACAAGACTACAACATCTTTAGCAATCCCAATTGGTGAAATAGTATCTCTATTAGCAAGCTTAATAGTAACATCAATACCTTCTAACTCAGCAGGTGCAATATCTTGCATAACTTGTTTGTATAAGGAATGAGTTATTTCACTCGCACTAGCACCCATGTCACATAAACCATGATAGCAATGATTTCCTATTTTAACAAAAATAACAGGCATGCCTACAATAGGTCTATGTTTATTTTTAGTATCGGGTCTAGCAATTCTAGCAGCTTCATTACAGAAGTAAATAGCATGCCCATCAATATTATCGACCAAGAGATCCTTAACCATAGCAATACTAGGTTCAGCTTTAACTTGCTCAGAGGGTGTAGGTGTTCTAGCATTACTCTTACGAACCACAGTTGAAGCTTTGGCATGATCCTTTACTCTAACAGGGAAGGGTGGTTTCTCAATATAAGTGGTAGGAACAATAGGATCAACATTATAAGTGATAGTCTTTTCTTCAACTTTAACAGGTTCAACTACTTTTACTTCAAAGGGAGGATGATACCTAAACCAATTCTCCTTAGGGAGATCAACATGAGTAGCAAATGATTCACAGAAGGAAGCTACTATCTCAGAGTCAAGTCCACATTTAGTGCTCAATTCACGGAAAGCATCGGTATCCATAAAAGATTTAACACAGTCAAACTTAGGTGTTATACCTGACTCCTTACCTTCGTCGAGATCCCAATCTTTAGAGTTGCATTTATTTTTTCCAATAAATTCCATTTGAATTCAATAGTCTTCATCATAAAAGAACTAGTACAAGAAGTATCGAGCATGGAGCGATATTGAGAGAAAGCTGAGCATGTTTTTTTTAATAACTAGCAAAAGAGCCCGTGCGTTGCAACGGGAGATAAAACATAACACACACTCTTAACCCCATAACCATCACTCAAGACCACAATAGGTCCATCTCCTTTATTTTTGCAAGGCATCATGTTTGTGTTGCCGCTTATCCTCCTTCCCACCCTCGCCGGCGATGGCCTCAGTGTTCACACAAAACAAACCAAAAAATGTGTTCAAATATGGTTAATCCTAAGGCGTCTCTCTCTCCCTCTATCCTCCCTCTCCCTCTCTCTCTCTCGCTTTCTCTCACTCTCGCGATGAGAAATCTGTTGTTTTCCCCTGCGACATTTTTCAGAGGTATGCATGCGTAGTTATCGATGTTTTCTTTTCCCTATATGGTTATAGTGGGGTGTTTATTTACAATCCGGATCGCCACCGGTACGAAAGAAAAATGGATCTTGCGCTATAAATTATAAGTTTGCATCAAAAACAATATTTAAAAAATATTTAACAGGTAAAATTAACATCATATTTGGATTCTACACATTTTTTAATAAAATTTCATCTACAATATGTTAAAATCAAAGTTACGGTTTAAAAGATACGTATCATTTAGAAAATCATTTGTTTTACTTAAATATATTACAAAATAATATTTAAAAATACTTAACAGGTAAAAATAATCTCATATTCATATTCTACATATTTTTCTAATCAAATTTCATATATAACATGTTCAAATCAGAGTTACGGTTTAAAAGATATGAATGATTTAAAAAAACATTTATTTGACTTATATATGATCCATGGATGAATTACCTAAAACATGAGGGGGTTTTCGAAAAATGTAAAATAACGATTCGGGTATGACTTAAATCCGGAGTGCGGGTTGATTTCAAGGAAACACGAGGACTTTTGTGTAAAATACGAAAAAAAGATTCATTTTAACTTAAAATAGGACTGCAGGTTGAATTCTCTGAAGTAGAGGGACTTTTCTAAAAAATGCCATGACGGACGAGAAGAAATCCAATTTTCTTTATTATTAGGTAAAGATTATTTCTCTTGAGAGCTCATGATTCGGGCATGAATATAACATTGACTTAAGCCTCCCCCAAGGTTGAGCGATACTTTCTCCTTTACGAGGCCAAAAATTATATATATAATTACGATCACGATGAACCTGATGCATAGGATAAAACTCCTGATGAAATTCCAATTTCAATCGGTTGTAGTTCCATGATGCCATATCATCGCATAGCCTAAACCATGTCAATGACCTTCCCTTCAAAGATAAAGGGAATACCTTCTTCTTGAGAAAGTCCTCGGGCATACCTGCAAGCTTACATAATCCACAAACTTCATCCACATATGTTAGGTGCAAACCGGGATGCAATGTTCCATCTCCTGTAAAGGGATTAGCTAGCAGTTTCTCTATCATACCTGAAGGGATTTCAAAGTAAACATTTCCGGTAGGTTCATTAGGTTGAGGAGCAACTCTTTGCTCTATTGGTCGAGGTGAAGATACCCCGAACAAGCCCCTCAAAGGATTATTTTCCATAGTAACAAGTGACAGTAAATTTCAGCACACTATATAAATTTTTCCTTACCAAAGGCGCTTTACTCCCCGGCAACGGCTCCAGGAAAGAGTCTTGATGACCCACAAGTATAGGGGATCTTTCGTAGTCCTTTCGATAAGTAAGAGTGTCGAACCCAACGAGGAGCAGAAGGAAATGATAGGCCTTTTTGAGTAAGGTATTCTTTGAAAGCACTGAAATTATCGATGACCGATAGTTTGGTATAAGGTAATTTGTAACGAGTAACAAGTAATAAAAGTAAATAAGGTGAAGCAATATGTCCTGATCCTTTTTGTACCAAAGGACAAGCCTGAACAAACTCTTATATAAGGAAAAACGCTCCCGAGGACACATGGGAATTATCGTCAAGTTAGTTTTCATCACGCTCATATGATTCATGTTCGTTACTTTGATAATTTGATATGTGGGTGGACCGGTGCTTGGGTACTGCCCTTCATCGGAGAAGTATCCCACTTATGATTAACCCCTATTGCAAGCATCTGCAACTACAAAAAAAGTATTAAGGTAAACCTAACCATAGAATGAAACATACGGATCCAAATCAACCCCTTACGAAGCAACGCATAAACTAGGGTTTAAGTTTCTGGCACTCTAGCAACCCATCATCTACTTATTACTTCCCAATGCCTTCCTCTAGGCCCAAACAATGGTGAAGTGTCATGTAGTCGACGTTCACATAACACCACTAGAGGAAAGACAACATACATCTCATCAAAATATTTTGAATACCAAATTCACATGACTACTTATAGCAAGACTTCTCACATGTCCTCAGGAACGAACGTAACTACTCACAAATTATATTCATGTTCATAATCAGAGGGGTATTAATATGCATGAAGGATCTGAACATATGATCTTCCACCGAATAAACCAACTAGCATCAACTATAAGGAGTAATCAACACTACTAGCAACCCACAGGTACCAGTCTGAGGTTTTGGGACAAAGATTGGATACAAGAGATGAACTAGGGTTTGAGAGGAGATGGTGCTGGTGAAGATGTTGATGGATATTGACCCCCTCCCGATGAGAGGATCGATGGTGATGACAATGGTGACGATTTCCCTCTCCCGGAGGGATGTTTCCCCGACAGAACAGCTCCGCCGGAGCCCTAGATTGGTTCCGCCAAGGTTCCGCCTTGAGACGACATCGCTTCATCCCGAAAGCTTCCTTCTGATTTTTTCTAGGGCAGAAGACACCTTAAACCAGAAGATGGGCATCAGGGGGCTGCCAGGTGGCCAACGAGTCAGGGGGCGCGCCTAGGGGGGTAGGGCGCGCCCCCACCCTCGTGGACGGTGGGTGGCCCCCCTCTGGTGCTTTCTTTGCCTAATATTTTAATATATTCCAAAACTGACTTTCGTGGAGTTTCAGGACTTTTTGAGTTGCGCAGAATAGGTCTCTAATATTTGCTCGTTTTCCAGCCCAGAATTCCAGCTGCCAGCATTCTCCCTCTTCATGTAACCCTTGTAAAACAAGAGAGAAAAGGCATAAGCATTGTGACATAACGTCTAATAGCAACCCATAATGCAATAAATATCAATATAAAAGCATGATCCAAAATGGACGTATCAAACAGTAGCCCGTGGAGCCTTGTTTTGCGGTACGCCACACCCCTCCCGATGAACAGGACCTCCGTTTCGACCGTAGCGCTCCAACACAAGTCCGTTTCCTCCATTTTGCGGTACGCCAGACCCCTCCCGATGAACATGATCCCGTTTCGACCGTAATCGGTTGAGCTGAAGGTCGTTTCCTCCGTTTTGCGGTACACTAGACCCTTCCTGATGAACACGACCCCGTTTCGAACCTACGCGCTGATACGTCCAAAACGTATCTATAATTTCTGCTTGCTACATGCTTCTTTTGTGTGATATTGCTATGATATTTATGCACTTCCATACACTTTTAATCATATTTGGACTAACCTATTAACTCAGTGCACCCCAGTGCCAGTTTCTGTTTCCTGCTGTTTTTGTATTTCAGTTTTTCCCATTACTTAAATCGCCAGAAAAATTCCGGGAAAAATATATAAAAAATCAGCGCTCCAGAAGCTGCCACGCGCCAGAAGTGGGGCTAGAGGGGAGCCAGGGGCAGCCCAGGCGGCCACCCCAGGCGGCCCCACCCCTGGCCGCCCTAGGGGGGGCGCCTGGCCTCCCTCTCCGCCTCTGGTTGCCCCCCTTCGCATATATTTATCTCCCATCACGAAAACCCTGATTCCAGAACCCTTTTCTCCAGAAACAATTCCGATCTCCGCCGCCATCGCCACCAAGTTTCGGGGGACCAGAATTCCTATGCCGGCATCCTGTCGGGACGGGGAAGTGCCCCCGGATTCATCTCCATCGACGTTGCTTCCTCCCTCCATGATGCGGGAGTAGTTCCTCCTCGGGGCTGAGGTTTCTAGCAGTAGCTATGTGGTCAATTCTCTCTCCCATGATGTGATCTTCGTTGTGATCATAGGCTATGTTAATCTAGGGTGATCCCATGATATTTACCCTTCCTCTATGTATTGGATTGATGTACTCACTTGTCTTTATCTAGTATAATCCCCGAGACCAAGGTGACAGCGGTCTATTGGACATGGATTAGAAGAATATTTTCATGAGTGATTTTCTCTTTTGTGTGTTGATTGAAGATTGAGAGTCTCTTGGTGCTTGTCTTTGACTATCCGTGAGATATGTTGTGGTGATTGTGGTACTCTCTTTGGATGGCCGCGGTGACATTGGGAAATCCATAGATTGGGAACTACGAACTTTGAGGTGTGCTTTTGTAGCCCTACATAATTCTCGTCCTCTCTTGACCACAAAGGAATGACCTCCGAGTGCGTCTCCATTATGGGAAATATCATGTGATTTGATTATGTGAATGTTGTTGGGAGTTGCCACTAGTGAAAGTATGAAGCCTAGGCCTTGTTTCCACCATTGCAATACCATTTGTGCTCACATTTACCACTTGTTTGCTTGCTGCACTTTTTATTACAGATTTATATTACTTTGCTTTGCCACTCCTATCATCCATATTTTACCATCTCTTCGCCGAACTAGTGCACCTATACAACTCCTAGTTGTATTAGGTGTGTTGGGGACACAAGAGACTTCTTGTATCTTAGTTGCAGGGTTGCTTGAGAGAGACCATCTTCAACCTCTACTTCCCTGAGTTCGATAAACCTTAGGTCATCCACTTGAGGGAAATTGCTGCTGTCCTACAAACCTCTGCTCTTGGAGGCCCAACACTGTCTACAGGAATAGAAGCGTGTAGTAGACATCAAGCTATTTCTGGCGCCGTTGCCGGGGAAGTAAGTGCTTGAAGGTATATCTTTAGATCTTGCAATTAAATCTTTTCGTTTCTTGTTTTTGGTTTCACTAGTTATGTTTATGGAAAACCGCACTCTTAGTTCTCTGCTTGGGGAAGGCCGCTTTACCACACCCGTGGTAGAGAAGTCTCCTCCACCTACTGAATGTATCCCGTTCCAAATACCACTTGGGATAATTGAAATAATTAGGAATGATTGTTATGATGGGACAGTCAATCCTAGTATTCATTTGTTTAAACTTACAGAACTTTGTGAGTTGTTTAAGATTTCAGGTTTGACAAGAGATGGAGTCATGAGGAAATTATTTGCCTTGTCACTGAAAGGAAAAGCATTAAAATGGTATAGGCTACTAGATGACTCTCACCTGCTGGATTGGGAAGAGATCCAGTCTCTCTTTTACTCCAAGTTTTATCCTCTTCATGAAGTCCATGAGAATAGGAATTATGTTTATAATTTCTATCCTCATGACGGAGAGAGCATAGCTCAAGCTTGGGGGAGACTGAAAACGTTAATGCTAAAATGTCCTAACCATGGGCTCCCCAAAGATATGATTATTACTAATTTCTATGCAAGGCTCTCTCGACAGGATAAAGATTTGCTCGATGCTTCCTCTATGGGTTCTTTCACAAATGAAAAGATTGATGCTAAATGGGAACTCCTTGAAAGAATTCAACGCAACACTGAAGATTGGGAGATCGACAAAGGTAAAGAGTCAGGTATAATTTATGAGTATGATTGTATTAAGTCCTTTGTTGAAACTACAAGTTTTAGTAAGTTTAGCGCTAAGTTTGGGCTTGATTCTCAACTCCTTGTTGATTTCCTCAAATCTTTTGCTTCGCATCTTAATATGCCTAAGGAGGATTGGATCAAGCATCATGAACCTTTTAAAGAGATTTGCAAAGAAAATGAAATTGTTCATGATGATTACAACATGCATGATCCAATTCCTAAAAATGAAGTTTTATATAAGCATGTTAATTTTTGTGGAGTGGATAGACCTTGTGAAAGTCCTATGATTGAAGAAGAGAAGTATTGTAAGCAACATAAGCATGAAAGAACAATCACTTGGGTCAAAGATTTAAATGAAATTGCTAGAGAATTGTGTGACCTATATCCTTTTACTTGTGAACTTTGCTGTATAGAGGGTCACTTTAATTTTCAATGCATGCACTTTCAAAACATAACTGTTATTCAGTTGTGTGATAACATGATCACCCCTGATCTTTATGATGAGCTTATGTTATTTTTGATGGGTGAAGAGTTATCAGAAAAGACTTCTTGGCTAGATGTTAATGCCATAGGAATAAAAAACACTTTGCAAAATTGCCATCTCTATTGTGTTGTTAATTGCCATAAAAATGATTACATAAGTAAGATTAGAAAGGAGGGAACTTTACCAAAGTATAAAAATGTCTCTTATATTTCTGCTAATAAAAAGGAGAGTTTCTCCCAAGTTTCCCCTATTGTTTCTAATGATAAACCAGGATATGTGGAGAAGCTTCATCTCCAACCACTCCCTCCTAAGGTGAAGAAGAAGAAAAAGAGGAGGAGGAGGAAGAGGAGCAAGAAGGAAGAAGAATGGGTATCAACCTGGCCTGAGCATATTCCTCCCATCAACTTTTATCCTAACAGTTGTAAGTTTAAAGAAGAAGGTGAAGTTTATTGCCTTAATTATCATCTTGATGATACGTCCGTAGGTACTATTGAAGATGATTTTGATTATGATATGCATGTTACTTATTGTGATTGGGGAAATGATGATAATGCTACTTATGATCTTGAAAATCTTTTTGGTACCAACTCTGAAATTGATGATATGGAAAGCTCTAAGCTTGGGGATGATAGGATTGCAAATCCTTTACCCACTAGTAATGTGATAATCGATAATTCTTTTGCTAGTAAGAATAAAGACAACATGTTTACAAATATAGTTGCTAGCAATGATAATGCTCTTCTCTACTATGATGATGTTATAACTCCAATCTATAGTGATTATAAAGGTACCTGTGACATAAGGAGAAATTATCCTTATGAAACTTGTCATAATCATGGAGGGAATTACTCCCTTGTTGAACACCATCTTCCTAATACACAATTAATCTATAGTGTTCAAGTTGTTTATGATAGTCCTACTCTCACTATTACCAATGAGAAAGATTATGCTTATGTGGAGAATAAGAGTACCTTTTTGCATGTGGATCATGGTAACAATGCTTTATGTGATGCTTATATTGTTGAGTTTATTCGTGATCCCACTGAAAATTATTATGAGAAGGGAACATATGCTTATAGATATTTCAATAATATCAAGTTCCCTCTCTTTATGTTGAAGGTTTTGAAGCTGCACTTGTTTTGTCTTCCTATGCTTATTGCTTTGTGCTTCAATGAATTATTCTATTGCAATATTCCTATGCATAGGAAGCATGTTAGGCTTAAATGGGTATTTGCTTCTTGATACTCTCTTTTGTTCTTCAACTCTTATTCTTACGAGAGCATCATTAAAGTCTTAAGCCTATCTTTATGGCTATAAAGAAAGAGCTCTAGGGAGACAACCCTTGTTATCTTTGCTTTCAGTTTGTTCTTTCAGTTTTTAGTGGTCTTGATGTTTGTTACTACTGTAGCAACATCATTGTATCTTTATTTTTCAGCTTTGTGCCAATTTTAGCCTCTGATTGCAAGAAAGTTCAAAAGTTGTGACATGCTGTCCAGAAAACAGATTCTGTCCTTGGAAAGAAAAATTCGAATAAAATCACCAGATCATCTTTTTGATCTGAATTTTTTTGACAGCGTGCTCTGTACAATTGGCTTTCGAGCGTCTATTCTGAGTTTTTTGAGTTGAGTTGCAGAAGTGCCCCGAAAAAATTATTTACTACCTGCTGGTCTGTTTTTCACAGATTCTGTCCCGTTTTGCCTTTTCTTCGTTTTGCAAACCTTGAGCTTGTTTTTTCTTTGCAAAAACCTTTTGGCAATCTTGAGAAACAGTAGCTCTTCAATATTATCCTTATTTCCAGTAGGGAAAAATTATTTTATTGTGGGTACTAACCTCGCTAATCAGATTATGATGAGTTATGTATGAAGGGATTTTTCAAGTGTGCGAGGGAAGATGATAAAAGAAGATTCAGGAGGGTCAAACGCTCAAGCTTGGGGATGCCCCCGTGCACCCCCAAGAAATATTCAAGAAGACTCAAGCGTCTAAGCTTGGGGATGCCCCCATGCATCCCCTTCTCCATCAACAATTATCAGTTCGTCTTTCGTTCCACTATAATTATCACTTCATGTGTTATGTGCTATGCTTGGAGCGTCTTGCTCTTTTCTTTTTAGTTTAGTTTTGTTTTGTTTTCTTTGCTGGTTTTAAATAAGTTGGATCCTAGCCTTCATTTTTTGGGAGAGAAACACGCTCCACTCCACTGTAGAACACAACATAGGATTGCATGCATATCTTCTTGTGTGTGTTCTTTATCTTTTCATAGCTGCTGTCATGCTTAGCTCTTAGTTTTCATGCTTATCTTTTTAAGAGCTTTTGTTTAGGTTGTTGCTTCTGGAACTCTCTTGAGTTATCATGCTTATCTTGTTAAGAGAGTTGGCTTCTGTGGCACTGGTTGATATGTCTATGATAAAAATGCTATGTGCATAATGGTGCTTAGTAGTTCATGTTTTCTTATGGTTAGTCTCAAATAGTTGGGGGTTCTTAATGTGTTATTGAAGTACCAGCATGATTTGTTTGCCTATGATGTGGTATGGTTTAGTGATATCTTCCTCCAAGAATTTATTTTGATTGACTTGGCATATGCTCGCGCATATTTAAGACTGTAAAGAAAGTCTATCAAGCCTTGATGATCTTTAATTTCTGAGTAGTGATATAACTTCCATGCCCGATTCAATGTTGCTTTGTCGCTCTGCATGATTATGGCCGTCATTGCTCTCTTAGTTGGTCGCTCCCAGTCTTTTGCTAGCCTTCACCTGTACTAAGCGGTCTGACCGCTTGTGCATCCAAAATCCTTGAAACCAGTTATGCCATATGAGTCCACCATACCTTCCTATATATGGTATTTACTTGCCATTCCTAACGAAGACTTTCTTGTACCATCTCAAAATTATTCAAAAGCATTTCTCTTTTGTGCCTCTGCTTTAGCTCATGAGGAAGTAGTAGGTAATTCATGATCTTCTTATGTTGGACAAATCTTACCCCGGGATTGCATGTCTAATCTGCAAACCCCTAATACGAGGAGGGACTGGCATGAGTGTGCCCAGCTCACAAAAGATAATAGCAACAAACAAACCCTCCTTCACGCTTTGTTCATGAGAAATCAGAAAACTCTGGCAGTGATAAACAAAGGAGATTAAGGGGATGTGATCGTCCCCGCGTGGGAGCCGTTCCTCGAAACTTGTCCAGCATAAGAAGTAATTGGGTTATCTACTAGCATTCGTTGACAAATTATGCACCTCCCAAAAGCTTTTTATCTCTATTTTTAAAACCACCAGCTCTGGTACTTGTTTAGTCTTTGCTTCCAGCCACGGGTTTTCAACCTTGCCATCAAAATCCATGGTTCGAGAGTCTCCACCTTCTTTCTTCAAAGCACCAACTATTGACAGCATGATTGTCATTCTGAGTGTAATGTGCATTGTCCCAAAGTACCATTGTCTTCTGCATGATTGTGACATCGCTTATTCTGAAATCATTGTATCTAGTCGTCACTTAAACTTCGGAGGTGCTCCTGCATTTATGTTTTGCTTCACTAAAGGGGGCAAGCGAGGTATCACTTTGTCATGTTTGCACACCATGCTCACTACAAATCTATTGGGTGTTTCAGTATCATATTGTAAACTTTCAGTTCTTTGTGATATTCTCATGAGGTAACTTAATTACTAAAGATTCATTATCTCAATAAGCATTTGTCATGTGATTGTGAAAGACTCTTTGGTAGCATGTCACCACAGAAATTATGCTTGTTATCATTTACCTAATCGAGGACGAGCAGGAATTAAGCTTGGGGATGTTGATACGTCCAAAACGTATCTATAATTTCTGCTTGCTCCATGCTTCTTTTGTGTGATATTGCTATGATATTTATGCACTTCCATACACTTTTGATCATATTTGGACTAACCGATTAACTCAGTGCACCCCAGTGCCAGTTTCTGTTTCCTACTGTTTTTGTATTTCAGTTTTTCCCATTACTTAAATCGCCAGAAAAATTCCGGGAAAAATATATAAAAAATCAGCGCTCCAGAAGCTGCCATGCGCCAGAAGTGGGGCCAGAGGGGAGCCAGGGGCAGCCCAGGCGGCCACCCCAGGCGGCCCCACCCCTGGCCGCCCTAGGGGGGCGCCTAGGCCCCCCTCTCCGCCTCTGGTTGCCCCCTTCGCATATATTTATCTCCCGTCGCGAAAACCGTGATTCCAGAACCCTTTTCTCCAGAAGCAATTCCGATCTCCGCCGCCATCGCCACCAAGTTTCGGGGGACCAGAATTCCTATGCCGGCATCCTGCCGGGACGGGGAAGTGCCCCCGGATTCATCTCCATCGATGTTGCTTCCTCCCTCCATGATGCGGGAGTAGTTCCTCCTCGGGGCTGAGGTTTCTACCAGTAGCTATGTGGTCAATTCTCTCTCCCATGATGTGATCTTCATTGTGATCACAGGCTATGTTAATCTAGGGTGATCCCATGATATTTCCCCTTCCTCTATGTATTGGATTGATGTACTCACTTGTCTTTATCTAGTATAATCCCCGAGACCAAGGTGACAGCGGTCTATTGGACATGGATTAGAAGAATATTTTCATGAGTGATTTCCTCTTTTGTGTGTTGATTGAAGATTGAGAGTCTCTTGGTGCTTGTCTTTGACTATCCGTGAGATATGTTGTGGTGATTGTGGTACTCTCTTTGGATGGCCGCGGTGACATTGGGAAATCCATAGATTGGGAACTACGAACTTTGAGGTGTGCTTTTGTAGCCCTACATAATTCTCGTCCTCTCTTGACCACAAAGGAATGACCTCCGAGTACGTCTCCATTATGGGATATATCATGTGATTTGATTATGTTAATGTTGTTGGGAGTTTCCACTAGTGAAAGTATGAAGCCTAGGCCTTGTTTCCACCATTGCAATACCATTTGTGCTCACGTTTACCACTTGTTTGCTTGCTGCACTTTTTATTACAGATTTATATTACTTTGCTTTGCCACTCCTATCATCCATATTTTACCATCTCTTCGCCGAACTAGTGCACCTATACAACTCCTAGTTGTATTAGGTGTGTTGGGGACACAAGAGACTTCTTGTATCTTAGTTGCAGGGTTGCTTGAGAGAGACCATCTTCAACCTCTACTTCCCTGAGTTCGATAAACCTTAGGTCATCCACTTGAGGGAAATTGCTGCTGTCCTACAAACCTCTGCTCTTGGAGGCCCAACACTGTCTACAGGAATAGAAGCGTGTAGTAGACATCACGCGCTCGAGCAGAAGGCCATTTCCCTCGGTTTTGCGGTACGCCACACCCTGTTTCGCCAGTTTAGTCCAAGCCGGTTTGCTCTTGATGAACACGACGCGATTTGCTTCCCGATGAACACGACGATGTTGCTCCGTTCCGACCCCGCTGATTGGCTAGCGATGAACACGACGTCGTTGTTGCCATCTCCATGTACACCAGCCCTTGCCGTACGTATGCGTGAGGACGCATTCGAGATCGCGCCCGTATGTATGTACGTAGCCATATTTTTTGCCATGTGGTTGTATGTACGTGTACACGGTTTAGACGGGACTGTACGTATGACACATGTTGCTCCTTACTCGGCCACGATTCATTGCTGCAGAGAGAATGATCGACCGCTATGTACGTACATGTTCGCAACCAGATAGATAACTCTACGTATGCTTCCACAGGGTGGGTCCTAGCTGTCAGGGAGGACAAGGAGGCACTTCCTTGCGTGCGAAGATATAGCTGGTAGGTCCCAACTATTTGGGGCAGAATCATTTTTGCCCGTCATAAAGAGCCACTTCCGCGTGCAAAGAAGTTGTTGGTGGGTCTCAGGTGTCAGGGCCAGGAATAAGGAGGCACTTCCTTTGGTGCGAAGATATACCTGGTGGGTCCCAACTTTCAAGGGGAGGAATAATTTTATTTTCGCATAATAAGGAGGTGGTTCCATGCGAGCGTCCATGGACCTGATGCGTCCCCACTATGAGCCTCTCCACATACAATCCTCTTCTGATGACTCTTGTTTGTTGACCACGTTGACCACGCCGCGCCGAGCGCACCAAGGTGGTGGATGACGGTGAGGCCTATGAAGGGAATGACACGGATCCGGGGTAGATTACGCAGTTTCCCACATGGATGGTGGTAGGAGGGTTTAATGGTTCGTATGTCGTCGCGGGAGAATAATGGGAGGTGTGGGTGAGTAGAGGGATGGCATGGCCAGCGGTGGCAGCACAGCCATCCATGGGAGGTAGGAGGAGGTGGTCCAGTCAGCGCTGTTTTCGGTGCTGCAGCAAGATGATCAGAGATTACAGAAGCAGCTCGGCCGTTGGATGTTAATCCAATGGTCACTCCTGCTAGAATCATTAGTTGACAAGGTTAACAAAGCCCTGTTTACGTGTCAACTTAGTAGGCCCACAAGTCAGCATCCGAATCAGGTGGGTCCGATCTAGCAGGGCGATGAATCATTTTTCTTGCGCATAATAAGGAGGCACTTCCTTCCATGCGAAGATGTCGTGGGTCCCAACTCTCATGGAGAGGAAACTTTTTATTCGCATAATAAGAAGGAACTTCTTTGCGTGCGAAGATTGTAGCTAGTGGGTCCAACATGTCAGGAGGAATCATTTATTCCCATATAATAAGGAGGCACTAGCTTGCGTGCGAAGATGTAGCTTGTGGTTCCCAGCTGTCAGCCTCTCGACGTACTCCATGTTGGCTCTCGTTGTTGACCACGCATCATCGAGTAGACCATGGCGGTGGACGACGACGAGGCCTATGATGGGAATGATTTGTAGTCATGGAAGTAGGGGCACCGGAGTCCCTTGCGGAGGGGAGTATGAGGGACTGGTTTGGCTGTGGGGTGGGGCTGCCGTCATCGGAGAATAACAGAAGGTGTGGGTGAGTACAGGTAGGACCTGGCCACCGTTGAGAGTAGGGTAGGGTGGTGAGGCCTGTAAGGAAGCATAGCCGTCTACGAGAGGCAAATGTACGCGCTCTAGCCGGCGATGGTTTTGGCCGCTGGAGTAAGAGCAACTAGATGAGAGATTGAAGAAGCAGGATCGCCGTTGGATGTCAGTCGAACGACTATAGATGTTAGAAAAATTTGTTGACTTCTTGTTTTAGACCATTAAATTGTTGTCTTGAGTAAATGGATAAGACCTTGTGCAGGCTTCGTCCTAGTGGGCCAACAAAGTCAGCTTCGAAAGCTACGGCGGAATGCAGCCCATTTATTTAGGTTTTACAACCCATTTCATTTTGTTTGCCAATACATCTATTTCTTGGGCTTTGACTAAAAAAATCTATTTCTTGGGATGGGTAAAATTAATAATAGCTAATTTACTCTTTATGATAATTTACAGCGTATTTTATTATTTATTTGAATACACCTATTTATAGGGCTGCATGAAAAAATAATATTGCATACATGAAACCCATTTATTATTTCTTATAATTGACAACCCATTTAATTTTAGTAGAAATTGACCCATTTTTTAGGATGGGTGAAAAAACAATGATGGTGTGGACTGAGTAATATTAGATTGAAATATTATTAAAGAACATAAGTTGGGCTTGGTAATCTTTTTATATAAAAAATGAACTGAGTTGTGCATTTTATTAAAAGAAACATTGGTTAGGCTACGCTTATTTTAGGATCTTGTGTACAACTCTCGGCCCAGTAGCATTGCTGATGTTCAATGAAAAAGGCCTATGTAGTATAGTAGAACTTTACATAGCCGTCAGCCAGATTCAACGATGCTTGAAAAGGCCCAGACAAGGCTTCTGTACAACTTTTTGAAGTCACCGAGCTCAATTTAGAACTTAAGAAATAAGTTAGAGTATAGTGGAACCTAATTAAAAGCTGTCACGAGTCAAGCTTGAGTCACGAGCGAAGAAATAATTCAACGGGTCCCACTTGAGTGTGCGTGTTTGTGTGTGTGTGAGAGAGAGAGAGAGAGAATCAGTCAATGCTCGTGAATATATCTTTCAGCCATATGCATTGCTGATGCTCAGTAAAAACTTATATAGTTGTCACAATCACATACAACATCATAGCACATTGAACTTGCATACAAAAATTTCACGCAGGCGGCACAATTAGGGTGGAAGCAGTGGATCGCTACGGGTAGGGCTATGTTGATACCAACAAACTCATACATAACTGTTCATCGTCTTAATCAACGAGGGGAAAATATTTGGAATGTTGTGCAAATAAAATAGATAGACAACACAATAAGTTCTGCTAGCACATTAAGTTGACGCACACCCCTTTCTAAAAAAGTTAAGGTACAAAAATAAAACATGTCACAATAAAATGTACTGGCACATCAGTGCTTCACACCGATAGCTCGGATTTAACAAGTATCTGAGAAGATTCAGTTGTTACCTCAGATTAGACCACATCAAGGCAACCAGCCCTGCCTCTTCTCCCAAAGAAGTAGTGGCCTCCGCCGCGCGATGGAGTAGGCCCTATGCCATCCATCGTTCCGACCAACACGGGGAAAGTATGACATTGACTCCTATAATGGATGTCATCGACAAACCCTAGCACCAGCAGAGTTGACAAGACTTCGATTGATGGATTGACCACTTCTTCGAGATGCACGAAGACTCGATACATGTACATCCTAATGTGGCCCGCGACAGCCTTGGTGGCGAGGAATAATACAACCCTGGTTCCTGCACCGGTATCTCAACGCCAATCACCTTTGGTATGGTGGACGGCTTCTTCATCCATACCATAACCGTCAGAGCCCAGCTATCTGGAGGAACAAACATACTTACCAGGTCACCTCCTAGGTCGTTGATAAGCTCGTTCATGCACTCGTTGTTCCAATCATCTCGTGGCATGCCGCGGAAAGTAAGCTTTGTTAAAAACTCAAGCTTATAGGGCACCGAGCCCCATCCAGGGTGCCACCGATCAAAGCTCACCAGCGCGCCATCACAAAACAAAGGCAATGAACATTTGAACACACGAATGCAGTTGAAAGTTGTCTGGAACCTGATAAAGAAATTTGTCGATGGTGGACATACTTCAATGAGCAAGTCACTAATTTGGATGTTGTGCGCAATGCCAAGAGCTTTGACAAGTTCGTCCAGCGAAATGGGAGGACGATCGACATTGATGGTTACGATCAGCACTTTGCTGGCAAACTGGTCATCAAGCGCCGCCATGCCATAGTTGAGCGACAACACGCAGTGCCCGAAGGTAGGGCGGACCCCACGATCTCCGGCTCGGAGATCCACATTGACCGGTGACATGATAGTGCGCTCGAGTACAGTGAGTACAGGAGGAGAATTTAGCATAACGAGAGTAGGAATCGAGATTCCAGAGATGGGGGAGGGGTGGGAGATTGGGGATGAAAAGGTAGCATGAATTTCGAACACGCGCCAATACGCTCTCGGCGCACAAGCGCACGAAAACACCTCTAGCGCCCACATGTCGGCCTAAAAGTCCTTTTTCATTCTTTTCTTGAGCGCCCAGCCCGAGAGTCATAAATTGACTCAGTCTTGCTAAGTCTCAGTCGATGCTATATCCATGAGATCTTGCATTAAGATATGTGCAAATTTTTCTTTTCAGTTTTTCTCTCCGTCTCGTGTGTTATGTCACTTGACCGAGACTTGGTTAAATATCAGTCGACTAAGACCTAGCCACAGCCTGATTGACTTGTTTGGCATTGCGTTACTACTCATCCCATATTCAACAGCACCTCACATTGGCCCAAACAAGTGTACATCATCGACAAGACACTAAGCTCAAATTATAACATGAAAAAATGTTAAACACACACACACACACACACACACACACACACACACACACACTGAACACTAGAGAATTGTGATGCCCTCATTTAGCCCACCAGCAGTTCGAGACAATAAACGTTTGAAACAGCGATATATACAACATTCAAACACTGCCTGACTACTAACTAACATAAACAACAAGACAATATAGTTCATAAGAAGTCTTGCTACACCACCAAAACACACCCATCTGCAGTGCTCAGACTCTCGTGATCCAGACGATAATGACATTATAAAGAGAGGAAACTATTACATAGTAAGAGTGACATAGACAAGGATGGCCAAATGATAAGGAGTGTGCATAACAAAAGAAAGAACTACCCATCCAGAGCAAGCAGCAAAGACAACAAGTCATTCGAAGAAGGATGATCCAACACCATCATAATTTGCAGCCCCGCTTAAACCACCAGTGATTTGGAGACACCAGGACTCCATCGTTGCAATGCAAAAACCTAATTAACTGTCAATCTGAAGGGTTGAACCCCATCACTACCTGTTGGACTTAAGGGCGAATATAGGTATGTACACATGGTAAGCATTACAGGATTTCACTACTTCGAAATATAGAGTTCTCCATATACACATTTACTTCCCTTATGTATGGTTAGATGAAACCAACAGTGTGATGCATGTTTGTACATCATGAAAATGAGGAAACAAACATGGCTATTGTTACACACCCATATTTAGTAGTATATAGATTACTACAAAGTTAGGAGAATATCCATATCTTCCTAACCATTTTATTATTCAGGGGTACAAATTGGCTATAATGACATGGTCACAGTCGCATTGATTAACTCATTCCAAATATAGATAATTTATGGCATCTCTAATACATTGCCATAGTTCTACTCAAATTCTGCTCAAACTATGTCATTGCGTTATCATTAAAATTAGATGGAAACAACTTACATGCGCCATCCCAACAATACGTGGTGCCATCAGCTTTGTTGATTGCGTAGATCATGCCATTGTGTTCAATAGCATCACATAAGTGTGTATCAGATTTGACAATCCATTGCGAGGTGAGTTGTCTCCACCTAAAGAAGGCAACGACGGAAAGATAGGCGAGTCCGCGGTCGAACAAGGCAATTTTCTTGAAGTTTGCGTAATCCGCATATTGTGTGGGCACTTGGCAGATTACAAACTTCTGCAAAACAAGGTCCTTCCAACTGACATTGTAATTGAGATGACTTGGACTAGGACGGTAAAACCCTACATACTCGAAAGTAGGAAGGATAATCTCATGGGAGGTGTGGAAGTTCACAAGCACCAACTTGTTCTGGTCTTCTTTGATGGAAACCATCTAGTGGCAGTTCATGTCAAACCAGTACATACCTGACAAGAAGTTTTGGGTGATGGTGATTCGATCGAAGTTGAGGGGCATGATCCACGAGGACACAGTACATACCTGCAAACAAGTTTTGGCTGATGGAGGTCCGATTGAAGTCGAGGGGCATGATGTACGCCTCCGTATCATGGTGTCTTGAAAAGCTCGGGCCTCGCTTCGATGATGGCCGCGTGCATCTCCGTCGAGCATGCAGCCAGCCACATGGCGCTCATCATATCCATACACGAACAACAGAGGTCGAAAATTTCACTAGGGAGATCACTCCAGTCGCGTCTCATATGATGCTGCAGGGTTCGTGTTCGGCCATGGTGGAGTTTGGAAGGTGGGGGTTTTGGGGGCTTTGTTTACGGGGGAGAAGGCTCTCGGTGCTTGAGCGGCTAGCAAGGGAATAGTGGTACTAGAGAAGCTGAGCAGGGCGAGGGTATATCGGGTCATAGTGAGATGATGAAGAGTGGCCTGAGGATCTCCGATGAGATGGAGATGGAGATGGAGTGGTGCTAGGAGAGAGGGATACGAGGTAAGGCATGCTATACAACGGTGGTCATAGTGACTGCACAATGCACAAGGTGAGGCTGACTTTGGTAACCCGAACACGGCGCCTGTACTAGTGTCACCTCGGGCGCAAGGTTTTGTGACATCCCTGTGAGGACCGGATGAATAATATTTTGACCAACAATTGTACTACCACTGTACTACTACTAGTACTAGTAGTAACATACGAAGTAGTACTGCATGCCTCTGGGTTCACTTCATCCTCTAGGTAGCATCCATATTGCAAGAAGAACCATATTCTCGTGCATGCGGAAGCGTGGAGAAGGGCTTTCTCTTTTTCGAGGTTAATCGCATATTTCCTTAACAGAAAAGGTTGTGTCTCACATGCACGCGCCAATATCCATCTGAACCAGCTACGACACATTTTTGTGTGCAAAGAGATGGATATGTTCATGTATCTTTTCATCCACCCAAGTGGGTTTTGCATAGGTCCCACATGTCAGGAGGGGTGCGGAAATAAAAAGGAATTATAAAATGTTTCGCCACGGTGATTCAAAAGAGTGATCTCACTAACCAGTGGCACATGTAGCGATAGAAGAATGGGAACATACACGGACATGTACCACTCCTCAGTATGCTACCCGCATAGCCTTTTTGTTTTGCGGGTTGGTCTACCTAACCGCCTAATCAACAACCCGCATGCCACTTCTTCGCGAACCAATTTTCCTCGGCTTCTTGACCTCTCTTTCATTTGCATTCAAACCCCACTGGATTCACATTTTAACCTCTTCAGATACTCCTGGAGTAATTCCTAAGCCCCTTTAAATAATCTTCTTCTTCAGTTAGACTAGCGAACTTAATCCTACTTCTCCAAACCATAGCCCTTCGGTCCAGCGGTTGCAAATGGGGAAAGAGATCTTTAAGAAGGTTTTTAGCGTGAAACATGTCCTCGTCGAAGGCTCGTTGAGCATAGTTGCCACTGTCACTGACCACCCAAGGGTTGTTCGGGAATGGATCAACAATGTATCCAACTCCCTCAAAAAGGTGGAGATGAAGGTCATCGGTCTCGACGCAGAATACACAGAACGTGCCACTGGGAAGATCCAACGTGCCGTCGTCCTTCAGGTGTGCCTCGAAGATGGAGTTTTGGTGGATCACATAATACGTGTGCAATCCATACTAGGTGAGCTCCACGATTTCATATCTCAGGAGGACATATACTTCTATGGGGCAGCCATCGAAGGGGACAAACAGAAGCTGGTGCCGTACAACCTTGACATGAAAAATGTCGCTAACCTACAAACCAGAATTGCGGTAGTACATTGTGATAAAGAAACACCATACCTATTCGACATAGCAAATATAGTGCTCAGAACAAATCTTGAGTGGGGTGAGGAGACGCTGGGATTAAGGTCGTATGGATGGGAGAATTATCCCTTGACGTACGAGCGGATAAAATATGCTGCCCTCGATGCCCGTGTGAGCTTCGAGATAGCTGCAAGGTTGACAGAGCATGTTGCGAAACCGTCTCCCACAGAAAATGAGAAGAAGAAGAAGAAGAAGAAGAAGGTGCACCAGCAGTAGGGTATTATAGTTGTATGAACTATTTCCTCTCTTGTAAAAAATATTTTCTCTCTATGTACATCAATATAGATGAACTATTTCGCTGGTGTGCATGCCTTTGGAACAAGTGTAGTACCGTAGGTCCGCTTGACTATAATGAACTATTTATCCAAAAAGTTTTATTTACTTCTCCTTGCATTGATCTGTATGCAATGCATGTGTAAGTAGACAGGACAGCTTGTCCATGGAAGTTGAATTACGGCGACCATCACGTTTCTAGCACTACCACACATGATTCCCACGACGCCGCTCCAAGCCACGACACCATGACCCCGACGTGCGCCTCACCCCTCTCGGGCCCACTGGACCTCTGCCTTTTGTGTGCATGACATGTGGGCCACGCTCAACTGTGGCAACCATCAAGTTTGTACCACAGCCACACGCGATTCCCACATGATGTCGATCGAACCCATGACACCACATGTCCCCCGACCTACACTCTCACCCCTCTCGGTTCCACCGCCCCTCTGCCTTTGTGAAAATGGCATGTGGTCCAGCCGCACGTAGGGTCCACATGTCATTGAAACGAAGGGAGGTGCAGTAAGCCTTTCAAGCTCAGTCCCGTGGGCCCCGAGAGGGAAATGTAACTCACGCGCCAAGCATTGTGGTGCTCCTGCTGTACAAACTCGTGCCAAACTCAAAATTTGTTTCTTACTACTACTAATGTGCTGGCCCGTTCGTTGCATTGGATCCAAAGTAGTAGAATAATACTTGTTCATAAACTTGAAATATAAACACTCTAGTTTTGATATACATATCTATAAGTTAAATACTATGCTTCACCCAAAACATATTCCTCGAGCTTTTTTGATGACGTGAGGGATGGGTGTGGCTGGTTTCAAGATAATAATAGATTTTTAAAACATTGGAGCAGTATATTTTTCTAACATTTTGTAGCGTGGCATGGCATCCGGTGCACCTAAACGTCTAAAGAAAAAAGTGGAGTGCACTCAAAAGATATTTACGTGCTCCCATTTAGTGGAGTGCACTCTAAACACAATATATATTTATTTTTCACTAGCCTTTCCTAGCCTTGCAACCATGCCACATAAGCTAGTCATGCATGCAATCCATAAATTGTAATATACTTACGTTACTCTCCAACATGCAATGCCGCCACATTATCGATTCATGCCTGTTAGTCATAGGTTGTTTCTTGCATTATTCTTGATCCTCCAGATTTTGGCAGAGGTATGATTAATCCAAATACTAATGTTCCATAAAACTAATCTCCAAAGGTCCGCCGGAGCCGAGGAGGAGGACGTACGACAGGGGCGGTGGAGGCGTCTTCGTAGGAGGAGGAGAGCTCGAATGATAATCTTGCACGTCCGCCGGCACCTGCATATCGGTGTGGGACTCCTAGAGCGCCCACTGGAGCTCGCGCTCCTGAGTGACTGAGTCACATGATTTTCCTAAACCGCGATGGGCACCATGCATTACTCCTTGTAGCCGGGGGCATGGTGCTCGCGTCCCAACTACTGTGGTACCATCTGGAGCACGTCGGGGCACACACTTGTCCATGTCGGGCGGGCGGGCCGCCGGGGCACACACTTGTCCACGTGTTGGCGGGCAGACTTGTGGGCACACACTTGTCCACGTCGGGAGTGGCGACGATTCGATATTTGCAGGAGTGCTCTCATCCATGTCGAGAGCGGCAAGGATGCGATGCTCGCGGGCATGCTGTTGGAGAACGCGCTCGTCCACATTGTGAGCGGCGAGGACGCGAAGCACCTCCTCGCGACCAACCAGGATGTGCTGCTAGAGCACAACTAGCCCTCGTGATGGACGAGTGCGAACCGCTAAATCACACTGTCCTCCGCATGGCCAGTCAGCGCGCACTACTCGCGGCCATAGAGGGCGTGTTCCACCTCGGAGATGTCGGAGACTACGTCCTCTTACTAGGTCGTGGCACCGTCCACTACGGCAACTGATGTGTGCTCCGGTGGATGTTGTGTCCGTATGGAAGTTTCTAGCTATAGTACTAGTGCGGGTGGGGTCCTTTTCGTGTTTTCACATGGTCTGAGGAGAAATATAGAATCTCAAGTAGCACAATAAGTCGGAACCTGTAGGAGGAAGGCTGGTAGGAGCAGTACAACAAACATCGCATGCACACCATAATTTGTGTGAAATGGGTCTGTGTGGATGTACGAGTAGTACATTGATATCATGGACATTCATGCACGCAACAAACATTTGTGTGCATGATTTTAACCTATTTTCATATTTTGTTTGGGAGTGGATTTGATTTTTGTAATCATAGCTCATTTTTGTAGTTGGTTTCAATTAGACTGTGCAAGAGTTTTTGCGAGAGATAGATATAGATAGAATATTTGTGTGACAAAGAGGGAGGCGGAGGCAGTAATACATAACAAGAGGGGGGAATATGCATGTTTGAAAGACTGTGTGTGTCATAGGGAGAGGAGTGTCCGAAAGGGAGAGAGAGGGTATGTTTGTGTTAGAGAGAGAGACGTGTCTGTAACGTCGGGATCGACAAGGTTACAAGGTTGGGATATGAGAGAGCCACAGTGTTTGTGCGATGAAGGGACACACAAACAGCGTATGTTTGCATGCGAGAGAGCTAGATAGACGTTGACAACATGGCTGGATAAGGGGGGGTGTAAGGTTAACTGTGGTAGAAAGAGATAGTTGAGAGACAGATGAATTCTTGTTTGTTGCAGGGAGACCTAACTACATAGATGGGGCAGCAAGGAGAAGAGAATGGCGGTGTACCTGTTTTTCATGGGCTGGGAGAGAGACCAAGATACACGCATAGTGTGGAGAGGTGTGCATGTTTCGACAGACAGAGGGAGGTGTGGACCTGGATAATGAGATGGGTGCTCATTTGTATGTTATAGGGAAGGAATTGTCTAGGTGGTAGTCTTATGATGGCGACCCAATCTTTCAATGAGAGTGGGGATAAGTACCGATTTGGTGGATTTTGACGCTGACGATCCAACTATATTGTACCCGATGATACAAATTGACAATCGTTACTAAACCATTTTTCAATGGTCGATGATATTGTCGTATGCACAAAGTCAACCTGAATAATGAGATGGGGTTCCTCCGAGCAACTGAAGAGCCAGCTAGAACTAAGATAATGCAATCTTAATTGCCAATATAAATTAATTATGGATAATGGTTGGGTTGCTGATATAGGATCTGAACGAGGTGGTAGTCCTACAAACCCTGCAAATGCAAATTATAGCGAAGCAAAACAATGTGTACACAACAACGCGTGAGTTCTAACCTAGAAAAAGGTGGTAACCTTATCTATATCTATAGACTATATTACTGTGTTTTTCATTTGTATATAGTTATGTCTATATCTATTCCACTCCCTCCATTCATAATTTACTCCACAAATAGCTTTCACTACAGCCAAATATTATAAAGCTTGACCAAATTTGGTGAATACAATATGAACATTTACACTAACAAATTTACATGACGTGGAAATAAAAGCAACGATCAATCAAATGATATATATTTGGTGGTCTATATGTTGATATATTTTCCTACAAACTTGTTGAAAATATACAACATTTGACTTTAGAGAAACCAAATATGCGGTATTATGTATTATATATTATATATTCATTTATTTTTATGTAGCCAATGTGTGTATTTGAACGTACACGATATAAACCATCGATTGAGGTTGATCCAATGCTCCAGGTGGCTGCAATCGTATATACTATAACCTAATTGTACCCATACATGCTCTTCCCTAACAAGCAGCACGACAGTTTGATCGATCCACACAAGGGGTTCTCAATAAGACCTCCAAACGTGCAACGTGGCTTCATGGGTTCTCCCCACATCATATTATTCATACTACATTGACTAAAAAAAGATCTTCCCATTCTTTGTTCCTACGATTTTGTGTCGTGCACATACCTACTAGTTGTATAGTGGTAGTAGTAGTAGCACGGAGTGCTCCTACTCTATCAACCAGTCCCATCTGACACCAGATTTCTTGGCTTCCGTGCTCTAGCTATATCTTCCCCTCCACGTTTCAGTTTTCCAACATGGCGGCGGGGTGCAGTTTGCTGATAGTACGTTCGCTCAACTTCGGTTCCACATGAACGTGAAAATGTTAGGCAACATGCCTTCCCTAGCTATGTGACATGCGCGGTCGGACCGTGGAGTACTCCCGATTCCCAGGCGTGTGTGGGTGCGACGCGAACAGGACAGACACTTTCCTTTTAAACATGTATAAATTAAAACATATGGTTCTGCTCCTTCGTGCGATCGATTTGGCTGCAAGGCGGGGCGTGGATTTTCCTGACCGATAAGCAGGGTGTAGTAGCTTGGTTGGTGCATTGTCTCTTTGATCACATGCGGTCCCACTTGTTGTAGTGATTTAAAGCCTAGCCAAAACGCGTTAAC
>LR738714.1:318829693-318858648 GCA_902687465.1 Secale cereale
GGGGGGGGGGCAGAACGACAGTGTGGTATGTGACGGGGAAGGGACATGCTTCATGTATGTGTTCTAGTTTCTCATTTTGAACTTGCGAACGTGACAGGCGTGCTGCACAAGTAGTTTTGAATTTATAAATTTGATCTCAGTTTTTGAATTTACATGTAGTATGTGGGTCGGGTCAAGCATCGTATGTAAGTTAAGAAGTTGAGGCAAAAGGGATCACGCATGTCTTTATCCACTGGAACGAGATTGCAATAGTACAATAAGAAGTAAGGCCACGATGATGCGATTGCAGTGGTGGTTACAGGAAACGAGAAGAAATATGAATCCATCAACGACGTCCTACTCCTCGACTTAGTGCGCCGGGCCACCAACCGACGGCTTAGGAGCGGCGTCTTTTGCGGTGAGGTCAAGGTGCTTGTCGACAAAGGCATCCAAGGATTCTAGCTGGTTGAAGAAGGCCAACATCGTAGCGTCCTCACCGGCCTTGTAGATGCCTATGTACATGACTTCCGCGTGCATAGTGATGTGTAGGTTTATGAATTCTTGCAGGGCGAGGCGCCTCGCGGCGAGCGCCACCTCAAGGTGGACATTCGTTGTTGCATCGGCGGGCAATCGCAAGGTCACCAGTGCTTGAAAGAGGTTCTCACCATGGAGGCTGATGAGGGTGGTAGGCAACAAGGAGCCTGGGCGCACGGGCTGGAGGAGTACGGCGATGTCGTCCGCGAGCTTCTTGACCACGGTAAACTTGTAGATGGTGGCGACAATCATCTTGTCCAGCTGAGATTCGTAGCTGGCTTTGATGATGGCCATGAACCAACCGAATGCCAACACCCTCTAGAGACAATCCTCGGTGCTATGCTGCAGGCCGGTGTCATCGACCATCTGGCACGGCCGCTGGCCACTCGCGCGCATCGCCGCCGTGGGTCTAGAGTGAGCATTGTTGCGCTTAGCTTAGGTGCGTAGGTGCATATGATGTGCTAGATGCATTGGAATGGAGGGGTGCCTTTATATGAGTGCAAGCTGCGTTGCATTCACATCGTGCTGCCTCTTCTCCCCATGCTCCTCCCATTACTTCCCTCAGCATGCTAATTGAAGGGGGATGCATCGTTGGTCATTCAACATTTCGGGAACCGCTACCCTCTCTCTCCTCGTCTGCATTAAATCAGTATAGGGAACTGTCCTGGTTTACTAGTTTAACATCCATTTTTCAATTTGTTTTTACCGTCCTGGTTTACTAGTAGTTGTCAAATCAAATGGTACTGCACCGCCCGCTGCACGCTCGGCTGAACACGCCTCCTAGCCTCCATCAAACGCCTCCATTAAACCCGTATGCAAATCGAGAAACCTATTCTGGCCACACGTCCGTTCATGCGCGCACCGATGGTGGCTTAATCATAGGCATGCACGCAATGCGTGACACATGCACAAAATCACAATCTCAGGAGTTTTGGATTATATTTGTACAAGAGTTAAAGACGGTGCCTTGAACTTAGGTTGCAAGATGACATGTTGCGACTCCTACCGCGGTATGCCAACTGCGAAGTTATATCCAAACATATATGCGAAGCACATTTGACATTGCTTGGTCGTTTAAATTCACATATTCTAGCATCCTTTTAATGGGGTAACCCAAATATCCAAAAAGTCTTAGGTTTTCTGAAAATTTTGTTCGAAAAAAATGGTGACAAATACCCAGCAAACATAGCCGAGCCTGCCGCAGGCACACATGCAAAACCAGCGCGAGCGGCCATAGAATCTCGTGTGCGTGTGTTTCATGCGTTGTGTGTGTGTGCTCTTCTTTTCCAAAAATAATAGAGGTAATCTACCACAAAATACAGACATCGTTGATGTCCTAGTGGCTAGCGTGACTGAGACTGCGCGGCTCATTGGGAGGTGTCAAGTGCGAATACCCAAAGCTGTTCAAAGTTTTCTTCTCTCACACCTTCTTTTCTCCTTTCACTGACGGGTGGGACCCGTGTGGTAAGAGAGAGAAAACATTGTCGCACACTATGTTTGACCAGTCAACCAGTCTACTCACGCAAGTTGGTGACCGTATAATCACCTAGACTTATACATAGTGATAGTATTGACCAACTTATATATGATGACCAAAGTGGGCTCGTGGTGCAAATTTAAGTACCGTGGAGGAATTTAACTCTTTTATGTTTACCCCGAATGATCTCAAACTCACTAGTAGTAACAAAGAAAGGTTGCCCCTGTTAATTAACAACAAATATTGTCACATACTATGTTTGACCAGTCAACTCAAATAATATGAAGATAAATGGCAAGTTAATGACCATATAATCACCTAGACTTGTACATAGTGACTGTATTGACCAACTTCATATGTACGATGACCAAAGTGAGCTCGTGGTGCAAGTTTAAGTACCATGGATGAATTTCACTCTTTTATGTGTGCCCGGAATGATCTCAAATTCACTAGGAGTAACAAAGAAAAGGTAGCCCTGTTAATAAACATAAAACAGGGCGGAACTATCACATGATGCCGTATAAACAAGGTACACTGGGTTCAGTGTCATGATCCCTACAGATGTGCGCGTGCGAGAAATCTATATAACGAGGGGGGCTACAGGGAGAAAGACGCATCGAGTGTGTGTGAGCAGGGCACAGACACACAACTAGCGAGCGTATGTTTGTGTTTGAGAGAAAAGCCAATGGATAGATTCAGATCTAGATCGAGGTCTCACCTTTCTACTGTCATTGTTGGGGGGAGGGGAGGTAGAGAACGCGCGTGTGCGTGTGAGAGCAAAATCTCAAAACAAAAGGTGTTCTGATGGAATCCCATTTTACATGTTCATATGGTTCCGGGACTCGAGTTAACCTTACGGATATGTGTGCAAGACAAAGTTCTTTGAGACATGAGTGGCAGTGGGTGGGCGTGTTCGACAGACAGAGCATGTATGTTTTTGTGTGAGAGACTTGAAGGACGGGGTAGAAATACGAATTTTAACCTTGATAGACAGACAGAAATATACGAAGTGCATGTGTGTGATTTCGATGTCCCCGGAGAAATGAGATATGTATGCGTGTGATAGAGATTGCACAAATCATTCACGTATCACTATCTAGCGATTGTGGATGTGCATAGATTTAACATAATATATATCTACTTCATATCGTGGCCGAAGATACAATACCGATTCAAAGCTATAAAGACTGGACACTCACAAGTCGCATTTTTTTCTTTCAAATAGTATATTGCTAAAGTTCTAGTGATATTTCTTCAAAAAACCACCATAGTTATCATGTACATGCACCATTGTTAGTTTTGCATTCAAATTCATAAGTTTTTGGATGATTTAAGGTTCTATTATGAAGTAATATTTATAATATTGATATAGTAATTCAACGGATACCGCAACTTATGAAATGGAGGCTATGTAATGATATGAGGTAACACTTTTAAGTAGCAGACTATAATATCCTTTTTATTTGCGTATCTATATTATCGATTTCCTATTGTCCAATATAATTAGAATTAACACATCAATGCATTGTGTTTAAATTAAATATCCAATGGCACAAAATTATATATTTACATGAGAAATACATAGCCTTAGCATTTGTTGTGCATTTTTTGAACGCGCCTCAGATACACCCGTACGACCGGCCTCGCCCGTGTGATAGTAGTAACAAGTTATCGTTGCATCATCCGGAGTTATTGTCATTTTTTTGGGGTGGAATTCATACCGGTCATTAACTGCTCACATGTGCCCGTGTACAGAGTCTCGCATGACCGGCTTCCCGCTAGCACTGTGCAAAATTAGTTGAGACTGGATACGAACAATCCCGCGGGCAGCAAAATCTCCCGTCTCCTTCTAAATTTTTTGTGACCTAGTCTTTAGCATGCAAAATTGCCCTTTTGTCCTTGGTGCATGGAGAACAATAGTTACAATACGACCCTCATTTACATAATAGGTCAGGGTTGCTTTGGTAACTTTCGTTTCCCCCCACCACACGGCCCCCCCATTTTCTCTCCTCCTCCCGCAAAAACGACAACTCCACAACACCAGAGCATCTTCCATCACGCCATCCATACTTCATCGACCATTCTACCCCTTCCCTCTTGAAACCCTAGACTGCTCATCAACCAGCCTACCAGAGCCCTTTCACTACCAGCGTCATCCACCTCGCTGGATCTGCTTCTGCGGCCGCATCTACCCCTCCCACCACCCCTAGAAACAGTAGACTGCTCATCCACCATGGTACCACAGCCCATTCAGTGTCGGCCTTGTCCACGATGCCGTATCTGCTTCACCGGCACTCTCGTCAACTGCAGTGCATCTATAGTGTCTCCCTCGTACTTCGCACCGGAGTCACTCCGTACACACCACTGGAGCCGCCCCACTGACACCCCCGTCGACGGCCTTTGATCGTCTTCGCTGACACTGTCCTCCACCCTACCGGAACCGCTTAGCCGAAACCATCCTCAACCCTACCGGTGTAGCTTCTACTATACCATTCTCAACCCTACCGGAGCCGCCTTGCCAATGCCCAAGTCCACGGCCTCAGATCTGCTTCGTCGACACCCTCGTCCAACCTACCGAAGCAGCTGGTGACACCCTCATCCATGGTCGCAGATCCGCATCATCGACACCATCTTGAACCCAACCATCGGAGCAGCTTCATCGATGCCCTTGTCCATGGCCTCAGATCTGCTTCATCCACACTGTAGTCCACCCTATCGGAGCTGCTTCACAAACACCCTACTCCATGGTTCTAGATCTCATCACCGGACCCCGACAGCCAGTGCAGCATACCCTTGACATTTCTAACTTGATTCCCACTGTCTGGCAAGATACCAGGCACCCGTCACAGCCTTGGTACATGTCACCTATAAACCCTTCCAGCATCATTTCCCCGATGTACGTCAAATATACTAACAGGTCGCTGTCACATGTTACACAGCTGGCAAGAACTATAAGGACGATGTTTCTTCTAGATCTAACACCTTGGCCAACCAAGATCCTGGACTGAGGCATTGCTGTGATCTTGTAAGTGCGTCTCTCTCTTGTATTGTTGTGTGCCTGCGAGCGTGCTTTTCTAGGATTTTGGACCAATAATCCCTTTGTGCAACCAGTGATTTCCACTACTAGCTGCTAAATTAGATATGTAGATGTCATACGTGATACTCCCTCTGTTCCTAAATATAAGTCTTTCTAGAAATTCCACTATAGACTACATACAGAGCAAAATGAGTTAATCTACACTCTAAAATCCATTTATATAGAATTGTATGTGGTCCATAGTGGAATCTCTAAAAAGACATATATTTAGGAACAGAGGTAGTACATTACACAAAATCATAGGTGGAAGGAAGGAATTCCATGCACTAAATTAGGTTTCCTTAGAGTGCCTGCAAGTCCAGTACACAGAGTTATGGCTAGTTTATGCTATGCACACAATCGTTAATTGGTGGTTTAAATATGCCCAAGGGATATGCAATTTATTATCATGTAGAGATATCTCAAATTAGCCGTGTGAATTTGCAGATGGGGTGCCTCAATGAAAAAGTACAAGATTTCTTAGTACAAGATGAATGTCGTATTTTCATGGAACATCCAAAAATAAAGGAGAGGGGGCGGTGAGTCTATACAGTGTGCTATGGTAGGTCACTATATTGCAATCATCATTACATGTTATTTGCATGTCAGTGTTGTTGGACAGGGTTCTTAGGGATAGTCATTCGAGTTATCCTAAGAAAATAGGCCCCTTTGAATATAAGCTACATATAATAAGCCAACCAATTCTTTTCATTGCCTGCTTTTTCAGCTTATATGTGGTATGATCAGTGAACACACTAGATTACA
This sequence comes from Secale cereale, assembly GCA_902687465.1. Lineage (NCBI taxonomy): Eukaryota > Viridiplantae > Streptophyta > Magnoliopsida > Poales > Poaceae > Secale > Secale cereale. Next base: position 318,835,525 of record LR738714.1, read on the forward strand.
TTATATTATGTCATTTTCTGCCCATATGAAAATTAATTTGACTTGCAAACATCACGAATTGGACCTAGTGCCATAATTAATATGATAGAAAAATAGACCATCAATATTTGTTCAACATGTAAATACAAAGATACCATCTACTTAGCACAATCTACTTTGGTCAATGTCTTCCATAGAGATCCCATTGCCTAATTTAAATGAAAGACCCATTGCCTATATTGAAATGAAGAACCATTATTTTTCAAAATTCGATTGTCCAAGTGGCTGGTTATTATCATATAGCAGCAGCACCTAAGAGCATCATATAGCAGCAGCATCTCATAGCAAATCATCATATAGCCGCATCAGCTAGCAATTCATCATATACCAGCATGAGCTCATTGCAATTCATCATATAGCAGCAGTAGGAGCAGCTCATAGAAATTCATCATACACCAGCAACATCAGCTCACAATAACTCATCATACATCAGCAGCAACAGTTCATAGCAACTCATCATATACCAGCAGCAGCTCATAGCAATTCATCATATAGCAGCAGCAGGAGCAGCTCATAGCAATTCGTCACATAGCAGCAGCAGCAGCTCATAGCAATTCATCGTATAGCAGATCAGAATTGCTATACGAGCTCATCCTTCAACAACACCTCAAGGCCACGACCTGGACGGAGGTGAGGGGGAACGAGGTGCCTTTTGCTGGAGTGGGGCATCAGCCGTAGTTGTGCGGCGACAACCGGAGTAGAGCGTTGGATGTACCATGGCGGAGGAGTTGATGTAGACGATGAGTGAGGTGCGGCGCCAAAGGGAGGAGCAGCTAGGGAGATTGGGCCCTACATGCCGGCCATGTAGCCTAGCTGGACAAAGCATTGTCGAGGAGCAGGCCGGATGGGACTTGTGGCAGTGGCTTGCTAGAGGAACCCTAGCGCTGCAGGTAGGGGATCGAGGTATAGTGAAAGGGGAGAGGAGATGCAAGGGGGCAGGGCAATGAATGGTTGCGTGTTTGTTTTTACTTGTGGGTCAGGTATGACGAGGGCATGAACAGTGGCATTTTGAGTGTAATATAGGCAGACAAGAGAGTCATTTCTCTATCCTCCGTCCCTTCAATTTTAGTGAGCTTCTACGCGAAGCACCCCCCCAAGCCAAATAAGTTAAGCCCAAGACCATAACTCAAAAACTAGTTCTTTACATCTTTTATGGCTTATTTTGACAATAATCTCTCGGAAGGTGAAACATAACTGGCCCCTAACCTACAATTCAATTGTGCGTGCAATTATGAATCACTCCTGCCTGCTATACTCTACATTTAGGCATCATGTAGAATCTGAAATATGCAATGATTATCGTAGTTCATACGTTGCACATGATGCTTAAATGCCTCTTAAATCTGGTTAGTCAAATGATGGTCTTTAAGCCTCCTTCTATTCTTGTTTTCTTGATATGTAATTCAGTGTGGTGCAAGATTTGCTCACAAATATGTTCAATTGCTTGTTTGTGTCAGCCAACCATACTAGACTTGTTCGTTTTGATTACTTGTTGTTCTTGACCTAACAGAGCTTGTCAATGATTTAAACACTAAGGGCTTATGTAGCGGGGGCTTCTATAACTCATAGGTGACATAAAGGTTTGGTTGTACGTTAAACTAGGCTCTCCAAAACTCCTGGAGGTCCAGTTCGAAGGTATGCCTAGTTTTTATATAGTGCACACATAGTAAATGCTTATTTCATTGTGTGCAAGAGATGTGGCATGTCTCGTTATGTGGTGTCATTTTGTTATAAATGCATCATTTGGTGTTGTTCACAGACTGGAAAGTATGCATATTAATCTTTCAAGGAGACCAGTAACTAGTTTGTGTCACCTTGCAGAGGGGGTGCAATGGATATAAGATTGATACTTTCCAAGTACAAGATGTTAGGAAGGAGCCTTGTAAGAAGAGGAGGAGCGCTGAGCCTGTTCAACAAGTTATGGGAAGTCACGGTATTACAATTAACAGGACATCATATTTGTCTCACATTGTGATTTCGTGGGTTCTTGACCTGTAACCCAGTCATTGGGCCATTGATTAAAACTCCCTCCGCTCACTACTAATATGACGTTCTACCTTTTTTGTAAATCAGATGTATGTAAAAACATTTTAATGTGTCTGTTCACTCATTACGGATGTAGTCTACTTTTAAATATCTAAAACATCTTATAGTAGTGAATAGTGTGAACTGTTTCCTACTATGGTAGAGTTATCAATGTCATAAATGTCATAACCAAATGCATCTTCACATCATTAGACTCCCTATCATTACTAGCATCTTGATTACATACTAGTCGAGATACTTCATAGGGGGTAAACAATATTACATTACTTGTTCCTTTATATAGATGATACATCAGTTGACTCAAATGTAGCTAGGCCAAGGATGTTATTGAGGCATGCATGTGTGCATCCTGCCAACTCAACAGTTAAATTGCTTGTTTTTTTTCAGGCATAGTTAAATTGCTCTTTTCAATTGCTTTATTTCTTCTCAGTTAATGAGATGCCCAAGCAATGATGCCTGATGTAGGGTACTTGTATAACCACTAGTTGACATAACTAAAGGCCTTACCATCTAATTACTCTGGCAATGTGTGTTTGAAGCTTTGAAGTCTATTAACCAACTATTCATTACAAAAAAAGACACATCCATGACATTTTGGGCCGAACGAAACTTTTTTCTGTCATACTTATGACACTTCTATGACAATAATTGTGACAAAACACGGTATCATCATAGATGTGGTGGGGTCCTACTTCTAAGACAAAAAATCATGACAGAAAATGGGCTTTTCGTCCTGGGCGGGCTGGAGACGCAGCTGCATGACATTCTTTGGGCCGTCCATGATGGAAAAACTATGGTAGAAGCGAGGGCGAGGAAAATATCAGGGTGTTCCCGGTTATGGTGGGTGGTCGGGGCTGAGCGATGCGCGTTTCTCTTGTACACGCACGCGTGTGGGTGCGAGGCGTTGGGCTCTAACTGAACCCGAGCGAGGTGTTGGGCTCTAACTGAACCCGAACGATTGCACTGCAGCCTACGCGTTACTGAACCCGAGCGGTCGATCGATGGCTGGTAACTGAACCCGATCGAGCGATTCCATCGCTACTACTGCTAACTGAAGCCGATTGATGCTGCCTCTGCATGAACAGTGAGCGTTGCTGGGGGGTTTGGATGAATAGTTCCCAGTGGGGGTGGCTGAACAGGACCCCGTGGTGTTGATCTGCATGAACAGGACCCCGTTCGATCGAGTCGGTTGGGGCTGCATGAACATGACCCCGTGGAGGGCTGCATGAGCAAGACCACCCCATGGAGGGCTGCATGAACAGTAGACGGTAGAGGGCTGGATAAACAGTACCCCATGGAGGGGTGGTTGAATAGGAGCCCGTGGAGAGGGCTGGTTGAATAGTAGCCGGTGGAGTAGCGCGCGGTGGAGGCTGAACAGTCGCAGGTGGAGGCTGGAGGAGGTCGACGGTGGATGAACAGTAGCCCGTGGAGGCTGGAGGGGGGTCTACGGTGGTGATGAACAGTATCCCGTGGAGTCACGTTTTGCGGTATGCCACACCCCTCCCGATGAACAGGACCCCCATTTCGACCGTAGCGCTCTAACACAAGTCTGTTTCCTCCGTTTTGCGGCACGCCATACCCCTCCCGATCAACAAGACCCCCGTTTCGACCGTAGCGCTCCAACACAAGTCCGTTTCTTTCGTTTTGCGATACGCCACACCCCTCCTGATCAACAGGACCCCCGTTTCGACCGTAGGAGGTCTGTTTCCTCCGTTTTGCGGTACTCCAGACCCCTCCCAATGAACAGGATCCCGTTCGAACATAGCCGGTCGAATACAAGGCCATTTCCTCTATTCTGTGGTATGCCAGGCCTCGTTTCCATCGGTTGTTCCGTCCAAGCCCTCCCGATGAACACGACGACGCATTCCGTTCCGACCGAGCCGGTTGGCTTCCCATGAACACGACGATGATGTTGTTTCTCCGTTCTGACCCAGCCATGTATACGAGCCCTGGCCGTACGTATGCGCGAGTAGGCATTCGAGACCCCGCCCGTATGTACGTACGTGGCCGTATTTTCTTTTTTGCACCTTGTCCACTGTACGTACATGTACATGCTACGTGCGCGCCTCTGCTACGACACGTGCGCGCCTCTACATCGACCAGTATGCACGTACACGTTCACGACCAGAATGACAACGGTACATACGATTTGACTAGGTGGGTCCCGACTGTCAGGCACTTCCTTGCGTGTGAAGATGTACCTGGTGGGTCCCAGCAGTTAGGGGGGGCAAATTGTTTTTTTTTGCCCGGACGCACTTCCTTGCATGCGAAGATGTAGCTGGTGGGTCCCAGCAGTCAGGGGGAAACGTTTTTCTTGCGAAATACGGTGGCCCGTCCGGTGGGTCCCCGATGTCAGGTGGAGGAATAATTATTTTGCGTGTCATAAGGAGGCACTTCCTTGCTGCGGCCGTGGACCCAGCTATCAGCCTCTCCACGTACAGTACTCTTCCGATGGAAGTCGTTCCTTGACCACGTTGACCACACAGTGCCGAGAGCACCAGGGCGATGGACGACGGCGAGGCCTAGGAAGGGGACGGCACGGAGCTGGGGAAGACGCGGCAGTGGAAGCCCGCGCGGAGAGGAGTACGAGGGTTCACTGGTTCGGCTGCGGTGTGAGGCCGCCGTCGCCGCAGGTCCTGGCCAGCTGTGGGAATAGTAGGGGGTGGTGAGGCCTGCGCGGCAGCATAGCGGCCACGAGAGGCAGGAGCATGCGGCACGACCGGCGCCGCTTTGGGTGGCTGGAGCAAGAAGACCAGAGGTTGAAGAAGCACTACGACCGTTGGATGGACATCGTACGGTCACTGGAGCTAGAATCGTTCATATTGACTAAGTTGACAAAGCACGCCGTCCCCGTCAACTTAGTAGGCCCACAAGTTAGCCTCCCGCCAACGTGGGTCCCAACCAGCAGGGGGAGTATTCATTTTTTTGTGTGTAATAAGGAGGCGCTTCCGCTGGGTCCGAGCTGACAGCTGGGGGAATATTTTTTTCATAAAATATGGTGGCCCGTCCGTTGGGTCCCAGCAGTCAGGGGTGAAACATTTTTTCGCGAAATACGGTGGGCCGTCCAATGGGTCCCTGCTATCAGGTGGAGGAATAATTATTTTCCGTGTAATAAGGAGGCACTTCCATGCTGCCGTCGTGGACCCAGCTGTCAGCCTCTCCACGTACAGTCCACGTCCGATGGAAGCCGTTCCTTGACCACGTTGACCATGCCGCGTCGAGAGTACCAGGGCGATGGACGATGGCGAGGCCTAGGAAGGGGACGACGCGGAGCCGGGGAAGACGCGGCAATGGATGCCCACGCGTAGAGGAGTACGAGGGTTCACTGGTTCGCTGCGGTGTGAGGCTGCCGTCATCGTAGAATAACAGGGGGTGTGGGTGAGTAGAGGGATGGCCTGGTCGGTGGTGGGAGTAGTAGGGAGCAGTGAGGCCTCCGCGGCATCACAGCCGGCCACGGGAGGCAGGAGCATGCAGCACGACTGACGCTGCTTTGGGTGGCTGGAGCAAGAAGACCAGAGGTTGAAGAAGCACTACGGCCGTTGGATGGACATCATACAGTCACTGCAGCTAGAATAGTTTATATTGGGTAAGTTGACAAAGCACTCCGTCCCCGTCAACTTAGCAGGCCCACAAGTCAGCCTCCCACCAAGGTGGGTCCTAACCAACAGGGGGAGTTTTCATTTTTTTGTGCGTAATAAGGAGGCGCTTCCTGTGGGTCCGAGCTGATAGCGGGGGGAACATTTTTTTCATGCAATACGGTGGCCCTTCCACTGGGTCCCAGCAGTCAGCGGGGAAACGTTTTTTCGCGAAATACGGTGGCCCGTCCGATGGGTCCGTGCTGTCAGGTGGAGGCATCATTATTTTCCGTGTAATAAGGAGGCACTTCCTTGCTACCGTCGTGGACCTAGCTATCAGCCTCTCCACGTACAATCCATGTACGATGGAAGCCGTTCCTTGACCACGTTGACCACACCACGTCGAGAGCACCAGGGCGGTGGACGATGGCGAGGCCTAGGAAGGGGACGACGCGGAGCCGGGGAAGACGCGCGAGCGGAAGCCTGCGCCGAGACGAGTACGAGGGTTCACTGGTTTAGCTGTGGTGTGAGGCTGCCGTCACCGCGGAATAACAGGGGGTGTGGGTGAGTAGAAGGATGGCCTGGCCAGCGGTGGGAGTTGTAGGGGGCGGTGAGGCATCCGCGGCATCACATCCGGCCACGGGAGGCAGGAGCACGAGGCACGACCGGCGCTGCTTTGGGCGGCTAGAGCAAGAATACCAAAGGTTGAATAAGCACTACAGCCGTTGGAAGGACATTGTACGGTCACTGCAACTAGAATCATTTATATTGACTAAGTTGACAAAGCCCTTGGTACGCGTCAACTTAGTAGGCCCACAGGTCAGCCTCCAAAACGGTGCGCCCATGATGTCAGGGGGCGGAATCATTTTTTGGGCGGCTGAAGCAAGAATATCCGAGATTCATGAAGAAGCACGGAATCCGCTAGATGGACATCCAACGGCCACGGCTGCCAGAACCGTGTGTTGTTGACAAAGCCTTGCATATGCGTCAACTTTTTTTTAGGGGACGCGTCAACTTAGAAGGCCCACAAGTGTGTGGCAGAGAACATATAGCCCATTTGCGATTTGTAAGAATGTACATCCCATTTTTTAATTCTAATGGAATTTACTACAACCCATTTATAGTTTGTTAAAAGTACATCCCATTTTCTGGCTAGGACAATGATTAATAATTTCAACCAACCGCTCAAAACAGAATTGAAAAAATCCCACATTTTTATGGGATCCAAAATATTTTTATCCGAAATTTCTAGTCAGATTAAATATAATTTCAAAATAAATTTGTATTACGTTAAAATCCAACGAAATATTGCGCGCACAATAAGTAATGAAATTAAAATTTCCAAATTCCGAAAATAATATATTTTTAAACTAATTACGCGTTTGGTGAATTTTTTATAGTTACTACCCAATTATTATAATTACATCCAATTTATTATTTCTTAAATCCATTTTCTTGTTAAGCCTAATGCACACCTCCTAGGAAAGTTTGCAGCCCAGCAGGGCGAAGAATAACAAGTTGACCCGGATATTGTGTACAACTGTCGGCCCTGTTGCATTGCCGATGTTTACAAAAATGTATGTGTAGTACAGTACAACCTAACATGGCTACTCATCCCACATTCAGCGACGCCGGAAAGGCCCAAACAAGGCTTCTGTACAACTTTTTGAAGTCACTGAGCTCAATTAATAACATAAGAAAAATGTTAGATTAGAGTGGAACCTAATTAAAAGTTGTCACGAGAAAAGAAATAATTCAACGGGTCCCACTTGTGCGTGTGTGTGTGTGAGACCCATCGGTCGATGCTTGTAAATACATCTTTCAGCCATATGCATTGCTGATGCTTAGTAAAAACATATATAGTTGACACAATCATATAGAACATCATAGCACACTGAACTTGCATACAAAAATTTCATGCAGGCGGCACAGTCAGGATGGAAGAAGTGGATCGCTACGGGTAGGGCTATGTTGAAACCAACGAACTCGTAATGACAGGGAAATATCTTGAATGTTGTGCAAAAAAAAACAGACAGACAACACCATAAGTTCTGCTAGCACATTAAGTTGACATACATCCCTTTCTAAAAGAAGTTCAGGTACAAAATTAGAACAGGTCACAATCAAATGTACTGGCACATCAGTGCTTCACACCCATAGCTCGGATTTAACTAGTATCTGACAAGATTCATTTGTTACCTCAAATTAGAGAACATCCAGGCAGCCAGCCCTGCCTCTTCTCCCAAAGAAGCAGTGGCCTCCGCCGCACGATGGAGTAGGCCCTGTGCCATCCATCGTTCCGAGCAACAAGGGGAAAGTCTGACGTTGACTCCTGTAATGGACGTCGTTGACGGACCCTGGCACCAGCGGTGGCGGCAGGACTTCGATTGATGGATTGCCCACTTCTTCGACATGCACGAACACTCGATATAGGTACATCCCTAACGTGGTCCGCGGCGGCCTTGGTGGCGACACTACTAGAAAAAAAGGCTGTTAGTGGCGCACCTGTTTTTGCCATTAATGACGCACTATAGGTGCACCACTATTACCACGCCACTAGTAATTGTCAGTAATGGCGCACATTTGGTGCACCACTACTATGCCTAGAAGTGCGCCATTACTATCTGACTTAGTAATGGCGCACCACATAGAAGTGCGCCATTACTAACAATTTTTTCGCTTTTTTTCTCAGAATTTTTTTTTTCAAATTTTTTCTCCGTTTTTTTCTTAATGTCGGGTCACTATGGCTTAATCTCGGGTCAATATGCTTATTCTCAAGTTAAATCGCACTCCGTGGTCAAACTTCCCGGACGGTCACCCATCCTCACACTACTCCAGCCCGAGCACGCTTAACTTCTGAGTTCCGTCCAACCCCAGCACCAGTTCACTTAACATGCACTTGTTGATATATCTATCATATCAATCCTATTAAACCTTGTTGATGTCTAGGACTTTATTCATGTTCATTAGTGTGATGAAATTTTGAAAAAATAATTCAAACTTCCCGGTCATATTACGTATCATATTTTGAACATTTTTTCCAAAAAAAAATTTGAAACCAATTTTTTTTCTATTACTGGTGGCGCACCTAGTGAATGGTGCGCCATTACTAAGTTTGATTTTTTTTTTCATTTTCCCCCTCTAGATCTTAAAAGCCCCGTATCTTTTATTCTGTTAGGTTTTTGGGGATTCTAAAATGGGCATAACTTTTGCATACGAACTCGGATGTAACTTTTCGAGTAGATGATTTTTCATATAAAAAACTTTTTAATCCGAGTTCATATGCAAAATTTATGCCCATTTTACTAATTCCAGGGAGATTTTGCAAATAAAGTCGAAATTCATATTTGTATATTGTCCCAATAACTAGACCACATATCACATGAGAAACTTTTTATTTTTTTGACATTTCCATCATTTTCTTTTATTTATTTTTAAAACTGAAAAGGCGGTCCGGGGGGGGGTGCATTTGGTGAAATTTGGACATAGTAATGGCGCATCCTTACAAAGTGCGCCATTACTATGTGTATGACTTGGTCAAACCTTGGTCAAAGTTAGTAATGGCGCACTTTGTATAGGTGCGCCATTGCTAAGTTTGGCATAGTAATGGCGCACCTCGTGTGCGGTGCGCCATTACTAGTTTTGAAAAAAAATCGAAAAAATGTTAGTAGTGGCGCACCGTGGGTGCGGTGCGCCATTACTGGTTAAACTAGTAATGGCGCACTGTACCCTGGTACGCCACTTCTAAGTCTGGGAAGGGGTGTAGGGCCAGGACAAAACTAGTAATGGCGCACCACACGCCAGGTGCGCCATTAGTAATATGGCCATTAATGGAGCACCTATGTCTGGTGCGCCACTGCTATATAGCAGTGGCGCACCACATACATGGTGCGTCATTAATGTCCATATTAGCTATAACCGTTTTTCTAGTAGTGCGACGAATAGTACAACCCCGGTTCCTGCACCGGTATCCCAACACCAATCACCTTTGGTATGGTGGACGGCTTCTTCATCCATGCCATAACCGTCAGAGCCCAGCTATCTGGAGGAACAAACGTACTTATGAGCTCACCTCCAAGGTCGTTGATAAGCTCATTCATGGACTCGCTGTTCCATGCACATCGAGGCATGCCGTGGAAGGTAAGCTTTGTTAAAAACTCAAGCTCAGAGGGCACCGAGCCCCATCCTGGGTGCCACCGATCAAAGCTCACCAGCGTGCCATCGTAGAACAAACGCCGGGAAGATTCGAACACACGACTGTAGTCGAAAGTTGTCCGGAACCTGACGAAGAAATCAGCCGGTAGCGGACAGACTTCGACGAGAAAGTCACTTATTTGGATGCCGTGCGCAATGCTAAGAGCTTTGACAAGGTCGTCCGGCGAGACGGGAGGTCGGTCGCCGTTGATGGTTACCATCAGCACTTTGCCGGCAAACTGGTCGTCAAGCGCCGCCATGCCACTGTTGAGCGACAGCAGGCAGCGACCGAAGGCAGGACGGACCTAAGGATCTCCGGCTCGGAGATACGCGTTGACCGGCTACATGATAGTGAGCTTGAGTACAAGGAGTTTAGGAGGGGGATTTGGGGGAACTGGAGAAGGAATCGAGATTCCAAAGGTGGGGGAGGGGCGGGATATTAGGGATGAAAAGGTAGCTTGAATTTCGAACATGCGCCAATATGCTCTCTGCGCGCAAGCGCACGAAAACATCGGTGGTGCCCACATGTCGGCCTAAGAGTTCTTATTCATTCTTTTTTGGAGAGCCCGGCCTTTTTTTGAGGATCTTTTGAGAGCCTAGCCCGAGAGTCATAATTGACCTGTTTGGCATTGCGTTACTACTCGGCCCATATTTAATGACACCTCACTGGCCCAAACAAGTGTACATCATCGAAAAGACAGTGAGCTCAAATTATATAACTTGAAAAAAGGAGATACACTCTGAACACTAGAGGATGGTAATGCCCTCATTTAGCCCACCAGTAGTTCGACACAATAAACAGTTCGAAACAGCGATATATACAACATTCAAACACTGACTAGTGACTACTACTGACATAAACAACAAGACATGATAGTTCATACGAAGTCTTGCTACACCACCAAAACGCACCCATCTGCAGCGCTCAGACTCTCGTGATCCAGATGAGAATGACATTCTAAACAGAGCCAACTATTACATAGTAAGAGTGACATAGACGAGGATGACCAAATGACAAGGAATATGGATAACAAAAGAAAGAACTACCCATCCAGAACAAGCAGCAAAGACCACAAAGTCATTCGAAGAGATGCTCCAACACCATCATAATTTGCAGCCCCTCTTCAGCGACCAATGATCCGGAGACACTAGTACTCCACCCTTTCGACGCAACAGCCCAATTACCTATGAACCTGAAGGCTTGAACCACATCACTACCTGTCGTAATTGAGACATCCAAGGATCAAAGTTAATCCGGATGCCTTTGTCATTCTCACCTTCTTTTGGCTGCAGGCTGTATCGTTGACAATCACGGGAGTTTGCTCCCGAACTCCTATGGCTCGTCGTGTAGACACAGTTTTCCATAGCAAACAGAGCCTCTCTGCCATCAAGGTCCTTACTAACAATGATCTCCTGGTTAATCAGATAACTGAGTGCGAGAAAGAGAGAGTGTGAACCAAGGCTGTTTACCCGCCTCCAACTAAAAAATCCTGAAGGCCCCAACAAGCTGGTATCCTGCTCATAGACGTAACAGCCACTGTCCAGATACTCACTTATTTCATGGTGCTTGTATACAGTGGGGGTTTTGCAATATAACTTTTCCGGCTCATGTGTTCGAATGATCATCAGTCTTTTGCCTTCATCTGATCGAGCGAGGAACCAGTTGTGCTTCCTTGTTTTTGGCAAAGGTGGTGTGATTACAAAGGGCAGTAACTGTAGGGACACTGCATCATATAAAAAAGGACATGCATTGTTAATGTAAGATCAGCATTGTTCAGATTATGAGTAGGATAATGCAAGAAACATCATTGATATGTCCTTGTTGGAACTGGGAGGAAAATACAGGGAAATGTATATTGGGTTTGAAAATATAGAAGTGCCATGCATGGTTATACTCATGTTATCTCGCAATCAATTCTTCACAGGAAACTACCATGTCATGCACGTTATGGAATCATGTGCTGTACTCACAAACAAATTCTTCAAGGTAACTAACAGACCATGCATTGTTATATACTCGTGTTCTGTGGGCAAATTTTTTGTGAGGATATTATTTTAGCCATTGATTGCTAAAGGGCGAATATAGGTATGTACACATGGTAAGCATTACAGGATTTCACTACTTCCAAATATAAAGTTCTCCATATGCACAATTACTTCCCTAATGTATGGTTAGATGAAACCAACAGTGTGGTGCATGTTTCTACAACATGAAAATGAGGAAACTAACATGGCCATTGATACGCACTCATATTTAGTAGTAGTATATAGATTACTGTAAAATAAGGAGAATATCCATATATTCCTAATCATTTGATTATTCAGGGGTACAAATTGGCTGTAATGACATGATCACAATCGCATGAATTAACTCATTCCAAAAATATAGCTGATTCACGGCCTCTCTAATACATTGGCATAGTTCTACTCAAATTCTGCTCAAACAGGGATATGCCAATCATCACAAAAAGTTCAAACAGTGTCATGGCATCATCATTAAAATGAAACGAAAACAACTTACACGCACCGTCCCAGCAATACGTTGTGCCATCTGCTTTGTCGATCGCGTAGATGATGCCATTGTGTTCAATAGCAGCATAGAAGTGTGTATCTGCTTTGACGATGATCCACTACAAGCTGAGTTGTCTCTAGCTAAAGAAGGCACCGGCGTAACAATAGGCGAGTCCGCAGTCGAACAAGGCAATTAGCTTGAAGTCTGCGTAATTCGCATGTTGTGTGGGCACTTGGAAAATTACAATCTTCTGCAAAACAAGCTCTGTCCAACTGACGTGGTAATCTAGATGACTAGGACCGCGATGGTAAAACTCTATATAATCCAAAGGAGGAAGGATAATCTCATGGGAGGTCTGGAAGTTCACGAGCACCAACTTATTACCGTCTTCTCTGAAGGCAGCCATCAAGTGGGAGTTCATGCTGACCCAGTACATACCTACCAAGAAGTTTTGGGCGATGGTGATTGGATCGAAGTCGAGGGAAATGATGTACGACGACCCACTACATACCTGCAAAGAAGTTTCGGCTAATGGAGATCAAATTGAAGTCGAGGGGCATCACGTACGCCTCTGTATCATGGTGATCCAATCTCGCAAGACCAGATAGCAGCAAGCAGGGTGTCTTGAAAAGCTCTGGCCTCGCTTCGATGATGGCCGTGTGCATGCCCCTCGAGCATGCAGCCAGCCACAGGGCGCTCAACATATCCATACACGAACAACAGAGGTCAAGGACGTCACTTGGGAGATTGCTCCAATCGCGGCTCATGTGGATCCTGTGCGGTTCTCGTTCGGCCATGGTGGAGTTTGGAAGGTGGGGTTTTGGGGGGCTTGATTTACGGGGGAGAAGGCTGTCGGCGCTGGAGCGGCTAGCGAGAGAATAGTGGTACTGGGGGAGGCGAGCGAGGCGAGGGTATGCGGGGGCACAGTGAGATAATGAAGTGTGACCTCAGGATCTCCGGCGAGACGGAGATGGAGATGGAGTCGTGCTAGGGGAGAGGGAGACGAGGCGAGGCATGCTTTAAAGCGGCGGTGACAGTGACTGTACAGTGCACAAGGTGAGGCTAACTTTGGTAACCCGGACACGTCGCCTGGACTGGTGTCACCTCGGGCGCATGGTGAAGTTGGAGCCGTACAACCTTGATTTAAAAAGCATAGGTGACCTACAAACTAGAATAAAAATTCCTGTAGAAGATTGTGATAAACCGACACCATCCCTATCCGACGTAGCAAATTTTGTGCTAGGAACAAACCTTCAGAAGGGTGACGAGACGCTGGCATTAAGGTCGTCTAGATGGGATAATTATCCCTTGACATACGAGCATATAAAATATGCTGCCCTCGATGCCCGTGCGAGTTTCAAGATAGCTGCAAGGTCCAGAGAGCTTTTTGCGAAACTATCTCCCATAGAAAATGAAAAGAAGAAGAAGAAGAAGAAGAAGAAGAAGAAGAAGAAGAATAAGAAGAAGAAGATGCTGCACCAGCAGCATGGCATTATGGATGGATGAACTATTTCCTCTCTTGTAAAAAAAATCCAACTCTATGTATATTGATATAGATGGATTATTTCGATGGTGTGCATGTCTTTGGAACAAGTAGTAGCATGGGCCCACTTGACTATTAGGAACTATTTATCCGCCTAGCTTTCTCTACTACTCCTTCCAATGATCGGTATGCAATGCATGTCTCCGTAGACATGACAGCTTGTCCATGGAAGTTCAACTACGGCGACCATCACGTTTCATCCACTACCACTCGCGATTCCCACAATGACGCTCCAACCCACGGCACCACGTCCCCCGACGTGCGCCTCACCCCTCTCGGTAGCACCGCCCCTCTGCCTTTGTGTGCATGACATGTGGGCCACCTTAAATGCGACGAGCATCAAGTTTCTACCACAGCCACACGCGATTCCCACGATGCCGCACGAACCCATGACACCACATGTCCCGCACCATCGAATTTTCATACAGCGGCTGTGACACATTTTGTCCCGAGCATCAATCCTCAGCTGGAGTACTTCTGTACTATAGGTAGTACCCGCCGGTGCGGCCATCTACACCTCGTAATGCCCCAACACCCAGTTGTGGCACCCTAGCCAGGGTCATGCCACCACCGGCCGGTTCATCTCGAACTAGTGAGTCGCGAACCACACCACCACCATGAGAATGACATGTGGGCCAGCCGCATTTAAGGTCCGCATGTCATTGACTCATAGGCCGGGCACTAAGCCACTGAAGTTCGGTCCCGTGGGCCCCGAGAGGGAAATGTAACTCCTGCGGCAGGCCTTGTGGTGCTCCACAATACGAGCTCGTGCCAAACCCGGAATTTGTTTCTTACTACTACCAACTACTAGTAAGGTACACCACTAAAAAACTACTAGTAAGGTACACGTGCATTGCACGCATGAGATTCTGGTGGTTTGTGCATTATGCTTCTACATGTGGAGTCTTCTAGATTCTTCATGTGGCAGAATCTGTTGGAATGTAGATGATATCCAACAGCCTGTAGTGCTCGGATTTTCCATCTTTGTACCGTCAGATTGGCTTCATCCAATGACCAACTTTCAAAGTTATTCATAGACTATATAGGGGGTATAGGTATAGATGTGCCGGCCCGTTGCAATGGATCCAAAGTATATCTGTTTAGTGGAGTGGACTCTAAACACATTATCTATTTATTTTTCTCTAACCATTCGTAGCCATGCAACCAAGCCACATAAGCTTCATGGGTGCCCCCCCCCCCCCACATCAAATTATTCATACTACGTTGACAGCAAAAAAGATAAATCACCCAAAACAAGATCTTCCCATATTTTGTTCCTACGATGATGTGCAATGCACGTACCTACTAGTTGTATATTGGTACTAGTGGGAGTAGAGTAGTACGGAATGCTCCTACTCTATCAACAAGCCCCATCTGACACCAAATTTATTGGCTTCCGTGCTACAACTAGATCTTCCCCTCAGTTCTGTTTTCCAACCCGGCGGCGAGCGAGGTGTAGTTTGCCAATAGTCAGTTTGCTCAACGGCAGTCCCATATGAAAGTGAAAATGCTAGGCAAAACGCCTTCCCTAAGCTATGTGTCGTGCCGGACGGGCCGTGGAGTACTCCCGATTCCCGGGCGTGTGGGGGGGGGGGAGTGCGACGCGAACACGGCAGGCCTTTTCCTTTTACTAGCAATGTGCCCGTGCGTTGCGACGGATCCAAAGTAGTAGAATAGTAGTACTTGTTCACAAACTTGAAAGAAATCACTCTTGTTTTGATATACTCCTAATATATTACTCCCTCCGTTCCTAAATATTTGACTTTTTAGAGATTTCAAATGGACTATCACATACAGATTATATAGACATATTTTGAAGTGTAGATTCACTCATTTTGCTCCGTATGTAGTCACTTACTGAAATCTCTAGAAAGACAAATATTTAGGAACTGAGGGAGTACTTTTCACTCAAAATATACTTCTCAGGCTGTTTTGATGAGGTGAGGGAGGGATGTGGTTGCTTTCAAGATAATAAGGGGTTGTCTACAAATTGGAGCAGAGAAGTGAGCTATTGTTGCAAAAATGCCACAACTTACCTCACAGCCGTTAGATGCACATCTAATGGTCAGAAACGACGAATGGCAGACACACCACCATCACCAACTGAGTCTTTTATAGGAGTATCTATATATTTCTCAGGCTATTTTGATGAGGAGAGAGAGGGATGTGGTTGCTTTCAGGATAACAAGGGGTTTTCTGCAAATTGGAGCAGAGAAGTGGGCTATTGTTGCAAAAATGCCACAACTTACCTCACAGCCGTTAGATGCAGATCTAATTGTCAGAAACGACGGATGGCAGACACACCACCATCACCAACTGAGTCTTTTATAGGAGTATATATATATATATATATATATATATTTCTCACGCTGTTTTGATGAGGTGAGGGAGGGATGTGGTTGCATTCAAGATAATAAGGGGTTTTCTGCAAATTGGAGCACAGAAGTGGGCTATTGTTGCAAAAATGCCAAAACTTACCTCACAGCCGTTAGATGCAGATCTAATGGTCAGAAACGACGGATGACAGACACACCACCTGTAACAACCTGGATTTTGCCCTTTTCTTTTTCTTTTAATTTTCTTGGATTTCTTGATTTTATTTGATTTTCAGTGGCTCTGTGGTTCTGAAACTTGGGAAGATCATGTCTTCCTAGGTTTTATAGTGGCTTGCCATCCTCCTAATCATCCCAAGACTCTGTCATTCTAAAAATTCCCAGATAATTCTCATAAATTGTTGTCATCCAAATAATTCTCATAAATTGTTTGGGTCATATCTTGCTCAAATGTGGCAAAACATTTCATTGTCATGTTCAAAAATAATCCTCCAATAATCATTTTTCTATTCTGCCCTAAATGGCACTCTGTGAAGCAAGTGCTATTTATCTTTTCCCAATGGACTCCAAACTTCTTGGACATCTTTTCATGTCCATATCATTGCCCTGTGCCAAATTTCAACCTCATTTGCCTAGTAATTATTTTTCAGTGATTTTCCAAAGTTTCTAACCAGAAAAGAACTTTGTGAAGGAAGTATATTCGAGGCATGTCCAAATGAGGCGAAACATTGTCACATCCTTCATTTGACCAAATCAAGCATTGTAATGCCCCGGATGTAACACATTCCCTATATGGCAATATATAAACTTTGGCTTCATCATTTCCATTTCGGGTTCTTCGTCTTTTCGGGTTTCGTCGTTTTGTCATGTGCGTGTGTGCTTTTCATCCATGTCATGTTATCATGTGCATTGCATTGCATTTGTGTTGTCGTTTGCATCCGGTCCCACTCGTCTCTTCCCGTTGTCCGTTTCGAGTTCCGACGCTCTCACACGCGCCCGTGGCATCCCCGAGTCCTTCTTTCGTGTTTGGTCGTGTAACGTTTCCGGAATGGCGTGAGACTTGTCGTGCGATGTTGTATTGATACGTGTAACCCGCCTGTCAAGTTTCGACGCGTTTGGAGTTCGTTTGTTACTCCAATAGTTAACCTCGTGGGCTAAAAGTACCTCCTCTTTGAGGCCCAAGACCCCCTCCACAACAGCCTACCAACCCAGCACAACCCTTCCCATCATCTCGGTCGTTGAATTGTGATCGCGTGGCCGAAAACCGCTCCCCATTTGGAGTCTCCTAGCTCCTTGTGTCTATAAAAACATCCACCCCTCAATTTTTCTCGTCCAAGCCCTAGTCTTCTTCCTAGCTCCAGCCGCCGCCTCGTTTTTCATGCCGGGCGGACGTGTCCGTCCGCGCCGGACACAACCGCCGCCTCCACCGCCGCGCGGGCCCGCAGGCCCAGCGCCGGCCCGCCGCCGCCGCCTTTCGGGCCAGTCCCCGCGCCGCACCTCGCCTTCGTCCCCGCCGTCTCCGGTCGACGCCCCGCTGCCACGGCCGCGCCGGCCACCGCGCCGCCACCCGCAGGCGGCCGGTGCACCGTCCGCCACCGCCGGGCCTCAGAGCGCCGCCGCCCGAGCTCAAGTGAGCCTCGCCGCCGGCCGAGCCCCGGCCTCTCCGAGCCCTCGCCGCCAGGAGGCAGCCGCCCGTCGAGCCTCCCCGCCGGAGCCCGTCGTCCGCCGGCCCGAGCAGTTCCAGCCGCTGCCGCGAAGCTCTCGAGGCGCCGGCCTCCTTCGATTCAGATCGGATCGGGACCCCGATCCAGCTGCCCGGGTTCGAACCCTAACGGGCGCACCCGCGAACCCGCAACCCGCTCCGAACCGCCACCCGTTGACCCGATCCAGTCAGGTTGACCCTGTTTTCCTAAGTCCTTTAGTTATTTTTAGCTGTCTGATGCAATTTTGTGATGATGATAACTTCTACTGTGCTTGTCCGTTTTGTGCGTATAATATGTCAAAATGATCGTGGTGATGTGTACTATGTTTTGTTCCATTGTGTCATGCATGTTTGAGTCCATCTAGATGTCTTAATCATCATGACAAGAGTGCTACTTGATATAAACTGCTGCTATTAGTTGTTTTCATGCCATGTTTGAGATGTGATAACTTGGTGCATGTTTCTCCAAATGAAGCAAATGATATGTCAAAATTTTCATCATGAGATGCTCTACATGTTGGTTGCTATAGCATGCTTGTTAGAGTTCATATTGCCATGTTTATCTCTGTTGCAAAAGTGCATGTGGCTGTTAGGTTTTGTAACTTGTTACGAGATGCCTAGTTGAGGAGCTCATTGCTATTGTTGTGTTTGTCCCCATGTTGCATGCTTATATGTTTTGGATTCCCCATCATGTGATCTTTGCTGTGGTGCAAACCTTTTGCCATGATGTGCTTTGAGGTGACTTAAACATGCTCACAAACATGCCATGATAATATTGTTGTTTTAACACTTAGTGAAATTTCACTAAGTCTGGGATCTGTAATATCCAGATGCTATGTTTGCTTGTTGTCCTAGGCAAATCCATGTTAGTTTTGGGGTGGCCATTGATCATTCCTTGTTGTATATGTTGTTGTCTATCCATCCATGCCCTCACATGCTCATTTGGGTTGCTGTAGCCACTCCAAACATTGTCACCATGTTTGAGTGCTGTAGAGTATATATTTATTGCTCCAAAGTTGCTATGTGGCTATTATTTTCAGCTTTGCATTGTTTCTTGTTTTGGGTGTATCTTTTAGCCCGTTGCTCCGTTTTGAGCAAGTCCTATATGAAACTTGTGTGATTTTGCATGTAGATTCATAATATCATCTTGTTAACATGTTTGGAGTATGTTTGCTTGATGTTTGGGTGCATGTTGCACCGTTGCCATGCTTATCTTGTTTTGATCATATCTTCTAGACCGTAGCTCCGTTTTAAACAAACTTTATATGAAACTTGACTAGAATTTCGTGTAGATTGTCATGGTGCATTTTAAATTACTGTTTAACAACTTTAACTTAAGTTTTGTTCAGATCTGGACTAATTTCAAACTATGCTCATGAGGACTTACCGGATTTGTCTTAAGTAGTTTCCGGCCTCATTTAAACCTGTTGTTTCTAGTGTTGTTTCTTTGTGCGTCCTACCTTGCCATGTTTTGCATCCTAAATAGACCTGACTTGCATCCTACTTGCTTGAGTAAATTGTCATGTTTCTTGTGCTGTTTCTCTGTGCTTCCTATGTTGTCAGGTTGTGCATCCTAAGTGCATCTGAAGTGCTTCCTTAGTGCATCAGCCATGCATGCTGTAGTTTGCGCATTGCATCTTGTTTGATTTCGTGCCTTGTGTGTTCTTGTGTTGAGTAGAGCCGGAAGCCGAGATCGAGTACGAGAACGTGGTTACTACCGAGGTTGAGAACGAGGAGCCGTCTTACGATCCCATCGACGACTCGACAGGCAAGATGACCTGACCCAGATATCATTACTATCTTTGCCTATTGCTAGATGTCTCGCTCTTTAGCTTATTGCCTCGATGCCCATGTTTGTCTGTCAGCCTCCTATTGTAACCATGAATCTGTCTAACCACCCTACCTATGCAAACCTTTGATTGGCTACGTAGGCTTCGCTCAGCCCCTCTTATAGAATTGCTAGTTGCAGGAGAAGATTTGAAGATTCTTGCTTCATGTTGAAGCTTGTTGGGATATCACACTATATAAACTCTTTAATGAAATCATCTATATATTGGTAATGGGTGGAAGGCTAAGCCTCTTGCTTGGTGTTTTGTTCCACTCATGCCGCCCTAGGAACTGTATAAACCGGTGTTATGTTCCTTGATTATGCGTTCCTCACACGGTTAGCGTTATGGGACCCCCTCGATAATATTGCTGTTTTAACACTTAGTGAAATTTCACTAAGTCTGGGATCTGTAATATCCAGATGCTATGTTTGCTTGTTGTCCTAGGCAAATCCATGTTAGTTTTGGGGTGGCCATTGATCACTCCTTGTTGTATATGTTGTTGTCTATCCATCCATGCCCTCACATGCTCATTTGGGTTGCTGTAGCATATTTAATTCTTGCTCCCAAGTTGCTATAAAATATTCCTGTCAGGTTTTTATTGTCATGATCAAAATGTTGTAGCTTGTTGCTATTGATCCATGCCTCCTATGGAGATGATCCAATGGAGTTGTTTGCTGTAGGATATGTCTACTTCATGTCCATGCTTCTTGTCACCATGTTTGAGTGCTGTAGAGTATATATTTATTGCTCCAAAGTTGCTATGTGGCTGTTATTTTCAGCTTTGCATTGTTTCTTGTTTCAGGTGTATCTTTTAGCCCGTTGCTCCGTTTTGAGCAAATCCTATATGAAACTTGTGTGATTTTGCATGTAGATTCATAATATCATCTTGTTAACATGTTTGGAGTATGTTTGCTTGATGTTTGGGTGCATGTTGCACCGTTGCCATGCTTATCTTGTTTTGATCATATCTTCTAGACCGTAGCTCCATTTTAAACAAACTTTATATGAAACTTGACTAGAATTTCGTGTAGATTGTCATGGTGCATGTTAAATTGCTGTTTAACAACTTTAACTTAAGGTTTGTTCAGATCTGGACTAATTTCAAACTATGCTCATGAGGACTTACCGGATTTGTCTTAAGTAGTTTCCGGCCTCATTTAAACCTGCTGATCTTGTGTTGTTTCTATGTGCTTCCTACCTTGCCATGTTTTGCATCCTAAATAGACTTGACTTGCATCCTACTTGCTTGAGTAAATTGTCATGTTTCTTGTGCTGTTTCTCTGTGCTTCCTATGTTGTCAGGTTGTGCATCCTAAGTGCATCTGCAGTGCTTCCTTGGTGCATCAGCCATGCATCCTGTAGTTTGCGCATTGCATCTTGTTTGATTTCGTGCCTCGTGTGTTCTTGTGTTGAGTAGAGCCGGAAGCCGAGATCGAGTACGAGAACGAGGTTACTACCGAGGTTGAGAACGAGGAGCCGTCTTACGATCCCATCGACGACTCGACAGGCAAGATGACCTGACCCAGATATCATTACTATCTTTGCCTATTGCTAGAAGTCTCGCTCTTTAGCTTTTTGCCTCGATGCCCATGTTTGTCTGTCAGCCTCCTATTGTAACCATGAATCTGTGTAACCACCCTACCTATGCAAACCTTTGATTGGCTATGTAGGTTTCGCTTAGCCCCTCTTATAGCATTGCTAGTTGCAGGAGAAGATTTGAAGATTCTTGCTTCATGTTGAAGCTTGTTGGGATATCACACTATATAAACTCTTTAATGAAATCATCTATATATTGGTAATGGGTGGAAGGCTAAGCCTCTTGCTTGGTGTTTTGTTCCACTCATGCCGCCCTAGGAACTGTATAAACCGGTGTTATGTTCCTTGATTATGCGTTCCTCACACGGTTGGGGTTATGGGACCCCCTCGATAAACCGCTTAGCGCTAAGTCTTTTCCAGCAAGTCCCAACATTGGTACTCCATTTGCCTAACAACTAAAACTTGCCGAGGGAGTAATTAACCCGAGGATTAATTAATCAACCCCCCTGGGCCAGTGCTCGATTTGAGTGTTGGTCCAAACTAGAGCCACTTGCGGTGCCACCCAGTTTGCTGGGGTCGTGGTCTGAGACGAGATACACGCGGCTACTATCAGGGTGTCGGCACGCCGGGAGGATTTGCTGGATTAGTCTTACCTTAGTCGGAGTATCTTGAGCACGGAATTCCGAGGATACTCGGGCCTTCCCACCTTGGAGTTGCGACTCCGCGGATCGTGGGATTGTAATGGGCCAAGTTGGAACACCCCTGCAGGGTTTTGAACTTTCGAAAGCCGTGCCCGTGTTTATGTGGCAGATGGGAATTTGTTAATATCCGGTTGTAATAAACTTGACACCATGTTCAGAACACACTACCAGCGTGAGTACCGTGACGGTCATTTTCCGAAAGGGGTTCGGGAAGTGAACACGGTGGGTTTATGATTGCCGTGCTTAGTTAGGATCACTTCGTGATCATCTTGTCGCTCGTGGCACTTCTCTTCTCGCTCTTATTCACGTAAGCTAGTGCTAGTGCAGCTGCAGCCTTTTATTCTTTCTTCAGCCTTGTTCCACACCCAAGGCTTAGATAGTTCTGTTACCCGGGAACGGGATTGCTGAGTCCTCCGTGGCTCACAGATTCTACAGCACACCAGATACAGGTACCATGGTGAGCTACTTAGGTGACGGCACCGAGCTATACTGGGAGTACGATGAGGAACGTAGCCGTTACTATGTGCACTATCCCGATGATCAGTAGTGGTTTCTACTAGGGGCGATTCGAACCTGTGGCTTTATGTATGTTTGGTATCTTTCATTTGGATCTTCACCCGTAGACGGGTTGTGATGTTATTTGAATGATGTTTGGCCATGTAATGAATTGTGTGACGTGGCGAGTGTAAGCCAACTATCTCTTTTACTTTTCATCCCTATTTTTACATGAGATGTGCAAAGATACCAAACTTGAGATCATTCCAGAATGGGCTTATACCTTTAGGTCGTGCCTCGACACGTAGGAGGTATAGTCCCATCCTAGGCATTACAAGTTGGTATCAGAGCCTTCTCCGACCTAGAAGCCCCCACTGATTGATCGATTCGTTGACGGTTGAGTCTAGGCACACACTTAAAATGTTTTGAGTCCTATATATATATATATATATATATATATATATATATATATATATATATATATATATATATATATATATATATATATATATATATATATATATATATATATATATATATATATATATATATATATATATATATATATATATATATATATATATATATATATATATATATATATATATATATATATCGGA
>LR738714.1:318878594-318902012 GCA_902687465.1 Secale cereale
TTCTCACGTTGTTTTGATGAGGTGAGGGAGGGATGTGGTTGATTTCAAGATAATAAGGGGTTTTCTGCAAATTGGATTAGAGAAGTATTTAGCAAAAATGCCACAACTTACCTCACCGTCGTTAGATGCAGATCTAATGGTCAGAAACGACAGATGGCAGACACACCACGATCACCAACTGAGTCTTTTATAGGAGCATATATATATTTCTCAGGCTGTTTTGATGAGGTGAGGGAGGGATGTGGTTGCTTTCAAGATAATAAGGGGTTTTCTGCAAATTGGAGCAAAGAAGTGGGATATTGTTGCAAAAATGCCACAACTTACCTCACAACTGTTAGATGCAGATCTAATGGTCAGAAACGACGGATGGCAGACACACCACCATCACCAACTGAGTCATTTATAGGAGTTGGATTAGAGAAACATGTATAAATTGTAACATTTTGGTTGTGCTCCTTGGCACGATCGATAGATAGAAATAACAATTGGGAACGCTAGGGCGGGGCTATTTCCGCTAGATAAACAGGGTACGTAGTAGCTAGGTTGGCGCATCGTCGGTTTGGTCACACGCGGTCCGACATGTTCTAGTGTTTCTAGCAAGATGCCCGCGCGTTGCACGAAGTTGA
Organism: Secale cereale; assembly: GCA_902687465.1. NCBI lineage: Eukaryota > Viridiplantae > Streptophyta > Magnoliopsida > Poales > Poaceae > Secale > Secale cereale. The sequence continues at coordinate 318,879,221 of LR738714.1, forward strand.
TGGAAAAGGTAAGCACAACTTATAAATTGACGGATGGAGTACTAGTCACAATGATGCATATAATTAAGCAAAGGGATCGCACATGTCGGTATTGACTGGAACGAGAATGCAACAGCACAATTAGAATTAAGGCCACGATGATGATGCGATCGCAGTGGTGGTTACAGAAGGCAAGAAGAAAGATGCATCCATCAACGTACGACCAGCTCCTCCTCAAATTAGTGCGCCGGGCCACCGACCGGAAGCTAAGGAGCGGCGGCTTTTGTGGTGAGGTGGAGGTGCTTCTCAGCAAAGGCATCTAAGGCTTCCAGCCGGTTGCAGAAGGCCAACATCGTAGCGTCCTCACTGGCCTTGTAGATACCTATGTACACGATTTGCTCGTACACGTGGATGTGTAGGATGATGAATTCTTGCAGGACGAGGCGCCTTGCGGCGAGCGCGACCTCAAGGTGGAAATTCTTTGGGTCGTCGGCGGGCAGTCGTAGGGCCACCAGTGTTTCAAAGAGGTTCCGGCCATGGAGTCTGATTAGGGTGGCAGGCAATGAGGAGCCCGGGCGCACGGGCTAGAGGTGTACCGCAATGTCGTCCGCGAGCTTCTTGAGGACGGTGAACTTGTTGGTGGTGGCAACGATCATCTGGTCCAACAGGGAGTCGTAGTTGGCTTCGACGGCGGCCATCCACCAGCCGGTCTCCAACACTGTCTGGAGACGATCCTCGGCGCCATGCCGCAGGCCGACGTCGTGGACCATCTGGCACAGCCGCTGGCCGCTCGCGCGCATCGCCGTCATGGGTCTGGAGTGAGCTCTTTTGCGCTTAGTGTAGGTGCGTACGATGTGGTACCTGCATTGGAATGGAGGGGCGCCTTTATATGAGGGAAAACTGCGTTGCATTCACATCGTGCAACCTCTTTTCCCGGTCCTCCTCCCATTACTTCCCTCATGCATAAATTCAAGGAGGATGCATTGACCGTTCAACATTTCGTGAACCACTACTCCCTCCCTCGTCTGAATTAAAGCCGTATCGGGAACTGCGTCGTCCGCTGTCAAATCAAATAGTACTATGCCGCCCGCTGCACGCCCGGCTGAACACGCCTCCTCGCCTCCATCAAACCCCTCTGATAAACCCGCATGCAAATTGAGAAACCTGCTCCGGCCACACGTCCATTCCTGAGCGGGCCGGAATTAAACGCAACACCGGCCGAGCTCCTCCCGTCCGCCCTCAGTCTAAGAGCAAGTATAATAGGGTGATGTAAGCGGGCTGTAAGGATTTAAATATTGTATTATTGCTTAGTTGGAAGAGAGAGAATAGGAGAGAGAGGGGCAGCGGGCTGTAGACTTATAGCCGGCTGTAGCACGAGGTCCAAGAAGCTTTGTGAGAGTGGAAGGTGGGCCATATGTTGACAAAGTAGTACTTTCTTATAGCCAACTATTACGTGTTAACTATTACATTGGCTGTGAATGACATGGCAACATGTTATAGCTAGCAGCTGGCTATATTATTAACCATGCTCTAAACGAGGCCAGACGCCGGCCAAGCTCCTACTGTCCGCCCTCTATTTACTCGAGGCCAGACAGACAGCGGGCAAGAATCGCACCCCTCCGCCGCTCCACCATCTCCTCCTTCACCATTTTCTCCACTCTTCCGATGGCTTCCGAGGAGCCGTTCTCAGGCATATTAACCGGCTGGGTGGCCCGCCAAGCCCTCCAGATACGGGCGAGGCAGCCCCGTGCTTCACCAACCTCGCTTGGCCCGACGGAGCCAGTTGCCGCCCCAAGCATGCCCGTGGTTCAGCAACTCGCCACTCTAGTTCAACTCGATGAGTAGTGGCGAGTTGCTCCATGCTGGTACGGGCGTGGTCACTACCGCATCGTACCGCGCCACTAGTGTCTGCGGTGCCACGCCTCCCATGTCTGTGGGCGCGCCTCCCGTGCCTGCGGCAGCGCCATGCAGGCAGTGACAGAAGTCAGGTGCATGGAGAGCGACGAGTCGGTGGCCAGCTTCTCCGTGTCCACCGCCATCATCGAGGAGAAGTAGAATACGGGAGGCCGCCGCCACTTGGGTCCCATGAAGGCCACCGCCGAGGCGATGACTACGCATTCAGGTTGTTTCTTTGCTTCTTCGTCTCTTCCGAGGACCTTCGTCGACACCGCAAAGTGTCTGCCCGACATGAGGAAGACAAAGGGATCCGCGGCGGCCATTTAGATTATGTACTCCCTCTCCATTTAGATTATGTACTCCCTCTCCAGCTGACAGAGGGAGTATTAATTATACCTACAGAGCCGGATTGACACCACTTAGTTCATGTAAATGTAATGAAATCCATCATGTTTATATGAAGATCCGGCTTTTTTATACGAAATCCTTCATGCTTATAAGAAATCAGTCCGTGTTTCCACGAATTTCATCTGGTTGGTTAGAGTTGTGAAAATGTATGCCGCTAGCGTTTGATGATGTCCTCCGCGGAAGGAAGCGGGAGGGGATTTGCCAGCTACCGTTGGAGATGCTCTTATGCTGGAAATAATAGGGCGACATCCAATCCATTTGAGTTAATTGCGTGTATGATTGTCCCTCTATAAAAAGTTAATTGCGTGTACAGTGTACACGTGACTTGCAGGGTGGCTACAGCTTCGTACAGAAAGTTAAAAAGAAACAAGTCCATCCTTAATCTTGTATTCTAAGTACTCTGTGGGTTCCACTGTCAGTACAGTAGCGAAAGAAGTATATATTAAATAAGTAATATATAATATAAAAATCTAAAGTTAAAGACAAAATTCTAACTCATGTCATCGCGTTGCGAGCATCCGGCGCTAACCAGTCGAACACATTTTTGTTGTAGACCATGCTGGAGATATATCTCCATGTCTACTCTTATACTCCATCCGTTCCTAATTATTTGTCTTTTTTAGATTTCAAATGGACAACCACATATGGATGTGTATGTAGACATATTTTAGAGTGTAGATTCACTCATTTTGCTCCATATGTAGTCACTTGTTGAAATCTATAAAAAGACAAATATTTAGGAATGGAGGGAGTAGAAAACAGAGTTGGTGATGATGGTGTGCCTGCCATCCTGCAATATAGGCTGTCGGATTTATATCTAACGGATTGGAAGAAAACTATGGCAATTTTGCAAAAATATACCCACACCCCTCTCCATGTTCGCAAATACGGCCTTCCCTCATTCATCCTTTTCTCTCACAAGATAAACTACTCATACAAATTCATCTTGATGTTCCGTGCAACACACGTGCATATAGCTAGTTTCTTTTAAAATAGTTACTGCGATAATTGGGTTGAAGTGATATATTTTATGTCTACCCCGAATGATTTCAGATTCACTAGTAGTAACAAAGAAAAGGTTGCCTTGTTAATTAACAGAAAATAGGGTGAAAACTATCACATGAGGCCGGTACAAACGAGGCACACTGGGTTCAGCGTCATCGTCACTACAGCTGTGCGCACGCGAGAAGTCTACATATCGAGGGGGCTACTGAGCAATGCACAGAGACATAATGTTCCAGAGAGAAACCAATTGATAGATTACGATCAGATCAAGTTGTCACCCTTTTGTTGTCATTGTTGGGGTGGGGGGAGGGAGGGAGAGAAAGACGTATCGAGAGTGTGTGCAGTAGGCACAGAGGCACAACTAGCGAGTGTGTGTGTATGTGTGTGTGTGTTTGAAAGAGTAGTATATAGATTACTATCAAGATCGAGGTGCCGCCCTACTCTTTCAGTGTTGGGTAGTGTGTGCGTGTGTGTGTGTGTTTGAGAGAGAAGCCAGTTGATATTTTAGTATCAAGATCGAGGTGTCACCCTTCTCCTTCGGTGTTGGGAAGTGTGTCTGTGTGGTTGTGTGGGTGTGGGTGTGTGTGTCGGGGGGGGGGGGGCAGTGACACTTACGTATCCCTACTCTTATAAAAACAGAGTTGGTGATGATGGTGTTCCTGCCATCCTGCAATATAGGCCATCCGATTTATATCCGACGGATAGGAAGCAAACTGTGGCAATTTTGCAAAAAGATACCCGCACCCCTCTCTGCATTTGCAAATAAGGCATTCCCTCGTTCATCCTTTTCTCCCACAAGATAAACTACTCATATAAATGCATCTTGATGTTCGGTGCAACGCATGGGCATCTTGCTAGTAGGGAGAAGGATTTGGTGTGACACATATCTAGCTATATTAAGGGATACGTAGATAGCATTTGTGCGAGGCATACTTAAAGCATCACGAGGATAAACAAAACTGTGTGCATGCAAGTGCCGGAAAAATGAAGCGAGAAACAATGTGTGTATGTGCGCACGTGTGTGTGTGTGTGAGAGAGAGAGAGAGAGAGAGCGAAATCTCAAAACAAAAGGTGCTCTGTTAGAATCCCATTGTATGTATTCATATGGTTTCAGAACTCGAGTTAACCTTAGGCATATATGTGAGAGACATTATTATACTTTGAGACAATAGTGGTTGTGGGTGGGCGGAATTAAAGGGGTGGGCGTGTCCGACAGAGAGAGCGTGTGTGTTTCTGTGTGAGAGACGTGTAGGACGGGGTAGAAAGACGAATTCTAACCATGACGGAGGGAGAGAAATACACGAAGTGCGCGTGTGTGATTCCGATGCCCACAGGGAAATGAGATATGTATGCGTGTGAGAGAGATTGCACAATTCATTCACGTATCACTATCTAGCGATCGTGGACGTGCATCGGTGGAACATAAATCAATATCTACTTCGTATCGTGGACAAAGATACAATATCGATTCAATAGTATAAAGATTGGACACTCACATATCACATTTTTTTCCATTTAAATAATCCTTTTCAGTTGTGCATGCCAAAGTTACAGTGATGTTTCTTCAAACAACTAATGTAGCTATCATGTACATGCACCATTATTACTCTTGCATTCAAAATCATTAGTCTTGGATGATTTAAGGTTATATTATGAAGTAATATATGTAATATTCATATATGAATTCAATGAGTACGCATTTTATGAAATGGAGGCTAGGTAATCATATGAGGTAACACTTTTAAGTAGCGGACTACAATATCCATTTCTTTTTGTGCGCCTCTACACTAACACGTCAATGCATTATGTTTAAAGTAAATAACCAGCTGCACTAAATTATCTATTTACACGAGAAATACATAGGCTGAGCGTTTGATCCCTTTTTTGTGAACGTGCCACTACACCCGTACGATTGTCTGTGCCCGTGTGAACCTCCAAGTTATCGGCGCATCATCCCGAATTATTGTCTTTTTTTCTAGGGTGGACTTCACACCAATTATTAACACCTGACACGTGCCCCGTCTACACAGTCTTGCATGACCTTCGCACTAGCACGGTCCAAAATTAATTGAAACTGGATACGAACGATGCCGCGGGCTGCAAAATCTCCCGCCTCCTTGTAAAATTTCCGCCACCTTAGTCTTTAGCATGCGAAATTCCCCTTTTGTCCTTGGTGCACGGAGACCAACAGTTACAATACTGCCCTCATCTACATAATAAGTCGGGGCTGCTTTGTTAACTTCTGGTTCCCCCCCCCCACTACACGGCACCCCGATTTCCTCTCCCCCTCCCGCAAAAATGACTAACTCCACAGCACCAGAGCATCTCACATCACACCGTCCGTATTTCATCGGCCTTTCTCCCCTCCCCTCTCGAAACCCTAGACTGCTCATCCACCGGCGTACCAGAGCCCATTCACTGCCAGCGGCGTCCACCTCGCCGGATCTGCTTCTGCGGCTACATCTACCCCTCCCACCTCCCCTAGATACAAGTAGACAGCTCATCACACACTGTACCACAGCCCATTCAGTGCCGGCCTTGTCCACGGCACCGGATCTGCTTCGCCGGTACTCTCGTCAACCGCAGCGCATCTGCAGCGGCTCATTCGTACTCCACACCGGAGACGCTTCGTCCACACACCCCCCGGAGCCGCCCCACCGACGCCCCGGTCGACGGCCTCTGATCCTCTTCGCTGACACCTTCCCCAACCCTACTGGAGCCGCTTTGCCGACACCATCGTTAACCCCACCGGAGTAGCTTCACCTATACCATTTTCAACCCTACCGGGGCTGCTTTGCCAACTCACAAGTCCATGGCCTCAGATCCGCTTCCTCGCACCCTCATCCAACCTACTAGAGCAGCTTCTGACGCCCCGTCCACGGCCGCAGATCCGCATCGTCGACACCATCCTTAACCCAACCACCAGAGCAGCTTCACCTACGCCCTCGACCACGACCATAGATCCACTTTGCCCACACCATAGTCCACCCTACCGGAGCCGCTCCACAAACACCCTACTCAACGGTTCTAGATCTCCTTACCGGACCCCGACAGCCAGCATAGCGTCATCACCCTTGACGTTTCTAACCTGATTCACGCCGTCTGGCAAGATGCCAAGCACTCACCATGGCCTAGGTACTTGTCACCTTTAAACCCGTCCAGCATCACCTGCCCGATGTACTTCAAATATACTAACAAGTCACTGTTACCTATTATGCAGCCGGCAAAAACTACAAGGACGATGTTTCTTCTGGATCTAACAGCTTGGTCAACCAAGATCCTGGACCAAGCCATTACTATGACCTTGTAAGTGTGTCTCTCTCTCTTGTATTATTCTGTGCCTGCCAGCGTGCTTTGCTAGGATTTTCAACCAATAATCCCTTTGTGTAGACAATGATTTCTACTACTGGCTGCTAAATTAGATATGTAGATGTCATACACGATACTACCTCGTACCTCCGTTCCTAAATATAAGTCTTTCTAGAGATTCCACTATAGGCTACATACGGAGCAAAATGAGTGAATCTACACTCAAAAATGCATATATATACATCTGTTTGTGGTCCATACTGGAATCTCTACATAGACATATATTTAGGAACAGAGGCAGAACATTACACAAAATCGTAGGTGGCATGTAGGAATTCCAGTACACTACATTAGGCTCCCTTAAAGTGCCTACTAGTCCAGCACACAGAGTCATGGCTAGTTTATGCTACGCACACAATCATTAATTGGTGGTTTAAATATGCGCAAGGGATATGCAATGTATTATTATGTAGAGATGTCTGAAATTAGTCGTGTCAACTTGCAGATAGGGTTACACAATGAAAAAGTACAAGATGTATGTGACAATTTCATGCAACATCGCAAAAAATGGAGAGCCAATGGTGAGCCTATATAGTGTGCTATGGTACGTCACTCCTCCATTGCAATCCTCGTGACATGTTATTTGTATGTCAGTTCTACTGGCCAAGTTTCTTAGGGACATGTATTACGAGATATCCTAAGAAAATAAGCACCTGTGAATATAAGCTCCATGTAATAAGCCAACCAGTTCTTTTCATTGCGTTTTCAGCTTATCTTTGGTATGATCAATGAAAAGTCTAGATTGCATTATATTTTTTCATTTTGCTGCCCATATGAATATTAATTTGACTTGCAAACATCACAAATTGAACCCAGTGCTGTAATTCATATGGTAGGAAAATAGACCATCACTATTTGCTCAAAATGCAAATACAAAGATACCATCTACTTGGCACAATCTACTTTAGTCAATGTTTTCCATAGAGATCCCATTGCCTAATTTAAACAAAAACGCATGACCATCACTGTTTGCTTTGATTACTTGATGTTCTTGACCTAACACTCTAACAGAGCTTGTCAACGATTTAAACACTAAGGGCTGCTATAGTGGGGCCTTTTCTAACTCATAGGTGACATAAAGGTTTGGCTATAAACTAAAGTAGGCTCTCCAAGAGTACCTGGAGATCCAGTTCGAAGGTATACCTAGTTTTTACATAGTGCATACATAGTAAATGCTCATTTCATTGTGTGCAAGTGCAAGAGATGTGGCATGCTTCATTATGTGGTGTTGTTTTGTTATAATCTCATTCTTTTGTGTTCACAGACTGGAAAGTATTCATATTTATCTTCCAAGGAGACGAGTAACTAGTTTGTGTCACCTTGGAGAGGGGGTGCAATGAAGAAAAGGTTGAGGATTTCCAAGTACAAGATGTTAGGAAGGAGCCTTGCAAGAGAAGTAGGAGCTGCGCTGAGCCTCTTCAACTTGTTAAGGTAAGTCACTGTATCCAACTCAACATTTCAATTCCTTGTTTGTTTTAGGCAGATTTAATTTGCTCTTTTCAATTTCTTTATTTGTCCTCAGTTAATGAGATGCCCAAAGAATGATGCCTGATGTTGGGTACTTGTATAACTATTAGTTGACATAATTAAAGGCCTTACCATTTAATTACTCTGCCGAAGTGTGTCTGACGCTTCGAAGTCTATTAACCAACTATTATTGAATGAGGCTCACAATCTAGTTTATACTAGGCTAATGATTGCATAGTTTTGCTTGCTGTAGTATGTTTGTATGTAATCCTCTGTTGTTCATTATGCTCCCTAAGACTTTAATTGAGCTATAGAATGGCCAACTGCTTGCTTACTTCTATGCAACGTGATGTCTAAATTTGTAACTTGTCTGTGTTTTGGATTGGGCCCCAACATCATGCTCCTCTGGTGAGCTAAGAGAGATTTCTGTACGCAGGCTGCACAGACTACCTTTTTTATAATTTTTAAAATATCATCTGCTTAGGCTTCATGACGTGTAACATTATTGTTAGTCCTGTTTTGCCATGTACAAAATAGTCTGTCTTGCTCGCTTCACTGTTGTAACTATATTTTTGCCCTAGTCATGTGTACTTACAGAAACATTTCAGGATGAAGTGACATCAACACAAAGATCTGCCAGCAGTGCGGCATGGTCGTTACCGAATGATTATGGATTGGAATTGGAATGTGCTGCTGTTCTCGAGCATCAATTAGAGGTGCCAAGACAACGTGTACATGATTCTGAACGTACAATCAACAAGTTGAGACTCGACATGCAGGTATTAGATGCAGGAGTCAAAAAATGAAACAAGACACTGAGGTAACAATGAAGGAATTGGAGATTTTGCAGACTAAAATTTGTGCTATCTAAATCTGGCAAATCCTATTTTTTGAAGAGATTATAGTTCAAATGGTAAGTTGTTGATGCGTATCCATGGTTTATGAGTTGTATTTGCCCAGTTTATGTAATTTGCTCTTTGTGTATGCTTTATTATCACTGGTGCCCAACCATAATGCCCAGTGGGTACAATCGGCTGTAATTTCTTTATTGTATAGTGTAGGATTATTCTACGTTTATATGCCTTAGTCTCGTTATTGTATAGTGTATGATTTTTAGCGGTGATAGTATAGAGTAGGATAATTATTTGAATATGCTATATCGTTCAAACGGGGGCCAACTCGCCCAAACGTTGTAGTGACCATGGCCCTCCACAGGCCGTACGATCCATGTGCCATCTACTCGACGGACGATCCATGGCCTTCTATGGCTATCGGATTCGTGGGCCTTTATGGGCTGTCGGATCCGTGGGCCTTCTATCGGCTGTCGGATCCATGGGCCTTCTATGGGCCAGCGGATCCATGGGCCTTCTATGGGCCATCGTATCAATGGGCCTTCTATGGACCATCGGGTCAATGGGCCTTCTACGTCCCGTACGATCCATGGGCCTTCTACGGGCCGTCTCATCTATGGGCCTTGTACGGGCCATATAAGGGGTCGTAAACGGGCTAGAGTGGAAATCGTACGTTTTATGGGCTGACCATAACGGGCCGTTAATAGGCCGTATTTGATGATGCTATGAAAATGGCCAAACATATTAACGGGCCACAAACGGGCCGACTGTAACCACATGCTGAATTTGGCCCACAAGCAGAAAATGATAGTAATGGGCCAAAAGTAAACGAATGCTCGAATTGAGCCCATGAATAAATGGGCCCTGAGAAGGCGGAAAGATAACATGGGCTGGAAACGGCCCAACGGAATAATGGGCCGTTAATGGGTATAAAGTGATACATTGTTCATTACGGGTTAGTTTTACCACGGGCCATTAATAGACGAGTGTTACTAAGGGCCTCATATGGGCCAAAAGACGTCATGGGCCATACATGGGCCGGAAGTTAAAACGGGATGAAATTATATTGGATGGCCCAGATGACGCTACTGGGCCTAATTCGTATAGGACGTAAACGGGCCCTGGTTTAGCGAGCTATAAATGGGCTATACGCGAACAGGCCGTTAACAGGCTTGCCGTGGGCCGGCCCGCCACCTTTTGACCAAGTCAAACAGGCCGGACTTTTCACAGGTATGCGCCTCTGTTGGGCCGTGCCACGTGTCGACGTATCATAGGCGCTTTGGATCCAATGAGTAGATGACGCTACTGGGCCAAATTCGGATAAGCCGTAAATGGGCCCTGGGTTAGCGGGCTGTAAATTGTCTATATGCATGCCATTAACAGGCTTGCCTTGGGCCGGCCCGCCACCTTTTGACCAAGTCAAACGGGCCGACCTTTTCACATGAATGGGCCTCTGTTGGGCCATGCCACATGTTGACGTATCATAGGCGCTTTGGGTCCAATGAGTGGCTGACATCTGTCCCAACGGTGAGCTGACACGTGTTTCCTCCAACCAATGATTATTTTACACGTGGAAAATCCCCATTGGTCGGGGCTGTTAACGGTTATCAGATCCAAAACTGGACCCGATAGCTTAACAACGTTCCGTTACGGTGGATGCCATGTGTCGGTCACCCTTGACGAAAGCACTTCTATGAAGTGTGATTTATCGTCATGGAAGTGGACACTTCCGTGATGATAATTTTGGTAATGTCATGGAACACTTCTACGACAACACAGGTATGACTATCTTGATTCTGTCATAAATTTGTCATGGATGTACATTCATGACAAAAAACGTGACCGACTGTGACAAACACGTATCATCATGGAAGTGTATTTTTTTGTAGTGATTACTGCGCAAGGCTCACAATATTGTTTATACTAGGCTAACGATTCCATAGTTTTGCTTTATGTAGTAGGTTTGTATGAATCCCTCTCCAGTTCATTATGCTCCCTAAGACTCTTTTGGAACATGGCACATGATGTTCCAGCTAGTTAATTGACCTACAGAAGGCGTAACTGCTTGCTTACTTATATGCAAGATATATATATATATATATATATATATATATATATATATATATATATATATATATATATATATATATATATATATATAATGTTCAGTAACTGTGTGTGGTCTAAATTTGTAACATGTGTGTGTTTTAGATTAGGCCCCAACATCAAGCTCCTCTGCTGAGTTAAGAGAGATTTCTATGTGCGGGCTGCTCAGACAACCATTTTTATAGTTTTGAAAATATCACCTGCTTATGCTTCATGATGTGTAACATTATTGTTAGTCCTGTTTTACCATGTACATGATAGTCTGTCTTGCACACTTTGTTGCCCTAGTCATGTGTACTTACAGAAACATTTCAGGATGAAATGACATCAACACAAAGATCTGAGAGCAGTGCGGCATGGTCGTTACCAAATGATTATGGATTGGAATTGGAATGTGCTAATGTTCTATAGCATAAACTAGAGGTGGCAAGACAACGTGTATATGATTCTCAACATGTAATCAACATGTTGAGACTGGAGTTGCGGGTATTAGATGCAAGAGTAAAAAAATGAAACAAGACGCTGAGGTAACCACAAAGGAATTGGAGATTTTGCAGACTGAAATTTCTGCTATCTGAATTTGGCCAATCCTATTTCCTGAAGGGATTATAGTTCAAATTGTAAGTTTTTTTGATGCGCTTCCATGTTGTATGAGCTTTATTTTCCCAGTGTATGTAATTTTCTGTTTGTGTACGCTTTCTTTTGTAATCTGCTGTAATTTCTTAATTGTATAGTATAGGATTATTTTTTGTTTCTATGCCTTAGTCTCTTTACTGTATAGTGTAGGTTTTTGAGAGGCGATAGTATAGAGTAGGATAATTCCTTGTATATGCTATATATCATTTGAACGGGGGCCAACATGCCCAAACATAACCTAGACGCCATCCGAACAAACAAAACATGTGTCTTCAAAGCAGGCCTTAATTAGGCTGGACTAATATTTAGTGGATCCTAATTGATGTGGTCTTGTCATAAGGGCTTAGATGGCCCAATCAACAAGTCTCGTTATTAATGGATTACGGCCCATCCATGTGGCCCATCCTAAAAAGGGCTCTTAAAAGGTCATCAACAGGTTGAAAGCTCGCTAGCCCGTGGGTCTCAAGCAGGCCGATATAAATGTCAATCAAGTATTGGCCCTTCTACTTGATGGGCCAGTAAGAAGACGAAAGGTGTTTTGGGCCGAAAGAAGCCCAATTTATGAACTAGGCTTCTAACAGGACGAAAGCCGCGTCACGAAGAAATTGTTCCCTGCTAAAAGTCAAAACAGGCAAGAAGTTGGCCAATGTATGGAATAGGCCGAGAAAAGGACGAAATACAAACCGGGCTAGAAGTTAGCCCATGTGGAGAATGGGTTGGAAAAGGCCAAAAGTTAAAACGGGCTCGAAGTTGGACCGACTACAGAATGGGCCGAGAAAAGGCCGAAAGACGTACGGGTGGGATATTGGTCCATACCTATAATGGGATGCTAACAGGCCGAAAGAAGGTTGGGCCACAGTTGAGACCAAAGAAGTAGCGGGTTGTTAACGGGCTGGAACTGACGATGGGCTGGAAATTGTGAAATCTAGAATAGTCTTTTGATTGGCTGATTCTCTGTAACTCGTACGGGCCTTGGTTGTGAACGGGCCTCCCGCAAATAGGCTGCTAATGGGCCATCCCGCTTATTTTGACAGGCCCGGCCTTTTAACCTAAACGGGCCACTATTGGGCCGTGTCATGTGTCGACATATCATAGGCGCGTCCCTTCCAGTGTGGGGATGACATCTGTCCCAACACTGAGCTGACATGTGGAATCTTCTGGCGAATGAAAATTTTACACGTGGAAAATCCCCATTGGTCCGAGATGTTAACGGGTTCTCGAATCCAAACCTGAACCCGATAGGTTAACGACGACCCGTAACGGTGGATGCCATGTGTTGGTTACCCTTGACGAAAACACTTCCATGATGCGCCATTTATCGTCATGGAAGTGGACACTTCCGTGCTGATTTTTTTATTGTCATGGAACACTTCTATGACAACACAAGTATGACTATCCTGATTCTGTCATAAGATTGTCATGGATGTACATGCATGACGAAAAATGTGACCAACTGTGACAAAGACGTATCATCATGTAAGTGTTTTTTTGTAGTGACAACATCGCCTTTAGGTGGAGGAGGACCTCCTAGAGTTTCAATATGCTAATTGTGCTTCAGAAGAGGTTGTTGTTCAAAGAAAATTCTAACCATTTCAATTCTTTCATGCATGTGCATACCATTTTCATGGTCTAGCAAATATTCTAGTGATCAGTTGGAGGCACAACAATAGAAGCAAGACCAATTATTTCAATTTTACTAGGTAATTATTTCTTATGAGGTTTTCTATTAAACTTGGAAAAAATAAATTCATGAGACTCAGCACCAAAGCTAACACTGACAGTTTGTTTATGACAATCTATAGTGGAATTGACATTGTTCAAGAAAGGTCTGCCAAAGATAATGGGACAAAAGTCATCTTGTGGGAAAGCAAGAACTAGAAAATGAGTAGGATATTTCGTTTTCCCACACAAGACTTCAACATCTCTAACAATCCCAAGTGGTGTGATGGTATCTCTATTAGCAAGTTTAATAGTAACATCTATGTCTTCTATTTCTGCGGGTGCTATGTCATCCATAATTTCTTGATATATAGTAAAAGGAATAGCACGTATGATATCACCTAAATCACATAAACCATGATAACAATGGTCTCCTATTTTGACTAAGACAATGGGCATGCCAACAAGCAATCTATGTTTGTCTGTTCCATCAAGTTTGGCAATTCTAGCACTTTCATCAAAGAAGTAAATAACATGCACATCAATATTTTCTACGAGGAGATCTTTAACCATATTAATACTAGGTTCTACTTTAATCTGCTCAGAGGGTTTAGGTTCTTTAATATTACTTTTATGAACCACAGTTGATACCTTAGCATGTTCCTTTATCCTAACAGAGAACGGATGTTTTTCAATATATGAAGTAGGTACAACTGGATCAACATTGTGAATGATAGTTTTCTCTTTAGCTATTACTGGTTCCCTAATTTCCTCTTTAACACACTGGTACAGCGAGGTGCTATACAAATGGTTTTTAACCCGTTTCCGCGACGATATTCTGAACTGTCGCCAAGGGAGTGACTGTGATAGGGGGGGTCCTTCCCACCTGACCCAAAAACCGTCAGGGATAGGGAGCCTTGATGCATATAGTTGTCCCTATAAAACTATGTCTGATATCGCGAATATCCCAAATGCTTCATCCTTGCCGCTCGTTTGTGCTCGCATTGCCATCACAATCCGAGTTTTGTGGTTTTACTTAAAACCACGCGCAGTCCAAGCACATTCCAGGAACGGGATTTTTCCAGGCACGTACCAAACTGGCTCTATGTTTATGATGCCTGGCACATCACAAATTGAATACCGTGTACGATAGGTCGACAATAACACACATTTAGTTTTCCCGCATAGTTTGTGATATTGTCTGACGTCACACACGCTTTGCAAACAGGAATTGTGTGCATGGTTACACAAGTTTCCTCTTTGTGATCCCTGTTGGATTATGATGTATATCACACACGTTGTGCTACATAGATCGTGTGCGCCGTAATGACCTGCAGAGCGTAGTTTTACCCTAATTTAATTGTTGCTATTTCAAATTTTACCTAATTTGAATTTGAAAGTAGGCCATAGCTTTATTCATAGCCATCAGGCTCAATCAACCAATATACTATTTGATTCACAGGTACATATGTTCGAGAATTACATATGCACCAAATAAAGAATGATGAACCAGGTTTGTATACTTGTACTATTAAAGATGGTAAAGAAGGAGGTGAGAGACATTCCAGTTGTTGAACAAGGTGAAGCGGAATGGCTGTATTGTGCTCTCCTCGATGCAGAAGGGACACACGACTCTAGTCCAACCCCTTGTGATGATCGACCTTCAATTGAGAGGTAATGTTGAGTAAACTGCTTCAGGATCCACTTCAAAGGAAAAAGATTCAGACATTGTCATCTAACACAACTCATTACGGGCAGTAAAAAAGAAGGCTACAAAGTTCTTCATTACCATTTTGTAATTTACTATTGTCTTGCATAAAGTGTAACCAAATAGTTTGATTGACATCCTTTGACCGATTTTAATAACAATCTTTATCAATTTCCTCACTTCATGCTCGTTCATGAATATCTCATTGCCTCATACGCAGCAAGGGTCAAAGTGTGGATCTTTGGCGATGACATATGTACCTAAAATCATCAAGTTAATATTAGAAGCTAAACAGCAATCTCAAAATGATGTAGTACAACACTCCCTACATCCCATTATATACGATCTTATTACATGTATATATAGACATCATCAGAACATTAAGGTAACACTCTTCCTTGTTGCTATGTAGCTTGGGATTGCATATTAGTCATTCAGTACAATGCACATTGCTATGTAGCCTCGGATATATATGGCCCTAGTTAATCTACTGATAAATAGATTAAAGATATATTCGGTGAAATGTTCGATTCGACGATTAATCCCTTATCAGCCCCCTGGTTATACAATACTAGCTACCGATATCCTGAACAGTGAGTATATATACACAGTGCTATGAAACTAACCTCAATGGAAAACAACATGTGTTCTCAATATTGTCATGTATGAGTACATATAAAGGCATGTTAAGCACAACAGGCTAGACATTAACCAAATATATCCATGGTAGACAACATAATCTACAAATAATAGCTTCAGTGTGCAGGTTTAAGCACGCTAGTTAAGCAAAACAAGAAGTGGAAAGGTGTGTTAACCGCAACAGGCATAATATTTCAAAACAAGCAAGTATAGTCATTCAAATTGGTATTGTGCAGGTATAATGTACACTATTTATTGTTAAAAAAATGAAAAGGCGTGATCACTGCAACATCCTTAACAACAACCAAATATCATAATTCATGGTGGTATTGTTGAAACTGTTATTGATGAAATTGAACTGCACGACAAATAGTTGCACATATAGAGCATCACATTGTGAAGAACAAAAATGAACAAGGCATGAGGCCATCTCTAGCCGATCCCCTAAAAGTCAAGGAACTAAAGCCATTAGTGGAGTATATATATACTCCAACAATTTTTTTTTGTTTCTAGTCGATCCCCTAAAATTAACGTTGTAGACTTCAATTTGATCAAGTTCAAAGCAGGTTAAACCGAAAGTAGCATGCATTCAAACATAAACATATAGTTTTGCCTAACCGAACATAAAACATAAATTTTAACAAACTAAACTACTTTTGGTTGAAGTGGAGGTCGAGCCAATCCTTCATCGTTAGATACGGTTTGTCGTGATCCGGTTCAGGGCTGGTGCTGTCATTGGGGTCGTTGGGGAAGACACTCCTCCACTCGTTGAAGTTGATCTCCTCGTCCTTGCCATCGACCTCGATGCCCTCCGCGCCGCCGTCCTCTCCGCCTTTGACCTTGTCATCGGTGGAGAGCACGATAACCTCGCCGCCCTCCGTGCCGGCAAAGATCATCTGCTCTGCCTCCACAAGCTCCGGGTGATGCCGGCGGAGTTCTTGCATGTAGCCCTCGTCGGCAGCCTCGGCCTCGAGGCGCTCCCAGGCCTGGCGGTCCTCCCACACCATAACCAAGCTCACAACCCCGGGCTCCGGCGGGACGAGGTTGATCGTACGGTGCCAAAGGGAAAATTGAGCCTAGTGAGCGCGCCATGTTAGCGGACCTGTCAGTGGTCGTACTCCATGGCCGCAAGCTCAGCTGTGTGGAAACTACCATGCCACCGGTGGGTTTAGGTCTCCCGATCCGTAATCTCGGCGACCCATGTATCCCACGGTCATGGGAAAACACAATCACATATGGGTCCATTGCCCCCCCGTGGTTCGACAAGGGGGAAGGGTGCATTTCACAAAGAGGGGAGATCATCGAGCAGCATGACAGGGGGTGACTTTGGTCGTTTACCCAGGTTCAGGCGCTAGGAAGCGTAAAACACGACTCCTGCTTTGGTGGATTGGATGAGGGACCGTGCGTAGCACGTAGCGCTCAAGCCCGGCAAGGTTGTCTCGTGGAGAGCAGCTACGCGTGTATGAGTGTGCAAGGGTCCGAATCCTTGTCTAGCTCGCCTCGGTCCTCCTTTCATAGTTCAAGGGGCAACCAAAGTGGCAGCGTAGTCACTGTTGGTCGATTAGATTGCTAACAGTGCTATCATACCTAACTCTGGCAGTTAGGACAATGTGCATTAAAAGCACTACTAGGTGTCACGTAGGGGAGGTAGCGCGGCAAGCCTGTCGGGCCGCTTAACCATTCTCTTGTCTGTCTGCATGACACTCTGTTGGACGGGTGTCCCATGGGTGGAAATCTGTTCCACATGGCAGCCACGTGCCAAGTGACAGCCACTTAATCACTTGAGGGATTGACACCACGCTGATAAGTGACTTGTGTCGATGTGCGATGGAGCGGTGTCAGGACCCCGATCCTAAGTCACACTGATCTAGCATGTAACACATCATATCACTTTGCAGCCTCATGCACGGTATCCCCACGGGTGCCACCTTACCTGGCCCAGGACCGTTTGCGCATTTTGGCACACATATATGATAGTGTCGCTAGCATCCATATGACAGAGAACCCGGGCCGACATGGCTAGTTATAAACCAAAAGTGGCGCTAAATTACAGAGACATGCATACATGACCCAGCAACGAACATGTCGGTCATCAACGTATGAACCCAAGTCGTAGCAAGCTACAATGACTTAATGGAACAACGCATGACATTTCCCCTAAGGGACAGACACATGAACGAAGAAGGACACATGCCGGCCAGCCTACGTGTTCCGGAGCAGTAGCATGCTACCAAGGCTCAGTGGAAGCACTAGGAGGCATTTCCCTGTAAGATAGGCTACCAAGGGTAAACAACTAGGTGTCGGATCCCACACATACCAAGCATTTCAATGGCATACACACAATATGCTTGATATGTGCAAATACAACATGGCATCACAACAAAACTCTATGACTCAAAGTACTTTATTTAAGAGGCTCCGACGAGCCATACATAACATATCCATACAGGTAGGGGTCACATGGCCCAACACTCAAGTCATACAAACATACAAGCACATGCGGAAGCTAAACTTGTCTGAGTACAGACAACTAGAAAGAAAGAAGGCTTGGTGTAGCCTGAGTATCTAAAGTGGCCCTTCACAGGCTTGAGATTTCCACCTGGGCAGCAAGCTACTCGTCGACATCGAGGTCTATGTAGAAACCATCAGAAGGGGTGGGGTTCTCCTGTGCAACAGTTATTAAGAAAACATGAGTACAAAGGTACTCAGCAAGACATACATCAGAACCTGTCATACATGCAACATTATCAACAAGGGTAGTGGAGTTTATTGCAGCAAGCCAGCTTTGACTCTTGGCTAACCTATGCTATGTCTACCAGTAGTTTGATAAAATGAGACTGCGCACACGAGTCCACTAGTCACAACAACAATACACTACCGTGGATCCTCTCCCGTCATCCTACGGAAGGGCCATCCATGACACTCACACTTATCTTGAGTCTTTTATGAGTACCCATTAACTTGTCTATGAACTGTATAGGCAACCAAGTGGTCCTTAACCGCAGACGCGGCTATTCGAATAGATTGATAACCCTGCAGGGGTGTACTTCTTCACACATGTTTCCACCACTTAGTGTCTGCACACGACATGTGCTCAGCAGACTTCAAGCAAAAGCCGACGTGGGTGTAGACCACGACCTAACCAACCACTCAAGTCTTTAGTCCAGGTTTATCGCCTATTTGGGTTCTATCCGTGGGGAGATCCGGTCGGGGTGTCGCTCATGGCCCCAAACGATGTGTACAGGGTTCCCGAGACACCAAACGGGCGACTCGGTACACCGTGCCACATCCCTGCCGCATCACAACCCACCCCGAGGGTCAGCGCTGCGCACAGCCACCAGTATGCTATAAACACCAAAAACTAATTGCAACTCCTGGAAAGAGGACAAGGGCAGTCAATAAGTCGAGCGGGGTCATATTTCAGGGCCCAATGTGTGGTAGTAGCTGATCTTAAATCACACATACATATCTCAGTTCTTAGGGACGGTTCCAATGAAACAATCCGCCATGTACTCCTACATGGCCTTCTGTCGATACCTTTACCAAAACATGTTCCACACTTCACTCTCATTACCAGACATAATCATTTCACTCTGATCCATCACCCAGATGAACCAGACATGGCCCAACTATAAGCATAGCAAGCATAGCATGGTAGGAACACATCAACATGGCTCAATCAACTCCTACACATGCTAGTGGGTTTCAACTATTTACTCTGGCAATGACAGGTCATGCAAAGGACTGGGGTTCAGCTACCGCAGCAAATAGCAGTTGAAACATTGTTGTCTTAATGCAGTAAAAGAGAGCATAAGCGAGAAGATGGGTTTGTATCGGAACGATCAATGGGGTTGCTTGCCTGGCAAATTGGTTGAGGGGTACCGCCCTTCAGTTGGATACTCGTGAATATCCTCGGGAGCAGAACCTACCACAGAGATCGCATCGGTAACACAATCAATACACGACAACATGCAACAGTGTGATGTATGCTCATGACATGGCAAGATGAATGTGTTTGAGCTAATGCAACTACAAACAGAAGGGTTTGAGCCTATTTGTATCAAAGATTCAAATTCAAGCCCAGGTTATTAATATTCAAAGTGCATTATCATGTTTTGATGTGAACAACAAAGTTAACTTGCTTTAACATGCATGAAACCCATACCAATGGATAGATTGGATTTTTCTGATCATTTTTCATATATAAATCTTTTTCATCTGAGCTACTATTGATTTATGACAATTTTTAGAAGTTTAAACCATTTTCTGACATAAATAAATCATTTCTGATTTATTTAAAATCCAGAAAGGAGTTACTGCATCAACATTGCGTCATAGTGATGTCAGCAGGTCAACTAGGTGGCCCAGGTCAAACCTGACCAGTGGGACCCACTGGTCAGTGTCACAGTTAATTAACTAACTAATTACGATTAGTTTAACCACTAACCTAGTTTGACTAACGGACATGGCCCATATGTCAGTGACCCAGGGGGGGTCAAATCCCCGGTCAACTGGGTCATATCACCGGCGTTTAGTCGTCGGCGACGACCAGACGTGGCCGAGGGCGTCGGGATTCCTCCTCTGGCGACCAAAAGGCCGGCGGAGGGCATCTACGCGGAGCTGGGAGTGATCCGCATCGATTGGTGCTCGAGTTGGAGCTCGGGGTCGCTGGCAACGGCGCCGGCGACAAGACTTGTGGCTGCCGGAGTTCGGGCAAAGACGAACATATGGCTGCGGTGCTCGTGGAGGTGCGTGCAGGGCTCCTACAGCATCTACGCGGCGCGGTGAGGGTGCTGGACACGTCGGTGAGGCCGTTGCATGGCCGGAGCCACGTCGGTGGCGAGCAACTACGGCGGCATGTGCAGGTGAGCTCGGTGCGGTCGTTGTTGTGCTCGGCAGAGCAAACGGAGGGGACATGGATGGTCAGTGGCTCACAGCGGAGCAAACGACGGTCTTGGCGAGCTCGGGGACGGGCTGGAGCGGCTGGTGCGGTGAAGGGGATCTTCGAAGGTGGCGGTCGGGGACGAGGGCGTTGCGGTAGATCCGGGGTGAGCAAGCGCTCGGGGCTCGGCCTGCTCGACGAAGCGAACAGCGGGGGAGCTTCTTGACATGGCGGGGCGACGGCAGGACGATGGTGGCTACGAGCTTCACGGCGGCGCGGCTGTGGCTGCATCAACCATGGAGGAGGAGAGCGAGGGAGAGAGCTAGGGGGGAAGTGGGGTGCCGTGGCGGTCGGGGTGTGGACGTGGAGGACGTCCAGACATCCAGGGGCGCGGGTGGCAAGAAGCTGCCGCGGTGGCGAGCTGGCGCACGCTGGCGTCACCTCCCTGCCTGCGTGGCGGGGACGAAGCAGCTGGCTAGCATGGGCCAGCACAGTGCTGGGCCGCTAGGTGGGCTGGCCAGGTGAGTGGCCTCTGGCCTTTCTCTCGTTCTCTTTTTTTCCTATTTTGTTTTCTGTTTCCGTTTTTTTGTAACTATGTTGCTTTATTAAAAATGCTAAAGCACTTTCATAAATCATGAAACTACTCATGTCCACTTTATATTATATATCCAACATGGAACATTTTGGTTTATGATTATTTGGGCATTTAAAATATTTTGTAGCATTTAAATGCACAAATGCAAATACCATATGATTTAATCCAGTGACCTTAGGTTGTCCTAGAAAATTGTGCACCATTTTGTCAGAGGTTTAAGACCAAGGCAAAGATGATGAACATTTTAGAAGGGCATTGTGGGTACATTGGAAAAGATTTTATTAAACCCTAGTTGAGTTTAGAGGGGTGATGGGGTTTCTGTCATCCCCATTTCAGGTTTCTGGAAAAGTTAAACATGATGCTCACTCTAGCTAGTCCTAATGCAAGCACTGATTAGGGATGTGACAAGCGGTGGAGCATTGGCATGGAGAGATACCCCTAGGGGTCCCAGCAAGCCTGTCGGGGAAATCTTGGCCTTGTTCTTGGGGAGGCCTCAACCCGAACGGGCTCGCCTGCCCGGCAAGCAAGGCTTTTCCTTAATGAAATCTTGTTCCTTCGGCATGTCTTGGTCCTCATGATCCGTTCTTTGACTACCAAAGAGCACTCTATCTCTCTCTAGCTTGATCCTCTCCTTGGATGCTTGACGAAGCCTGCTTCCTCACTGTCGTGCCTTTGTATAGTCTAGTCAACATATGCAAGGGTTTGTTGCACCAACAAGAGCCCCCGGGCCTGGCCCAAATGTGTTGCCGATCATCGTTGGGGTAGGCCATGTCAGGTACACGGGCAGGGATCTTGTGCTAGTATTCTTATTTTCCTTCTTGATATTTTTCGTGCTTCTTTATTGACCTTGTGCTTGAATGAGGGAAGTTTCCACTTTTCCCACCCTTCGTATGATACGTCTTGGGGCTCTTCACGCTATAACCCGCCGGTTGCCCACGTCCCATGCTCACGGGATGGCAACTGCCATTTTACTCACACATCGTTCCTATCGTTTATTCCACGTATGTTGCATGCATGGCGCAGGGTTGGTGGCAAAAAGCCAGATGTCGTGGATTGGTGTGGGTGGACGGTCTTGATCTACGTGCCATTAGAGGCATAGAGAAACCGGATTGGTGGAGTGGGGCGGTGGTTTTCTGGGTGAGGAGCGAGGAACTAACTGACACACACCTTCTTCTTCCTTCCACTCATCTCCTTCTTCTCCCTCAAATGGTGAGAGGAAGGGGGCGCGACGGCATTCCATTAACGGCGACGAGAGCCTCGTCTCGACAGCGCCTTCCTTCCCCGACCGGCGACATGGGGGCGGAATCCAGTGCTCTTGGTAGAGGCGTAGGATGGGGGCGCGGCCACCGCGACGCGCGGGGACGAGGAGGACGTGGCGATGTTGTGATCATTCCTCCTCGGGTTGCTCCAGGGCAACCTGAAGGCCATATTGGGGAACAATCGTTGGAATTTGTTGTCAAGCAGCGCGGTCCCCCATGTGGTTATCTTCGGCTTCCCACTCCTTTCGCAAGGGTGATGGAGGTGGAACAATCGCCAGTGCTAAGGCTGCACATGAGGGGCTGTTGCTACGGTAGCATGCAAGTGATCATGGA
>LR738714.1:318919286-318937610 GCA_902687465.1 Secale cereale
AACGTGGTGGTCCGGGGCGGGGCGGGTTCGGGGCAGTGGGGGTTCGGTGCAGGGCTCAGGGGCGACGGGCGACGGCGGCGGTAGGCAGGTTTTGGGGTTGGGGGCGGAGAGAGAGAGAGAGAAGACAGAGAGGAGGTGGTGTTTGCCGTTAACCGCGTTAACTACTACTCTCTTGGCCGTCTGCCAGCAGACGACAAAGGGGGGGTGGACCGTTGCAACATATTGGCATCCAGTGGACCCCACTAGCACATCTTTGCCGTCTGCTGACAGACGGCAAAGATTCTTTGTCGTCTGCCAGCGGACGGCAAGGAGCTAACAGATGGCAAAGACATTATTTGTCGTCTGCCAGTTATGTGCCGTCTGCTCTTTGCTAGCTGATGGCAAAGACCTTCTTTGTCGTCTGCTCACAGACGCCAAAGAACTGGCAAATGGCAAATTCCCTGATTCGAGTAGTGAATTTTGGGTACCGTGTGTGATTGACCTACAACCTACGTCCTGGTTTGTTGGTCCCCATTGTAATTTGTGCCAAATTTTGACCAAAGATTTAACTAACAAATTTTTATGCATGACACCAGAAATTGTATCATTGAACACTATGTTCAAATACGCATCCAGCGGTATTATTTTTGTTGACATGCACTAACATTATGTCAGTTAAATCTTTGGTAGTTTAACACAAATTACAAAGAGGACCAATAAACTAGGACGGAGGTAGATTCCATCAACCGAACTGATGGCATCCACATCCCACATTTAGACATAAGTAAACATAGATAAACATACTAAGACATAGATAATAAGCGTAGACAAGCATACTCTAGCGCATTTATAATTAACACAGTACATATCCATACATAGTTCAGTCCCACATCTCATCTCATCTTCCGGCATGATCCTGAAGCTTCTCCACGTACTCGGCGTACGCGGCGTGCGCCACCCTGTGAGAATACTTCTACTTGATGGAGCCAACATCGTTTCCTCTTACATGCGCCACAACACTCTAATAGGCGAGATGAAGCTTTTGGTTGCAAAATGGGCATCGATAGCCCTAGTTCTAGGTCATAATACTCATGTTATGCATTCCCACGTAAAGCTCCATGAGGATTTTCCACTTGTACCTCCTCTGGCCATCTTCATCCTCGCTGTCGACATTGTTAGACTGCACCTATACATATAGTTACAAAATGTGGCATCAAATTAATGTTTACAAACTAATCTGTAGCGAACATTTGGCAGTTGCCAAAATTTGGCATCAAATCAATGTTTACATGCCATAAAGTAGGATTAGGAATTTATGGCTATTTTTTAGATATATTCAAATATTATGGTTCGATTTTTTAAGCACAATTGTCTATGTACAGACCAATCTTGAAGAAAATAATGGCACAAACATATATGTTGGTCATTCAAAATCAATTGTCAAGACCTGGCTAGGAATGATTAGCACGAACACTAACCCAGTAGGATTATTAGCAAAAATCATTTGCACAGATGAAGCAACTAATCATTTATCATGTGTACCACTAAAACAATTAATACACTACACGGATCTAACAAAACTTAGTCAGATTTCATGGATTGGGGGAACATAACCATAGGATTTCTATTGCAAAAAAGGGGAGGCAGGACGCACGAGTAACCAGAGAAACCCTAGGATGTATTTGACACATAAATGTGTATAGATGACTAACCGATTCTCCTTCGCCATTGGAGTCATCGCTGGAGTCGTCGCCTGAGTCATCACCAGAGTCGGTGTGGACCTCAGGCTTCGGTTGTGGAAGCACGATGCCGTCGACGATGTCATGGTGCAGCGATACCTCGCTGGCGGTGATGGTAACCTCTGTCTCCATTTCCACGCCGTGCTCCAGTGCTTCAGCAGCCCTAGCGTCGCAACTCCCTCCGATGGGGCGCCTCGGCAGCATCTCATACACTGACGGCTTTGAGGACTCAGAGCGACGTTGAGGATGTAAGCGGATAGAGAGGATGGATGCGCGGTGTGTGTGTGTGTATGTGCGCGTGCACATGCGTGTTCGTCTAGGGGTGGCTGGCAGTATAGTACGAGTGGTGAGCCACCGTGTGATTTGGCTGTTTTGTGAGGCAGGTGCCACATCAGAGTCATGAATTCATTATTTAAAACTTTACACAACCCTTTCATACATACATATTTGGCCACGTGAAGTCGGTGGTTGTCAGGGAATAATCACGGCCACCTATGGGACGGAGGTCCCTTTTGGTTTGGCAATGGGATGGGCACATTGCACAAAGAGCGAAGAAGCGCGGAGCAGCGCGTCGAGGATCACATGGGCAGTTTTTACCCAGGTTCGGGCTGCCGCGAGGCCTAAAACCTTACTCCTGCTTTAGTGGCTTGATGGTGGAATGGTGGAAAATGGAAGCACCACTCTTGCCCGACAGGGTAGCCTCGGGATGAGACTGGTCGTGCGTATGAGTGGGTACGTGTTCAAATGGCCGAATCCTTTCAACGGTTGCATGGGCCTCCTTTTATTGGTTAAGGGGTCACCACAGTGGCAAATTAGTCTTTCCAAGCTGATTAGATAGAAAACAGTGCTATCATATGTAACTCTGTAGCTGATAGAGTGCATTAAATGCACCACTTAGTGTCACATCACAGTTCGTCCGGCAAGCCTTCTCGGGCTATTTTGCCAGCTGCGTTCCTACTTGCTTGACACATCTCTGGACGGGTGTCATTTGGTGGTTCTTGTGGTAGGATATGGCTGCCACGTAGCAAGAGGCGGCCACTAAGCCACCTTGGAGCTTGACACCACATTGATTGGCGATGGGCGTCGCTGCAAAGTGGAGTTTTACCTTCGCGTGCCCCGGCGAGCCTGCCAGGGCGATCTTGTGGCTTACTACCGGGGGAATTCGGCTCCTCGCCAGGCTTGCATGTTCGGCAAGGATGGTCCTTCTTTTAGTGGTGTCTTGCATCTTGGTTGTCTTGGTCTCCTTGATCAGCCCTTTGATTCTTCAAGGAGCTGACCACTTCGTGTCTTGGTGTGGTGCTTGAAGATGTAAACTTGCCCTTGAGCATGTGCATAGTTTGGGGCAACGGACCCAAAGTTTGTTGCACCGACAGAATCTCCCGAGCCTGGCATGGTCACGCCACTGGGCGTCTCCGGGGTAGGCTCTAACCCTTGCATAGGCAAGGGTGAGTGCTTCTTTTGCTTCTTCATTAACTTGAGCTTCGGCCAGTTTTCGCCTCCTCCGCGCATTGCGTAACTCCAATGTTGGTGGGGTCATCCTTGTAATGGCCCGTGAATGACCTTAACGCACGGGTTGGTAACTGCCTATCCACTCTTCCCACCACGCCCTTATCCTTAGCCACATATGCCGCATGCATTGAGTGGGGTAGGTAACGCAGGCGCGCAGTGCGGAACAACATCAAAGCGGGGGCTCGACTTCCTTGTATTGGTGGAGGAGGGCGGTGGTTACCCGCCGGGGAATCAGCCCCCACTCCCAGCTCGCCTATAAAAAGGAGTATTGGACGGGGGTGAAGGCATTCATCCAGACCCTTCTCTTCTTCCATTGCTGGTCCTTCTGGTTAAGTCGAAGGAGAGAGCCTAGGGCCAGGCCCCAGGCAGTAGCTTGTGTTTGACGGTGTTGAATGACCGTCACGTAGCTCGGTATAAGTGCATCTAGTGCCCCTTAGTGATTTTGGTGTATTGAAGACTTATAGGTTAAGGGACTAATGTGTTAATGAGTGTACAAAGGTCTATAAGTCTATGAGGAGTTTGATATTTACAGAGAATGTCGACCCCTAAAAATGAAGTTCTTCGACTGAAGACTTTGGATTTCTGATGACTTTCTGAAGACTTTGAAAGTGAAGAAATTGGTGTGACCTTGAGGACTTGGTATTCATTTGAGGAACATGAAGCGTGAAGACTTTTGTTTCCGTAGTTTCATTTTCTCTTTCTTGAGTCGTAGGAAACATCGTACTGTTAAAGGGGGTCGAGGAAATACTAAGGAAAAATTTCCATGTGATGCTCAACTCAAAATCCTACACCTACCAATCCTTTCGAGTGAAGACATTGGAAATCTCATACAGTTCAGTCATATACTTCAGAGAGAGAGACGAAGGTCTTCTGGTCTCTGAGGAATTTGTTCTGACTGAGGAGTTAGCAATTCGCTAGTGCGAATTTCCTACACAGTGAGGAACATGATAGCCCTGAGGAATTTGATACTCAATTTCTGACCGTTGTTGTGCTATGCGCCAGTTGTCCCAAAAATATCTACCTACCTAACGGTCATATCATTAAAGGGCATTTATGTCTTATCATGTGTAACACCCCAAAATTTTGATCTTGCTTAAGTGATAAAATTTTGGCTAAGAGTTTCAACTTTTCTTTTTCTGGGTTTCTGTGTTTATCAAAGCTTCCCTCCTGTTGCTTTTATGGAGTTTTGCCCTAATGATAGTTTGTGAGTATGTTGTTTGAAACTTGTTTGCCCTAAGCCAAGGAGAACAACCTTTAAAATTGTGGGATCATTTGCATTATTTTCTCCCTGAGCTCCTTTTATTTTAAGTGTTTTCCTTCTGTTCTAGGGCCCTGTTTGCACTGCAAACCTTTGATGGAATTGTCCAGAAATTCCACCAAAATTCAAGGATGTCTAGTATAACCCCTACATCCCTTCCATGCAAAAATCCTTGGGTACCTTTTGGAAAAGTTGAGCAAAACATCCTATTTTGCTCTCTGGTCCAGTTGATCACTTTCTACTGCAGCCCTTTTCTAACTTGCTCAATTGGCCCTGAGATTTTTCCAACTTGTTGTCCCTCCTACCAAATCCTTAAGTCCAGAAGAGTGGACCCATTGGAAGATTTTTGGTCCATGAAACTATGCCTTTTACTTTCTGTCCAGAGCTGAGATCTTGCAAAACTTGCACTAACAAGTTTTTGCTTTTGATAAACTAACCCCATCACCCTCTTACTCATTCAAGGAGACACTTATCTGGAAAATTTGGCCATCCCTAGAGTTACCTAGATGCCAATGGAATTTTGTCAAACACCCTGAGTGCATGACCAGTTTTGGCTTAATTTCTGGTTTAGGTTATGAGTTTGATCCCCGGACTAGACCAGCATGTCTATTAGTTTTGTCCAAACCTATAGCCCCACCCTGCCGACCCCCTTGCGCTTTGGAGCTCCCTAGCATGCCTTGGCATATCACCGAGCACGTAGCGGGCGTCGCGCCCCTGGCCCCAACTCACCTGCGGAGCCGCGCCCGGCCTTATCCGCACCCAAGAACACGCCAAGCCGTCCCTGGGACTCCACAGCGCCGCCGTCAGAGCACTTTTGGCGGCACGCCGGCAATCACAGTGGATCTCTGCCATGGTCGGCGCTGCCCAAGCCACGCGCGCTCGCCAGCTGCCGCCTGGAGCAGTGCGCGCTCATCCGCAAGCTCGTCCGCAAGCGTTCGTCGCCGCCACGTCCCCTGCTGCTACAGAATGGCGGTCGTCGGCGATCTTATCCCCGGCCGCCACGGAACCGCCATTGCCCGCCTATATAAGGAGCCCCCGAGCTCGTCAAGCCCTCTAGCAACCTCACACGATCCCTCACTGATCCGCCCGTAGCGGTAGAAAGACCAGAGAGGTCGTCCCCTTCCTCTCCGGCAACCTCGGCCGCCGTCATTGCCTCGAGCACTCCGGCGCCACCAGGGCCTCCCCCGCCCGTCCAGCTCCACTGTTGCCTTCCCCTCGACCTTGCGGAACTGCCCAACCCCTCGAATGCGATCAAAACCCACCACAACACGAATCCCCAATTCTGCCCCAAGCTTCCTCCGCCGCGGAGCTCGCCGCCGGCGATTCCCTCCGTCCCCGTCGACCAGTCAACTACCGGGAGGGCCGCCTAGGAATGACGGATCCATTCCTGCACTCAGAGTCCCTCGAGGAACCACTGTTCGCCGGCGACGATCGCCGGAGTCCCGCCTCCGCTCGAGCAGAGGAAGAGGAGGGAGAGGCGACTGGTCAAACCCGACCAGTGGGCCCCCTGGACCCACTGTCAGTGACCAAGCTCCGCCTCCACGCGCTTTTAAGTGAAGGCGTAAAACACAGAGTACGTATTCCCTAGCTCGAAGGCGTATTCTCAGCCGAAACGTTTTCTTTTCTGTTTTAGTTTAAAAATCAGAGTTGACCAAACTTTGACTGGCTTACTTTTTAACTATAGCTCCAAATGAATTGATTCTTTTTCTGCTGTTCCTCAAATTTGGTCTAGTTTATTTTCAAATTTATTTGAAAATTTTCCAGACAACTTTT
This sequence comes from Secale cereale, assembly GCA_902687465.1. Classification (NCBI taxonomy): domain Eukaryota; kingdom Viridiplantae; phylum Streptophyta; class Magnoliopsida; order Poales; family Poaceae; genus Secale; species Secale cereale. The sequence goes on from LR738714.1 coordinate 318,925,545, forward strand.
TGTGCTGTTGTGATTCTATGTATTAATTTCATATTCTTTCTGTTAGGATTTTGAAGAGGGAGAAAACTTCCAAAAGTTTTGGAATGCATTTCTCCTCCCCTCTACTTGAAGGCAAGCATCTTGAACCTTGGTCTAAAGCATGTGATTACGACGATATGGATGCTTCCTTTTCTTTCTTAGGTGATGATTTGACCCTACCCATGAGTACATGAGGTAGACCCCTTGCGGTGAAAGTTTAATATGCCCAACGGTATCCCCCTCGTATGCTTCCCATGCCTGACAGAGGAGAGCAGTGAAAGTTGTGGTCTTGTGTAGACACGAGCTTTCATTAGCTCCTCGTTGAGACGGAAGAGCCCGGTATGGCTTGGTGAGGCATGACGGGTGGCGATTCCGACTGTGGTTGTGGTATACGATGTTTGTGCAAATCATGCAAATGATGCTGAAACCTCCTGAGTCGACCATAGATCGAGTCTTGTTCCAGTAACCCCCATACTTGTTTTCGTACTACCACTTGTCCCTACTAAATGTAGAGTACGGTTCAGTAAATTGTTGACCCCTGTTCTAGAACACACCGTACAGAGAGGCCATGGTGGAAGATACCGGCTGCATCCGATAGGCATGCCACCTTGTCCGGGGGCATGGGTGTTTCGGTTGAAGCCGAAGGGGGTAGCTTCCCCAGTTTGCGCGCGTTATAAACTTTGGTGATCCCATGCTAGTCGAGGTTGTAGCCTCCCCAGTTAGAGTTTGGCTTGGCAAGTGTCGTGGGTGATTCCAAACACCGGTAAGTTAGACTGGTGTGTGCGGCCAGATGTGTCTTCAAATTAAAAGACCGTAGATGGATTTAGTCCAGAAAGACTAAAGGAATCCGTTATTCGTGGGTAAAGAATACACCCTTTGCAGAGATTAAATCTATTCGAATAGCTGTGTCCCTGGGTTAGGACTACAGTCATGGGAAGGGTCAAGTGTCGGTCTTAGCATCGGTCTTCGGAGGAGAGAACTGCTAAAACCAGAACATTAATTATGACATGTGGCATATGGTGACATTGATTATTATTGTGAACTAACCATTGGTACTTTTTTTAATGAGTATCCCTGGGATGGTCCTACCTCCCGGATTTTTACTGTCATCCGTCTTTCATTTATAAGCCCTTTATGTGATGTCGCTCAGACGTCCGACTGTGGCATTTTCTTATTTACTTTTCTTTATAAGCCCTTTATGTGATGTCGCTCAGATGTCCGACTGTGGCATTTTGTTATTTACTTTTCTTTATAAGCCCTTTATGTGATGTCGCTCAGACGTCCGACTGTGGCATTTTGTTATTTACTTTTCTTTATAAGCCCTTTATGTGATGTCGCTCAGACGTTCGACTATGGCATGTTTTCGTTTTCTTTTATTTTATTATCTCTCCCTGAACGCATATGCATTTTTTATACAGATGAATTACTTGCATCATGAACGGTTATATCAAATTTAACATCGTGATCACCAAATATTACCAAGTATGATTTTAGTTTCCTCTATGTTCATAATGTTTGCGAGTACATTCAGAGTACTCATTGGCTTGTCCCTGGCTATTGTCTTGGCCAGATTTCTCGCGTGGAGAGGAGCGCCACAACGACAACCTGGAACCTATACAACAGTGATAGCCGCCTCGCAAAGATAGGAGTGAACCTGGTCAGCTGTTCCCGTGGGAAATGGAGTCCCACACACGTCAGCGTGTCACAACCGCTTCCGCCATTAGCCACTAGAAACCCCGTGTTGTACTTAAGGGCCAGACTGGTCTTGTACTACATATTTGTACCTCTGCTTGGAAATTTCTGTATCAAGAGGTGCCACATCAGCTAACAGTAATCCTGGGGCTGGTGAGCACAAGGGCAAATTTTGGGAATTTAATACCCCGAAAATCCGGTCCTGGCATCATGTCGGGCTGCTCCCTAGGCTATAAATAGCCGCCCCCTACAACCACTAGCTGGTTGGCTGCTTCGAAAGAAACTGACACTTGTCATAAGAGCAACCCATCCTCCGAGGACTTTGAGCGAAAATCATCAAGTGAGGAAAAACCCAAAACCAAACCCAAACACCTACAAACCCAAAAGTGATTGAGCATCACTGAAGAGATTGATCCTGCGTGGATCCGACGCTTGTTACCTTTGAAGACTGTGCTTCTTCCAGACAGTTAGGCGTCATGGTCTAGAGCATCCAAGAGCAATTGTGGATCACCGAGTGACCGAGTATGTGAAGGTTCGGAAGTCACCTGAAGACTTACCATGAGTGATTGAGCGAGGTCTGTGTGACCTTAGCTCAAGGGGAATACGGTGATGACTTGATATTTTGGATTGTGTGTCCAGACTGGGTGTCCGGGACTGTGTGTCCTCAGGTTTAAATACGTAGCCGCCCTAACCAGATGTACAACTGAGACAGCAGTTGGAACTGGTGTAACAAATCATTGTCTTCACCAAGCTAACTGGTTCTATTTCCTCAACTCTTTCATTTCCTCATATCTGTGCTGTGTGCTTGTTCATATCTGTTTCAAGACTTTGACTGAAGAATTTCTCAATTTCCTCAGTTCAATTTCTTCAGTCTGTTTGTCTTCATCCTGTGTTATCGTCTGATTAAGCTTTATGTACTCTCTGTTTGTCTTCATTTCTTCATGATGACCATGTTTGTATTCTGCTATGTTTACTTATGAGTACTTATTCCGCTGCAAGTAGTTCTTCGCTAAGGAATTTCCTCAACAGCAAATTCCTCAGTGAAGAATTCATAAAAATCGCCTATTCACCCCCCTCTAGTCGATATAACGCACTTTCAATTGGTATCAGAGCAAGGTACTCCTTTGTTCTGTGTGATTTTGGTTTAACCGCCTGGAGTCTTAGTTATGTCGACCACGTGTATGATCAAGGTCTCAGCTGGGTGTCCTACCTTCGATGGGATGGACTACCCCTACTGGAAGAACAAGATGCGAATGCATCTTGAGGCAATTGATAACGATCTCTGGTATGTTGTGGAAAATGGTGTTCCCTCGGTATCACCTTCTCTGAATGCTGCTGATGTGAAGAGATTCAAGCAAATCGATTCTCAAGCGAAGAATATCATTTGTGGCCATCTGAGCAAAGGACAGTATGGAAGAGTGAGTGCTTTGGAAACTGCTAAGCTTATCTGGGATAGGCTGTCCAAATTCAACGAAGGAGTCTCAACACAGCGTGACTCTTGAGTTGATGTTCTTCGCAATCTCTTCAACCATTTCAAAAGACTTGACAATGAAAATGTTTGGCAAACCTTCGATCGCCTCACTGACATCTCAAATGAACTTCAAGCACTTGGTGCCACTGACATCACCGACCATGAAGTGGTGAAGAAATTGCTGAGATCGCTTGATTTCTCGTTTGATACTCTAGCATTGATGATTCAAGAGCATGGTGATTACAAGTCACTTGATCCCGCTGATATCCTCGAAAGGCTAAACACTCATGAGTTCTAGCTTGCTGAAAACAGAGATCTCTATGGTCCGAGCTATGGAAGATCACGTGCCTTGAAGGCCAAGGTCATCTCTGAATCTGAAGGTGAAGATTCTGGTAGTAGCCTTGGTGATCCTGAAGAACTGAGCCAGGAGCTACCACTGCTCGTGAAGAAATTCCAAAGGTTCTTAAGACGTGGTCGCTTTGGAAAGTTCTCAAAGAGAAATGATTCCTCATCTAGTGACTACAATAAAAGGCTATGTCACAAATGCAATAAGCCTGGTCACTACATTTAAGATTGTCCTCAGTGGGAAAAGGAATCTAAAAAGAAGAAATACAAGGATTACAGTTCTGATGATGCAAAGAAGAAGAAGAAATTATCAAAATCTTCATCATCAAAATCCTCAAAGTCTTCGTCTCACAAGAAGAACAGCTGCAAGAAAGCTCAGGCATTCATTGGCAAGGAAATGGACTCTGAAGCTGAATCTGAGGATAATGAGGAAGAAAAGGAATCTGAGGAATCCGAGTCTGGTGTGGAGAGTCTAGCTCTCGCTACTGCATTCGTCAGCAAGTCTATCTTCAACGCTGAAGAAAATGGTTTCACCAACAAGGCTGATGAAGACAATGATGACTATGCTCCCACCTATTGCTTCATGGCAAAGGGTGCAAAGGTACTCAAATATACCTCCTCTGAATCTAGTGAGAATGAATCTGATGAAAACCTTAAGCCCAGCTATTCTAAACTTGCTAAGATTGTTGTGCAACAACAAAAGGCTCTTGATAAGGTTCAAAACATGCTAGATAAAAGTGATGATATGTTGGGTGAAGAAATGGATCGATCTAAACTCTTGACTGAAAATCTTCAGAGACTTCAGTCCAAGTATGATAACCTTCAAGGTCATCATAACACTCTCTTGTCTGATCATGAGAAGCTTTCTTATGAATTTCTTCACATGAAGCAAGATCTTGAAAAGTTAAGAGTGAGTTATGAAGATCTTCAGAAGGAGCACGATTCATTACTTGCTCAATAAATCAGTGCTTCTCAGGAAGAATTCATTCCTCCATGCTTGAAATGCATTGAACGTGAAACAACTAATTCTTCACCTGAATGTTCAAATGCTTCATATGCTACAAATTCTTCACCTGTCTATGCTATCACTAATTCCTCATCTGAGGGCATTGCTAGTATCACTGACAATGCAGGGCTGAAGGAATTGTACTTGACAGGCATGTACAAAAGCCTCAAAGGGCATCAGACTCTTTGTGATGTGCTTAAAAAGCAGATCCTCAACATGAACCCTAGGAAAGAGGGTATTGCCTTTGAGAGGAAACTTAATGCTGATGGTTCGTTTTGGAAGCCTGAGCAGTACCCCAAAACATCATGGGTTGCTGCAAAGGGACCTCCAGTTGATCCATCCAATTTATCTGGCTTTACATGTGAATCTCCTCATTCTTTTGATGAGTCATTTGACTCCAACTATAAACTATTCAAAAATCAGAATGGTGAAGTATTTGCTAGATATGTTGGAACTAACTGCAGGAATGGCCCCCCTATGAAGAAAATTTGGGTCCCTAAGAGGCACCTTGAAAATCTTCAAGTGAATGTCCTCATGACACCTCATGTTAGCAATAGGAACCCCAGATCCAATTCTTCATATGGATCAAAATCTTCAGATGGATTCAATTCCTCATATGGATCAAATTCCTCAAAAGGATCAAAGTCCTCATATGAATATCATTGTGCTAACAACTCTGTTTCACAGGGAAGAGCTAAGGGCTATGAATATGAGCATTATTCTTCTAACCATTATGTTCATAAGTCCTCGAAGAATTACTCTTCTTATTCATATGCTTATCCTAACTCCTCTTATGTGAAACGAAACGGGCCGGCGTCTATGCCACCTTTCTCGTATGGAGCTCGCAGAGTGATGAACTATTTGCCACCCCTTCAGATGTGGGTGGTGAAGAAAAAGAACTAATCTCTTCTCCAGGGTCAGGTCTCTAGACGTGCTCAAACGTCTGGAGAATTTGCTGGAGACCTGAAAAATGCCTGAAAGGACGCAGGCTAATCATGAAGAAATGAACTCTCATTTCTCACGTCCTCATACTGCATTATCTGATGCATTGCATGATGAAATTGATCTGATGATTTGATGTCATATTCTTCACAAATGAAGTATATGAGTTTGTAAGCTGCACTAATTCATCTGCAGGATGATCAACCCAAAGCCTGTGAGTGGGTCCTAGATAGTGGATGTACAAATCACATGATTGGTGACAAGACTCTCCTTATGGATGCACCCTTATCACCATCTCATCTGAAGCATATCATCTTTGCTGACAAAGGCAAAAGTCAGGTATTGGGTCTAGGTAAGGTTGCGATCTCAAAGGATCGACACATGGACAAAGTCATGCTTGTCGAGTCCTTAGGATACAACCTCATGTCAGTCTCAATGCTTTGCGATCTTGATATGGTTGTAGTCTTCAGCAAATATCGTTGTGTTGTGGTCATGGAATCTGTCAATTCCAAAGTCTTCGAAGGCTTTAGGAGAGGAGACTTGTATAATGTTGATTTCTCTACAGGACCTCAACCAGCTGTGTGTCTACTTGCAAAAGCTTCAGAGGGATGGCTATGGCATCGACGATTTGGTCATGCAGGCATGAGGAATTTGCACACGCTTGCAAAGAAGAAGCATGTCATTGGCATTGAGAATGTCAAATTCCTCAAGGATCACTTATGCGGCGCCTGTGAAGCTGGAAAGATGACCAAGGCCAAGCATCCAGCAAAGACTATCATGACTACTACTCGACCTTTTGAATTGCTGCACATGGATCTCTTCAGACCTAATCATTATTCTGCAGTTTCAAATGATGCTTCTGAATATGGCTTTGTTATTGTTGATGATTACTCTCGATACACATGGGTACACGTTGTTACTTACAAACATGAAGTGTAGGAAGTCTTCAAACGATTTTCGTCAAGGGCTTCAACCAACTTTGGTGTGAACATCAAGCACATCAGAAGTGACAATGGAACTGAGTTCAAGAACTCTGGGCTCGATCACAATCTTGATGAACTTGGTATTACTCATGAGCTATCTGCTCCTTATACTCCTCAGCATAATGGTGTCGTGGAACGCAAGAACCGGACTCTTGCTGAGATGGCTCGCACTATGCTTGATGAATACAAAACGCCTCGTCGCTTCTGGATCGATGCAATTGATACTGCATGCCACATCATCAATAGAGTATATCTTCACAAATTCTTCAAGAAGACTACCTATGAACTCCTCACTGACAAGAAACCCAATGTTAGTTATTTCAAAGTCTTCGGTGCTAAATGTTGGATTAGAAATCCTCATCACAACTCAAAATTTGCACCGAAAGCACATGAAGGGTTTATGCTTGGTTACGGAAAGGACTCACACACCTACAGAGTCTTCAACAACGTTCTTCACAAGGTTGTTGAAACTGTAGATGTGTGGTTCGATGAAACTAACGGCTCGCTAAGAGATCACCTACCTACTGTGATAGATGAACCAGCACCTGAGGAAACTATCAAATTCAAGGCTACTGAGGATGTCATTCCTACCAAAGAATCTGCTGAAGAATTCATTCCAGAACCTGAAGAAGGTCGAGCTAATGCACCTTAGGAAAATGCTGAAGAAAATGGTGCTGAAGAAAATGTTGATCAAATTCCTCGACGACAACCAGCTCATCATTGCGTTGCAAAAGAAATGCAGATTGAGAAAATCATCAGCGACGTCAATATACCAGGTCCTCTCACACGCTCAAAAGCTTCACATTTATATAACTTTTGTGAGCACTTTTCTTTTGTCTCTATCACAGAGCCCACTAAGGTAGATGAAGCATTTCTGGAGCCTGAGTGGATTCAAGCTATGCAAGAATAATTACATCAGTTCGAGCTAAACAACGTATGGGAACTGGTCAAACGTCCAGATCCTCACAAGCATAATATCATTGGCACAAAGTGGATCTACCGCAACAAGCAAGATGAAAATGGCCTTGTGGTAAGGAATAAGGCACGGCTTGTAGCTCAAGGCTACACACAGGTTGAAGGAATTGATTTCAATGAAACTTTTGCACATGTTGCTAGACTTGAGGCTATTCGCATATTACTTGCTTATGCTAACCATCATGATATCATTCTCTATCAAATGGATGTGAAAAGTGCATTCCTCAATGGTAAGCTTAAGGAAGAAGTATATGTTGCTCAACCCCCAGGTTTTGAAGATCCAAAGAATCCTGGCAAAGTCTTCAAACTCAATAAGGCCCTCTATGGCCTCAAGTAGGCCCCTCGGTCTTGGTATGATACTTTGAAGGAATTACTCATGAAGAAAGGCTTCAAACCCGGTTCACTCTATCCTACTCTTTTCGCTAAATCTTATGATGGTGAATTATTTGTGTGCCAAATATATGTTGATGATATTATCTTTGGCTGTACTGACCAACTTCATAGTGATGAATTTGCCTATATGATGAGTGAAGAATATCAAATGTCTATGATGGGAGAGTTGAAATTCTTCTTAGGTCTTCAAATTCTTCAACAACGCAATGGCATATTCATATCTCAGGAGAAATACCTCAAGGATGTACTGAGCAAATTCGGGATGCACGATTGCAAAGGCGTCAAAATTCCTATGCACACAAATGGCCATATGTGCATGGATGAAAATGGTATTGACTTTGATCATAAGGTACACCGCTCCATGATTGGTTCTTTATTGTACCTATGTGCATCTAGGCTAGATATAATGCTTAGTGTTTGCATGTGTGGCCGATTTCAAGCTACACTGAAGGAATCACACCATAAGGCTGTGAAACATATTCTTCGATATCTAGCTCACACACCAACACTTGGATTATGGTACCCCAAGGGCTCGGCTTTTGATCTCATTGGATATTCAGACTCTGACTATGCTGGTGATCGTGTGGACCGCAAATCAACATCTGGTACATGTCATTTCCTTGGAAGATTTTTGGTCTGTTGGTCCTCGAAGAAACTGAACTGTGTATCACTGTCTACTGCAGAAGTTGAGTATATTGTTGCTGGCTCTTGCTGTGCTCAATTGTTATGGATGAAGCAAACTCTCAAAGACTATGGCGTCAACGTGAAGAATGTGCCTCTCTTCTGTGACAATGAGAGTGCCATCAAGATTGCTCACAACCCAGTTCAGCACTCGAAGACAAAGCACATTCAGATTCGTCATCATTTTCTTCGTGATCATGTGTTGAAGGGCGACATTTCTATTGAACATGTGATGATTGAAGAACAGCTAGCCGATATCTTCACAATGCCCTTGGATGAGAAGAGATTTAGCAAGTTGCGGTGTGAGCTAAATAACTTAGAATCTTCGAATGTTCTTTGAAATGGACAGTCATCCTAACACTTATGAAAAATTGATGACTTAGATGTGCAACACATGAAGAAATTGTTTTTCTTCAACCAATGAAGAATAACGCTCTAAGTGTGAAGAAATTAATGAAGAATTTGATTCTCAGAACCCTACGACAATTGTACGCGGTGTCTAAAATCATCATTCTTATACGATGGGTCACGCCACCGCAAAAGTTGAATATCTTCAATTTGAGTTTTTGAAATTCCTCAGTTGTTCATATTCTTCAACTTTGCATTGTCTTCATTGTTTCTGTCTCTTCTTCTTCATTGGCTATTGTGACGCCCCCGATTTGACCGTACACTAATCATGCACGCAAATGTGTACGACCAAGATCAAGGACTCACTGGAAGATATCACAACACAACTCTAGACACAAATTAAAATAATACAAGCTTTATATTACAAGCCAGGGGCCTCGAGGGCTCGAATACAAAAGCTCGAAAGCACAAGAGTCAGCGGAAGCAACAATATCTGAGTACAGACATAAGTTAAACAAGTTTGCCTTAAGAAGGCTAGCACAAAAAGTAGCAACGATCGAAAAGGCAAGGCCTCCTGCCTGGGACCTCCTAACTACTCCTCGAAGCCGAACTCCACGTAGAAACATCCTCGGGATCTTCTGGCTCCTGGACTCCAACAATCTGGTTGCATCATCCGAGAAGAAGGTACAAGAGGGGAAAAGGGGGAGAAAAGCAACCCTGAGTACTCATCCAAAGTACTCGCAAGCAAGGATCTACACTACATATGCAATGATATCTGTGTAAGGGGGGTAATATATGTGGGTTAAACTGCAGAATGCCAGAATAAGAGGGGGATAGCTAATCCAATCGAAGACTACGCTTCTGGCAGCCTCCATCTTGCAGCAGTAGAAGAGAGTAGCTGGAAGTAACAAGTATCCTCGCTTCTGGCAGCCTCCGTCTTAAAGCAGTAGAAGGGAATAGATGATAAGTTCACCAAGTAACATCGTATAGCATAAACCTACCCGGTGATCCTCCCCTCGTCACCCTGTGAGAGAGCAACCACCGAGTTATCTCTGGCACTTGTAAGGGTGTGTTTTATTAAGTATCCGGTTCTAGTTGTCATGAGGTCAGAGTACAACTCCGGGTCGTCCTTTTACCGAGGGACACGGCTATTCGAATAGATTAACTTCCCTGCAGGGGTGCACCACATATCCCAGCACGCTCGATCCCATTTGGCCAGACACACTTTCTAGGGTCATGCCCGGCCTCGGAAGATCAACACGTCGCAGCCCTACCTAAGCACAGCAGAGAGGTCAGCACGTCGGTCTAAGTCCTAAGCACACAGGGGTCTGGGCCCATCGCCCAATGCACACCTGCACGTTGCGAGGGCGGCCGGTGAGCAGACCTTGCAACCTCCATTACTAAGGAAGTTGCGTTACGCGGTCCAACCCGGCGCGCGCCGCTAAACCGCTGACGTCAAGAAGGCTTCGGCTGATACCACGACGTCGAGTACCCATAACTATTCCCACGTAGCTGGTTAGTGCGTATAGACCAAATGGCCAGACTCAGATCAAATACCAAGATCTCGATAAACGTGTTATTATGACATAACCGCGGACAGCGACCAGGGCCAGGCCCACCTGTCTCCTAGGTGGTCGCAACCTGCCCTGTCGCTCCGCCACCAAGTAACCATCAGGGGACTGTCGGGAACCCAGGCCCACCACTACCTGTGTGGAACCACCTGCCCCTTCAGCCCCCATCTCCGAACCATCATCATGTGTATGTAAAGTATGTATATAGTATATACCCGTGATCACCCCCAAGTGATCACGACCCGATAGAATAGCAGGGCAGACGGACAAGGGTGTAGGGCCACTGATGGTATACTAGCATCCTATACTAAGCATTTAGGGTTGCAGGTAAGGTATCAACAATGGTAGCAACAATGACAGGCTATGCAGCAGAATAGGAGTATCGAAAGCAGTAACATGCTACACTACTCTAATGCAAGCAGTAGAGAGAAGAGTAGGCAATATCTGGTGATCAAAGGGGGGGCTTGCCTGGAAGCTCTGCAGACAAAAGGAATCTTCGGAATCGTAGCCGTAGTCGAACACCGAAGCATCAACGGTCTCGAGGTCTATCACGGTATCGGAGTCTACCGAAAAATAAGCAACGAAGGGGAAACAAATAAATAACAGAGCAAACAATAGCATCACAAAATATAACAAGGCAATACGCGGTGCTACGTGTGACCTAACGCGATGCTCGATGATACAGGCGAAGAGGAATAACATCCGGGAAAGTATTCCCGGTGTTAGGCATTTTCGGGCAGATGAAACGGAGGGGAAAGTTGCACGTTTGGTATGATAGAGATGTGTGGCGGACGAACGAACCGCGTATTCGTATTCGTCTCGTCGTTCTGAGCAACTTTCATATATAAATTATTTTCATCCGAGTTACGGTTTAAAAGATATGATTTTCTAAAGTATTAAACATTTTCTGGAATTTATTTAATTAATTTAATAGAACATTATCCAGAATAGTGCCTGCTGATGTCATCATGACATCAGCATGACGTCAGCAGTCAACAGTGGGTTTGACTGGGTCAAACTGACGTTTGGGTCCCGTATGTCATACACAGTTTAGTTTAACTAGGTTTTGGTTAATCTAATTATTGTTTAATTAAACTAACTAGTTAATTAGATTAGTTAAACATGATTAATTAATTAATTCACTAATTAATTAATTAATTATATTTTAATTATTATTATTTACATATATATTTTTAATTCTCTTTTTTTTTAACGTTCTGGGGCCATGGGCCCCACCTCGCAGTGGGCCAGGGGGCCTAACGGGTGATGGGTTACGGGCGAGCGGTCCGGGCGCACCCTGCGACGAGCGCCGCGGGCAGGGCAGGGGAGCCCGAGCGGCGACCAGCGCCCGGGGGCGGCACGGCTTCGCCGGCCGGAGCGTGGCCGGCGGGAGCCACCGGAGCAGCTGGGCGGCGGCGAGTGGAGGACAAGGCGCGGGGCAGAGGGCTACTGTGCAGCACGCGGCGGTCAGCGGCGGAGGCGGGGCCATCGGGGCGCGGCGGGGCGAGGCCACCGGGCGCGGCGGGGCGTGCGGGGGGCAGCAGGAGGCGCGGTGGCGGCTTGCGAAGACGGGCGCGCGGCGGGCGGCCAGCGCCGGGGCGAGGGCCGGCGCGTGGAGCGAGCGCGGCGGGCAGGAGGTGC